>CM055855.1:752500-1090000 GCA_029490765.1 Euthynnus affinis | reverse complement strand
TTTAAAGAACTGTAAAAAAAAAAAAAAAAATTTACTTGAAATAAAAATTGAGGAAATATCAGGCAGAAACACAACAGTTTTAATTAATGTTTACATTAATTAATGTACAACTTGAAAATGAGCAAATCTGCATAATTCATGAACTGTTTATTAAATGTATCTACCGTCTGTCCTGATTCAGGACTATGAAGCTGATCAGGTTCAAATGTTTACATGATATGAATCTGAAGTTAAACTGGAAGATTCCTAAACTGACATGAGGTGATCAGCTGATCGTTTCTCTAGAGAAGAGTCTCCACTCTGAAATTACAAAATACAGTCCACTGGGAACCAAATCCAAAATGCTACTGGCTGTTGGAACCCATCCTTAGATGTTTGTTTCCACTTGATACTGACATTTAAGACCTCTCATTGTCTGTTTTTTTCCATTTCATACTCATTCCACAGATTTCCTCAAGTCCAGTGGATTAATCCAATGTGGATGTTACTGTTACAGTATACAGGCATCATGGTGTACAGTTAAAGTCCTCTGAGCATATTGGCAGTAGCAAACCGAAGATAATATGCAATCAATCAAGCAAGAGGTGGACTCCAGTGAGTCCTACAGTGGAGATGATTCCCTGGTCCTGGCTGTGGCCTTACAAGGAGCTAACAGAGACCTGATGGGCCACAAAATCTCTGCTATGCCATTCAAGGCTAAAACTACCTGTCGCAGAAAAAGGGAGTTTATCCCAGATGAGAAGAAAGACACTGTTTACTGGGAGAGGAGACGCAAAAACAACGAAGCGGCCAAGCGCTCAAGGGAGAAGCGGCGCATCAACGACATGGTGCTTGAGAACAAGCTGATGGCACTTGGAGAGGAAAATGCCTCCCTCAAGGCTGAGTTGCTGTCATTGAAGCTGAAGTTTGGTCTGGTGAGCTCAGCAGCATATGCCCAGGAAGTCCAGAAGTTATCCACCACCACCAACCTCTTCCAAGAGTTTGTCACACCTAATCCTGGCCATGGTTCTTCCAACAGGGATTTGGAACCTCTTCACCTACGCAGTAGCTGCATATCAGTCATCAAGCATTCACCTCACATGCCAGAGACATGTACTGCAACTCAGGGTAGCTTTAGTATCTGCAGGAACACAGAGGTCAAGCAAGAGCCAGCAGAGAATGGCAGCTATGCACAGGAGAGGAGTAGTCCCTATGAACTCTATAGGAACTACATGGCCAGCCCTTTGTCTAGAGTCTACTCCCAGCCTGCTTCATTCCTGCAGATCACCAGGTCATCCAGTAACTCCCCGAGGAGCTCTGACGATGGTGCTGTTAGCAAATCATCAGATGGTGAGGATGAGCAGCAGGTCCCCAAAGGCTTGATGCCATCTGTAGCTGACCCAAGAAGTGTCATCGTCTCCACACACAAAGTGCCAGATGCCAGTTCTTCAGCTTTGCCCCATAAACTGAGGATCAAAGCCAGAAGCATCCAAATCAAAGTGGAGGCCATTGACCCTGAATACGAGTCGTCTGGAAAGTCTTCCTCTCCTGTCAACGTTTTAGACGGAGGATGCTATCAGACTGGTCAGGACTCTTCAGAGTGCACTGAGTCCTCTCTGTGCCCTTTGTCAGTACAGGTCACCAACATGCAAGATTGGACCCACCGGTCTGAGCAGTGGCACAAAAGCAGCACAGAAACACTGCAGGATGGCTCTAAGAGCCCCGTCTCAAGCAAAACCATCATGGATGTAAAAGAACCTTCCTATGCACACTCAGACGCTGAGGACTTGTATCTAAAACAGGGCCTTGCCAACCTGTCTGCAAAAGTGGCCTCTCTGAAAAGACTGATCACAACACAGGAAGGGTCTGTGATCGAGTCAACCAAAAGCACCACCACTGATCATCATGAGTCATTATCAAAAGGTTGTTTCCCTGAATGACCTTTGTATGTCTTTTTTGCATTTCCACTGTATTTCGCTGTTGCACTGTGTGGTTGATATTAGAGTTAAGCAATGTTTCAATTACCGTAAATCTTCAAATAAAAAGTGTTCAAATAAGAGCAAGGGTCACTAATAATAGCTATGGTGAGCATGAACATCTGATGGCTAGTGAAGGCTAATTCCCTGTATTGTACCATGATAATCATGTGATAGTCGCAACTCTACTGCTCATAGTTTCCCCTCTTTAACAGAAGTAGTGTTTTCATTCACTCATTAAATCCACTTGCTGCTGCTCTTGCTTATTTTTTTCAACCACTGTCATATTACTGTCAAAGAGTCAACACAGGCCGTATACTTTTACATTGAAAGCCTACTTAATTGGTGAATGAAAATGTGTTTTCTGTTTTTTTAAAAACAACAACTTAGAGCAGCAGAATGGTGCGTATGACATGAAATACTACAGCTCAGCCTGGAGGAAGTGTTTGCATTAATAGTAAATTCAAACAAAATAAGATTAGACATTTTACTAAAATATGATCAAAAGCAAAATGGGAAATTGGATATAAAGACCTGCCAATAATATAAACAGGTTTTAAATAAATACGTGGTTCTCTCTGCAGGGGATGAAGCCTAAATGAAGAACTTCAGGCCACTATTTGAGAATTTACAGTAAATCGTTAATCAATGATGTGTGACAGACATGATTAATGTGTAGAGCATTGTTATGTGTGAAGCTTTTATTTTCTTTTTACCAAATTATTCATGACTGCTGTCACTGGGCTCTGCCCGTTAGTACAACACCTACTGTCACTGAACACTGTTCTGCTTGGATTTTGTGAAGCTGGATAAAAGCACCAGTTTATTATATTAGCACAGCTGGCTCCAACGTGCCCTGCTGCCATTTTTCATTACAGGTTGGGAAGTGGGGATTTGGTTATCTGGGTTTGTAACATGGTCAATGAGTCGTGTTTTTTCATTCATGTAGTATGGTTATTGTATCCACCTGTATGTCAGAATGTGCTGCCAGATTGACAGCAAACACTGGAGCTGGAGACACTCCTTACTTTTGCTTTAGAGCAATGTTGATCAGGATTGCCAGACTACTTGTTAGGACTTTATTTTATGGGTTTGTCATTTTTAAAAGAAATATCCTAAAAAGCATGATGCAATTTGGTGCTTATATTAAATGGTTAAATCATAGAATTACTAATGTGACCCCAGTAAGTGCACAGCAGTTCAGTTGAACATGCAAAAGTGTGAAATTTGTCTACAGTCAAACATAATTGAATATATATGGACAATAAAGTTTCCAAGAATAAATACATTTATATTTACTTGGGTTTAAATGGAGCTTTTACTTCAAGGACATTCATATTTCCCTCATAATTAGTACTACATCGCATCGATCTTTTCAGGAAACTTTTTTTTAGAAAATTACAGACAGCTAAAAAAAAAAAACCCCAAAACATTAACGTTCTCTTCTCTTTAACGTGCTGCTTCCCTTCATCACACCAGTGAACAAAACTGTATTCTTGTTCATGTTGCAGTCAGTGACATCATCACTGCATTCCAACAGTGAGCTGAAACATTCACAGACACCACACTGCACACTCCATCATCTCTGCTGTAGTTGCAAAAAGTTCCAGGTTTTGGCTTTGAGCCAAGTTAAGTGTAACTTTTAAATAGGCTCCTCTACATTCACTGTTCTCTTGTTTCTTTTTGAAAGGAACCCTAAATATCACCAAATAGCCATTGTTTCTCTTTTGTTTTTGTTTTTAGTGGATATTTGTTCTTTTTTTTTTTTTAACTCCCAGGCCAATGATTAAAGTGAGTGTGTGACACTGGCTGGAGAGTCGTGGCTATCATCTGATAGAACTGAGAGGAGTGCAACTGGATTTTTTTTATCAATGTCCATGCCAAATAAAGCTCTGATGAACCGTTTATTCTGACACATTATATCCTCAAATGTTTGCAATTTGTAGAAAATGAACATTTGTATGATCAAAACGTCTGTAAGCATTATACCCTTACAGTTTTTGTAGCTGGCAGGGTTTCATTAAATGGCTTAAAAATGAATGTCATATAGCCATTTGGGGATGATTGCATCATACCTTGTCATGACATTCTCTGTAGTCAATGTAAAAGTGTTGACTTCAGTCAGCCTTAGTTGATATGATGTCAAGTTATGCAGTTCATTTAAAAATGAAACGGTTTGTTTGCATTTGTTGTCATAGTCTGGATTATGATGATGGTGGTAACTCCATTTTCTCAGTAGCCTGAAGTCCAGCTACCTGTATCTCAACACTTTTCTCAAGATTTATTGTAATGGTGAGATTTTGTTTACAATAAATGTCTTGTCACTGAATAATTATTTTTTTCCTGTGTTTTTCTTGATGTTTGATCTCAATCTAAGTTTTAAAAAATGTATAATATAATAAGTTTAAAGGAGCAGTGTGTAGGATTTAGTGGCATCTAGCAGTGACGTTGAGATTGCAACACTTGAACCAATTCCAGCTCATGGCGTAATAATAAATAAGTAATAAATAAGTATAATTACTAAGTATAATAAGTATAATTTCTCGATCTGAATGGTGAAGGACATTATTTCTGGAAAGAGACATGTTATTGAGTTTTTCGATTGCAATGCAGCAGGCGCCACATATCATTTTCAGTAGCCTTCATCCATTGGATTGGGGTGGAGAAGGAATTTTAAGAGACATAAATCTTAAATCTTGTGGATTAAAGTTGCAACTGTCTAAATGGCTTTATACCACTAGGGATAGCAGGGAAATGCATACTCTATAGGGATATTGATGAACTGCTTTTAGAATCTAAAAATTTCACAAAAAGGATTTCAATCAAGTGCAAAGGTATGGTCTTGGCTGATTGTTGTATTTACCCAAAAAATGCTTTTATGAATATAACTTTTGAATATTGGAGCTGACATTGACAGGAGTGCTTCTCTTTAGATTGAAAACATGGATCCCAAAAGTATTATAATACTAAGAGGAACAGTTATACATTAAAGTTCTGAATACATAAACTGAATATATATTGCCATAGTTTTCTTCTATGAATAAAAAAAACTTTGCCGGTTGATGACAATTTTTTGATGTACTGTCTGTGTATTAAAATAGTGGACATTCAACATTATGTGCTGACTGGCTGATATTAATGAGGTACTTTATGTAATGCTTTATTTATTTATTTATTTATTTTTCAATATAATTATCAGTATGTGAATATGAAATAATGATGATAGTCATAATATTTTAACGATATTTGTCTCATCCATGCATGTATCCCATATCCTATATATATCCATGATCCGTACGCATTTTTTTTTTTTATCTCAGGATGGCGAAGTCATGACCCGCCCTACTCTGCCTCTGATTGGCTAGTATCCGTACAGTCCGAAAACAAGTCATGTGACGACAACACGTGACTGTGTCAAAGTTGAAAGTCAAATAGCACTGCGGCTCCTCAGCATGGCGGGCCGGGTTCTAGTGGGGCGCAGAACTCTGTTGCAAGCCTTCCGCGTGAAGGTAGCTGAACGGGACAGCGCGTGCAGGCTCGGGGTAGTCTGCCCCATCTCGAGACAGTATGTTTTCCCCGGTAAAGTCGTGCCTTCTTCTTGCACGAGCGGCCACGGAGCAGCGACACGACACTACAGCTCTGATGCAAAGGATGACCTGCGCGTCAGATACCTGGACGGAGAGGACGCCGGTAAGTTCACACTCAGTCGTTGCTGTTAACATGGAAGTCACGTTAGAAAGCCGACAGACCGTGGATGCATGCAACAAACCAGTACGTGAAGCGGCTTAAAGACACAGTCAGCCATTCACATGGTAATCAAGGGAGCCCCGCCCCTTGATACAGGGTGAACTACAAAAAAAAATCCTAAATGTAATGTTTTTGGTGACATTTTCTCTCTGAAGTACAGTTCTAGGGCTGCGTTCGCCAAATTACAACAAAAAGTGTTTTGAGAGTCTCCACCTTGAATGAATGTAACTGATAGTGGAAACATTGAATTTGACGTCATTTGTGAACAAACTGTATATAATGTCAGTTGGTCTCAGGTCACAGTAGATGACAACTGATCTGTCATTCCCAGACCAGCCCTGCTGGTCTGGGAATGCACGACTCCATCTGTTTTAAACAGAGAGCTCAATGACAAGTTTGTGTGAGCGTGTGCGTGTGTTTTTTTTTTTTGTTTTGTTTTGTTTTGTTTTTTTTTACAGCTAAACAAGAGTGATTTATTGAACATTAAATTTCCATTGTCATATCATGGCAATATGATTTCATGGAAAGTCCTTTTTAGGTATACGTTCACATTTCTGCAAGTCAGTCTCTGGACTCATTCCATCTCAAATCAGATGGAATCCAGGAACATGGTTGCAGCACCTTCTCATATTTTGTTATACAGTTTTTCTTCATAATGTTTGGGTAATAAAACTAAGGCCTGTGAAATGTTTTTGTTTAATTCCAGTGTTTTTTATATTTTTGTCCCTTGATATTTTTCTTATTTTTACCTTCTCAAAAACACCTTATCAGGGAAGATGTTTGGGCATTAATATCCTAAAATATTATTCCCCAAGTCACCAAACTCTGTAGGATGGAAGACAAACATGTTCTCAGTATGTCTGAGCCATTAAATGTTTGTACTGCATGCCTATTGATTTTCTATAAGGCTCTAGATTTGGAAAAGAGCAAAAAAAGAAAGTGCTAAGTTCCTAAATGAGAGTGATATTGAGGATATGATAAACCCTTTTTTTTTTTTGCTCTCATATGGTATCAAATCGTTATTGTTCAAATATAATCTTTTATTAGTTTGTGCCAATATTTCAGGTCTCTATCACTAATGGATATGAAGGTATTTAATAAAACAAGGTGTGGTAACATTTTTCATAAGACCAAAATAGTATGTAGGGTAGCTGGTAGGAAGATGAAATGTATGTGGTCCTTCCATGTTCCCTTCATAGATAGATTGTTTTAACTCTCAGAGATGAAGCAGCAGGGCTTTCCCTTATCTGTACTTACATGTGTCCCAGCCTCTGACATACTGGTTTGAGTAAAGAAATCCATGTTATCTCCAGGCTACTTTTACTGTAGGTCACATCCAACCTTTAATGTGGAAACACATTCACATATTCCCTCTAGAGCTTGAGAGGACCATTTAGGATACCACTTATTCCTCCTCGTACCACAGGTTTTATCATAATATTTCACTTATTTTCAGGATCCAGGACCTTACTGGAGACACTATTGCCATCTCAAATGCCATCAATTGCAGTGAAAGTACTGAAAACATGTTTATTCTTTATTTCTTACCATTCAATAGTCATATAGAGATACTGAGGCAAAAAGGGGGCAATATCTCTCAAATCTGTGTCTATTTTTGTATGAAGGAAAAAACAGAAGGACGTTGGCACTTTGTACCCTTAATAACCACGCATCACAAAAAACAGCATGAGGGTACAGTCTTTTAATGGGTTTGGCAAACAGAGCATGTTTGTCTGGTGAGGCTAGGAACAATACTTGTCAAGTTATTCATGCCCAAACATGGCTTCCCAGATAAGCTGTTTTTTGAGGCTCTAAAAATGAAACAATATCAATAGGATTCAACAGAAATATTTTTACAGGCCTTAGTTTTGGGACCCATACATGACAAAGGCGAGGTTTGAACAATATCTGAGACAATGCAACAACAACCTTATCTGATATGACACGGAATGACCCAAAAGGCAGGTGTACATTGAAACAGTGTTTTCTTGCTGTAATCATCCCTTCTGTTCATACCGGTCATTAAGAGTAATGTGCCTCCAATGTAAATGATGGAGAACATCGTCCTCTTGATGTGCAAAAAAGCATTTATGGAAATGTTACAAGGTCCTTTGTAACTTGTGTGTCATTGTTAATGAGCATGCTGTAACACTGTCTTTCAGGTATTGTTGTCGTGGGGATAAACCGAGCCAAAGCCAAAAACGCCATCAGCAAAAATCTGGTCAAATTGGTATGTATCACTATACCTTTTTTTTATTTTAACATGATTAAGACAACTAAATTTAAAATATATTTAAAATTTTCAGATGTCTGAGGCTGTGGAGGATATCAAAAAGAACAACAAAGTTCGCAGTGTCATTTTATGCAGTTTAGTTCCTGGGATCTTCTGTGCAGGTAAAAATCTTTTTGATTATTGCTATTTAAGCAAATTTAACAGTAGGTATTAGTTGTAAATCTGTGTATGAAATGACTCCGTGATGCTGATGCAGGTTTGAATTCTGCATTCTGAAACCTTGGTTTTGGCAGATACTGCAGCTGTGTGTGATAGACCACACTGTAGTCCTCTGCTGCATGTTCCAGGAAACCACAGGCCTCTGGCTTGATGCCAACACTTTGTCCCTGTGTGCAGGTGCGGACCTGAAGGAGAGGGCTAAGATGCACCAAAGTGAAGTGGGACCGTTTGTGTCGAAAGCAAGAGCGCTCATCACAGAACTGGGTAAAGACTTGAAAGAATGTTGGAATGAGGGCTGAAGTGATTCATCTTTAAATAGATTAGTTGATCAACAGGAAATGAATTGCCAACAATTGTGATAATCAGTCAGTTTTGATAATCAAGTTTTTGATGATAATAAACAGTTTGATGATGGGAAAACATCACCTCATTCGAGCTTCTAAAATCACAATGTTTGCTGTGGTTTGGGTCCACCAACAGTCACTGTGAATCAATTCAAAGTTGTTGTGAGTCATCACCTTTGTCCTATGATGAAACATTTCTATTCTGATAGGAGTGGAATCTTCCAGGATGACAATGCCCCAGTTCACAGGGCACGAGGCAGGACAGATTAATGTTTACTTATGAATACATTGTCTTTCCTTCTACAGGTAATCTGCCAATGCCAACAATAGCAGCAATCGATGGAGCTGCACTGGGAGGAGGCTTAGAAATGGCCCTGGCTTGTGACATCAGAATTTCCTGTAAGACTCAGTGGAGTTTACTTTTGAAGTGTGCTTTTAAATAATGTGCAAGGCACTGTGGTACAAGGCCCTCCAGTGTGAGGACAGTGAGTGTTAATATACATATCAGCAGCACAAAAGGTTAGTTGGAATTGTGTCAAAGCAGTAGAATTGGTCATGGCTAATGCTAACAGCCTGAAAAGATGAAGGTGATTTTCCAAACTGAGATGTGTAGGTTTTTCCTTGTACAGCTAAAAGCTATACACCACTGATATTTGAGGCCTCAGCTAAACATACTGTAAGGTTCTTATCAGATCGGTGAGGCCTGTTGAGGTCCAGAAGTCCTCAGACAAATAGGCACAGCTCAAACACAATATTCTGAGGGGTCAGATCATTACAACTCTTCTACAGCGTAACTTATAGTATAGTATAGTTATATTGTGTTGTGAAAGTGACACCTGATGTGTCCTCAAAAGCCTTCTCTCTGCCTAGAATACCATTACTGATGCAGAGAGAAGATTCTTTATTGCACTCTTGTCTTGAGAACTGTAGTAATAGTGTCTTGATGTGTAACCTACCTTCACTAATTGTACTATTCCTCTCTCTCTATAGCCAATAATGCAAAAATGGGACTAGTTGAGGCCAAACTTGCAATCATTCCTGGTGCAGGTAAGATTGTTTTTTGACTTTCATCATTTCCAGTTTTCATTTGTCCTACACACATCCTTCAGATGACACACATCCTTGTCCTTCAGAGAACTGCAATCTGTTATAGACGTTATTTGAAAAGGCTTAGGATTTTTGAAACCATAAGCAGGGAACATTTGAGTGCTGTCCACCCCTCTGAAAGGCAGTCATTTTCAAAAGGGGAGAGCTACACATGCTTCTTAAAAACTTCAGTTTAGAGAGAAAGTCACCCAGCAGCACACTGAGGCTCCCCATCTCTCTGTCCAGCACTGTTGTCTAGTTATTTTTGAGAACTACTTACTAGATTGACATGAAGTCTGGTACAAGTATTCATGGACCTTTTGAATATTAGAAAACTTATAGAAAGGAACACAGAACAAACAGCAAATGGTCAGTTAGTGAACATGTTTCTGTAACAACGAGCACTGACAGGTGATTGATTGACAAACTTCTCTTGTGGAGACACACAATTCCAAAAAAAATTGGAATTGTCATATTCAAAATGAGCAGAAGTGTTGTGGCTTCATTCACCTCTCAAATCACACTGCCAAGACCTGTTGGTCTGTGTTTTTAGTCGTCTCCATTGACTTGGTTTGCATCCATGCTGCCTCTAAATATCACTTCAGATTGTTAAACGTGGCTGAACAATGATGCTTTTACCACATTTACTTTGTAAACTACTCTTGTTCATACACTTTTCTCAGTTTGTAAGTCAGTGTCTCGTCTTTTCTGTGCAGGGGGTACACAGCGTCTCCCCAGGGTGATTGGTGTTTCTCTTGCTAAGGAGCTCATCTTTGCTGCACGGGTCGTGGATGGAACAGAGGCTTGTCGTCTGGGTCTCGTCAGTCATTCCGTGGAGCAGAATAAGAGTGGAGATGCTGCCTACCTGCGAGCTCTGGAGCTCGCCCGCGAGATCAACCCTCAGGTAATAACTGGCCTCCAGTCAGTTAAAATTTGATGTAGTGATGATTATGTTAACAGCTATTGTTTGTTTTAGACCAAATAATCTGCACTGAGAAATTAACAGTCCTGGCCGAAATAATTGGTACCCTTACATTTTATTAAAATAATGCACTATTCACCCTAAACAATATTGAAATGAAAAGATATTTTATTATCAATGGATGTTTATGTTTGGTTTGCAATGGAACAAAACAAAAAAGTAAATGAACTCATGCATATTCTACAAAGGCATTCTAATATAGCCTGGACGAAATTATTGGTACCATTTAATGTTGTAAGAAATAATCGATTTGTAGTAATACTTTTCAAACTATTCAACTATACAATCAAACTATTGTTTTAATTAGTATTACAGGTGTTTTCAATCTTATAATCACTCATACAGCCAGTTTAAAAAGAGAAAAGGCTATTTTGTGCCACTGTGCATCACATTGAACATGGAAAACAGAAGGAAACGGAAGGAGTGGTCAGAAGACATTAGACAAAAGGTAATAGCCAAGCATGATCAACGTAAATGTTACAAGACCATCTCCAAAGAGCCTGATGTTCCTGTGACCACTGTTGCCAATATTATTAAGAAGTTTAAGGCTCATGGAATTGTCGCCAACATCTCTGGATGTGGAATGGAAGGAGAGGAAAATTGGCCCAAGATTGAACAGAATGATTGCTTGAATGGTCAAGAAAGAACCACGAAAACTTCAATACAGATCCAAGCTGATCTTCAGGTTCAAGGTACAATAGATTCAAGTCGCAGCATCAGTCACTGTCTGATTGAAAATGAGCTTCATGGTAGAAGACACCGTTTCGAAGAGAGAGAGACAGCAAGACTGGACTTTGCCAAAATGCATGTTGACAAGCCAAAGTCCTCCTGGGAGAGTGTGCTTTGGACAGATGAAACAGTTTTTTGGTAAATCACACCAACCCTGTGTTTACAGAAGAAAGAATGAAGCCTTCAAAGAAAAGAACATCATGCCTACAATGAAAGTTGGAGGAGGCTCAGTGATGTTTTGGGGTTGCTTTGCTGCCTCAGGCACAGGCTGCCTTGAATCTGTGCAACACAATGAAATCAGAAGACTATCAGAGCGTTTTGGAGAGAAACATAGAGCCCAGTGTCAGAAAGCTGTGTCTTAGTTGCAGGTCACGGGTCTTCCAGCAAGATAATGACCCCAAACATATATCAAAAAGCACCCAAGAGTGGATGAGACGGAAACATCGGACCTTTCTGAAGTGGTCTGCTATGAGTCCTGATCTGAATCCCATTGAACATCTGTGGAAAGAGCTGAAACTTGCAGTTGGGAGGTGGCGCCCATCAAACCTGAGAGAACTGGAGCCATTTGCTCAGGAAGAGGCTGAACTATGAGTGGAGCAACCTTATTCAGAGTTACAGAAAGCGCTTGACTGCAGTTATTGCCTCCAGAGGCTGTGCTGCAAAATATTAATTTAAGGGTACCAATATTTTTTCTTTTTTTATTTGTTTTATTGTATTAAAGAATATGTTAAGTTGTAAATCAAAAGCAAAGTTTATATTAAATTTGAAATAAAGAATGATGATATCATATACTTCTGTCAATTTCAGCTTATAACAGAAAATTTAGTTGTTTTTTTTGTTTTTTTGTTTTTTTTAAAGGTGAAAAGGTACCAATATTTTCAGCCACATCTGTATATCATGCACAGCAATTAATAGAACTTCATAACCTTTGAAAAGACAGACTCTTTCATTTTTGTCTCCACAGGGTCCAATTGCAATCAGGATGGCAAAACTGGCCATCAACCAGGGCATAGAGGTAATTCTTCAACCTTGCAGGACTGGTTTAAATCCTGTGAAGTCCATTTGTATTTACAGTCCAGACAATAAGTTCTTTGGACAATTACACGTTCTTGTTCTTCGGCCTCTGTCCTTCAGCACATTGAATTTGACAAAATAAAAATAAATTCTAAACCTATTTAAATTCTATAAAGTCTCAGCTTTAATTTAAATAGGTTTAGAAAGAACTCTGTGGGAGTTTAGCCTCTTCAGCACATATTGCACAGAGTTTAGGCATTCAAAAGTAGATGAAATACATTTTAATAGGAGCTGACAGTTGTTTTATGGTGATTCATAGTCTAACTGTATATAAAGCAGCTCCAACAATAAAATGCTATTTAAACACTTCAGGATAAGTAATGTTATTATATAATATTTGGAAATATGTAAAGCAATGTTAAAAGTCCATGACTCTACAGGGTAACCAGGATAACCAGGCTGCCTTGGCTAAGCCGGCTAGCATACACCCATCAGCATGCTAAGTGGTGCGCTGCCAAAACGTTCTGGGTGGAACTCACGCTCTAAGATTATTGTTCCACACCTTGGACTAAGTGGATTATTAAACTATTTTGACAATAATTTTTTAAGTCACAGAGTGTGAGTCTTCACATGACTGCATGCACTGAACAGTAACATCCGTACAATGCAGTTGGGGACAAATACACGTACTGTTACACTCATAATATTAAATACTTAACAGAAAATCAGTGCAGTGCAGTGAATGACTGGCTGAAATCGTGGAGCTATAGACATCAGCAGATAGACACTTGGTATCTTCCCTGGTGATGCTCTCCCAGGCCTTCACTGCAGACACCTTCAGCTTTTGCTTGTTGTCTTCTTGCCCATTGTCAGCTGCAATATGAACATTCACTAAGAGATGCTACATTCTCTTTCAGGTGGATTTATCAACAGGTTTGGCAATTGAAGAGGCCTGCTATGCTCAGGTAAGGAAAAAGTATTTCATTTCTTTTGAACACACTGACCCCTTCAGTGGGAAGATAAATACTTTATACTAAAGAGGTGCACAGAGCACTGACATATTCATGTTGTTTCCAAGGTGATACCAACTAAAGACCGACTGGAGGGTTTGGCTGCATTCAAGGAGAAGAGGCGTCCTCTCTTCAAAGGGGAGTGAGTCCACTCTTTCCTGGAAACAATCTGCCTTCAGCTCTCCTACTGTACCACTGCTTCCAACATATTTAGGGGTGAAACTGTACACGTCAAAACATTAACCTGTACGGTACCCAGGGGACATCTGTGTGACGGCAGAACAATAGGGTTGATGCTGGCTGGTGTTTTTTTTTTTTAAAAAAACATCAGGTTGCTGAGTGTGTCAACCACCACACTGGGCTTCAGGTTAAAAGTGTAATGCTAACCAAGTGCTGACCACAGCTAACAATACTCAAAACACCTGCAATCTCTAACATGAATTACTTAAAATGATTATTGCTTTTTGCAGTCCAATTGGCAGTTGGTCTCTAACTTTAGCCTCCTTGACTAGTGAATCAATCCAAGAGCCATCAAATTACCATGAAATTCTGTTAATGCTTCACATGAACGATGCATCAGAAGTTTTATTGTTTTGGTGGAAATTAACTTCTGTATTCACAGCAATGAAGAACATCAGTGGCTTTCATTAACTTTTTCCCAGAGCTTTCAACAGCAATCGATACTACATCTGCTGATGAAGACCATGACTTGGTTGAAAGCTAAAGAGAAGGTTAATACTGTAAATGGACCTTGAGTTAAGATTTTTTGTTAATTGTCAAACATATTCGATCATCATACTTTGAAGAAATCTTTTCTGTGCAGGTCCCGAAATAACATAGCTGATGTGAACAAGATGGAGGGGGGGGGGGAAATCACCTATCAGACCTCCAGGGGCTCCATCCATCAGTTTTTGTCCCTATAAATTGCTTAATGGTCCTTTTTTAACATGAGAAAATGTCAATATAATACTAATTGAATTATAAACAGGTTTTGATCTGTGTGTGCAAGCATGATTTTTGTGTATTTTTCTTCCCCTGTTCAGATTTCTGTTGTTCTAACAGTGTAGCCATTGACCATCAGAGAGACCGCTGTATTCACACCAATGGAAACTGTAAACTGTCATGAAGCACTTGAATTTGTTTCCTCTGAGTTGCCTTTTCTTCTGTATTACATGTGTTTTAGTTTATTTAGGTATCAGGTATCAAGCCTCAAACTGCTTGTATGAAACAGTTTATGAATGAATCAGCCACAGTGAAGATGATTTTATTTTAGTAAGTGAAGTGAGCCAGTAAGCCTCCATCAGTGTGAGACTGCCTGTGGGGCCTGAGACCATGTCACACATTTGTAAATAAAATGTCTATCACATACAAAAGTTCTCTCCCCACTGTGGTTGTCTTTTTTTTCTTTTCTTTTTTTTTTTTTTTTTATTAGTGCGCTGCTCTCTGAACCTTTTGCACATGAAACTTTGCCACATAAGCCCTTGATAGCTTCAGGTTGTCCAGTGTTGCCACAACTTTTCTACTTTTTCCATGGTGTATTTGAGATGTTGGGGTATTACAAATGCTGGATTCTCTCACATGCAGTAAGCTCAAGTACAGCTACTGTAGACACTGGTGGAAACTAACTGAGGCATGTGCATGAGTTGCTGCAAATGCAAATTTTGAGATTTAATAATCAGAACTTTATGTGGGTATTGGCTCTCTGAGGCAAATCCAAATTCAAACCAGGAGAGTAATGGAAATGTATTTGAATCTATATCAGAGTGCCAAAATGATCTCCTGAAACATTCCCTCCTCAGGAATTTCCATCATGATCAGATTTCCATTCAACTCCTAAAACTAGATAAAGAGCTCAATTAAACAAATAAGACAAAAACCTTACACTTGTTTATTTATTGATGGAAATGATCTAGTGTTTCATATTTTTGTGTGGCAAAAGTATGTGAACCTCTGGGATTATCAATTCATCTGAAGGGTAAATTAGAGTCAGGTGTTTCAAACAGTGCGATGACAATCAAGTGTGAGTCTGGGAGGCTCTGCCTTATTTAAAGTGGAGAATTTTGGGTCTTTGTTATCAAAGTCTGAGCTTCACAACACAGGTTTGTGAAAGTGTATTGTGGCACAAACAAAGATATTTCTGAGTACCTTTAGAAGAAGAGTTGCTGATGTTCACCAGGTTGGAAAGGATTACAAAACCATTTCTTAAGAGTCTGGACTTCACCAGTCGACTGTCAGGCACATCATGTACAAATTGAAGACATCCAACACCATTGTTACCCTCCCCAGGAGTGGTAGAGTCCACAAGGCACCACAGGGTACTGTCTGGGAAACTAAAGGTCTCTCTTGCAGTGGCTAATGTCAATTTTCATGAGTACATTATCAGGAATACATTGAACATCAATGGTGTGCATGGCAGACCTGCAAGGAAAAAAAGCCATTTCTTTTCTAAATGAACATTTACTGCTGTCTACAGTTCACTCAAGACCACATGCATAAGCCAGGTGATTGGAAAAATGTTCTGTGGATGGATGAAACCAAAATCAAACTTTTTGGCTTGAATGAGAAGCGCTATGTTTGGTGATGAGCAAACATTGCATTCCAGCATAAGAATCTTATCTCGTCTGTGAAACATGGTGGTAGTATCATGGACCAGGAGCAGTATCTCTGGACTAGGACAGCTTGCTATCATTGAAGGCGTTGAATTCGGAGTTGTGCCCGCAAATTCTACAGGAAAATGTCTATTCTGTTCTAACCAAAGAATGGTTAGAGCAGAAGAAAGATAATGTTTTGGAATGGCCAAGTCAAAGTCTTGACATTAATCCAATAGAAATGCTTTGGAAGGACCTGAAGCGGCAGTTCATGCAAAGGGGCCCACCAACATCTCTGAGTTCAGACTGTTCAGTGAGGAGGAATGGGCTAAAATTCCTCCAGGCTGATGTGCAGAGCTGATAGAACAGTTATCAGAAACATTTGGTTGAAATTATTGTTGCATAAGGGGGTCGCAACAGTTACTGAAAGCAAGAGTTCACATCCATTTGCCTCACATAAATATGTAAGATTGGATCATTTTCCCCAATGAATAAATGAATAAGTTGAATGTTTTTGTCTAATTTGTTTAATTGGGTTCCCTTTGTCTGGTTTTAGGACTTGTGTAAAAATCTGATCATAATTTATGTCATATTTATGCAGATATAGAGCTAATTTTAAATGCTTAATAATTCTAATGTGTACAACATAATTGTCCCATTAGAAATAAGTGTAATAATATTATATATTATTATACATTTAACAATAATATGTATGATAATCATAATCATCATTTTACAAACTAAAAAAAAAAGAATTGTAACCTGTACAATAATAATACCCATCATTATCATCATTTTCCTATCAGGCCTGTGCATAGCCTCCATATGGATACTCAGTTTGTAAGGATGATTTTCGTGGTGATGGCAACCAGTGTGGGTGTTGTGGGTTTTTATGGAAGTTCAACTGAGGATAAATCACATATGCATAATGAGGGAGAGAGTGGAATGATGCAACCTAAGATTAAGGAGAGCTTCTGTCTCACCTTAAACAATGAGAACATTTGTCTGTGTTGGAGAACACAGCATGCAAGGAGTCAACTGTGATTTACTATTTTGTGAGTTTCTCCCCAGGCTATCAGAGTTAGCTTAGAGATATTTGATTACCAAAGGTGGAAGAATGGCGTGAGTCTTGGGATGCAGGATTCTATCAGTACTCTGAGACAGGAAGAATGGTGGATTTCGACCAGTTTGAGAAGTTGTTGTTGAGACTGATTACTTATTGCAGTTTTGTGGATCTTGAAGATATAAGATAAAATGTAGTCAGCATATAAATTCAATTGTTCTACATTTGTGGAGTATATTCGGTTGGATACTCCTGGATGGATGGAGGAGATGCCTTGGAGATGATTTGAATGTAATGATAAAAATATGGGGCAGTTTTAATTTTGGCATTCTAATGGACAAGCAGCCTCAGTGTTTGCCAGAAGTGGAATTCAGCTGGTGCTTTTAGGCATATGTGTAGGAGCATTGTGAAGTTCAGAGAGTGTTAATGGACTAACTAAAATATCTGCTTAATCCGTGGATAATTGCAGATTATATAGAAAAATTGTTCATTTCCAAACAGGATGCCCATTCCCTAATTGTTTGTTGTAGCCCTATTTATAACCAACAATATCACTGAGTCTTTCAACAGTTTCAACAGTGTCAGTTCACTAACCAAGACCACGCCAACAGGAATATGGATCGAAAGAGAGCTGAGATATAGAAAGCCGGAGGGAGGAATGAAGGGATGGAGAGAGAAGGGTGAGGGTCAAGGGTTGAGGGAATGAGGGTTGAGTGGTGAGGGGAAGAAGGGAAGAAGGGATGAAAGGAAAGGGACGTGTGCATGGAAATGGGATGTGTGCAAGGCTTGATCTTTGTTCCCGAACTTTGTTTATAAATCTATAAACTTAATTTCTCCCAAATTACAAAAAAAATATTCCCTCTGGTGGAAACCTTAATCCTGAAGTCCCAGTACCAAAAACATAGATTCTGTCAGAAGTAAGCTTTGTTAACACATTTCCCTCTAGTGGTATCCATCCATGCACATGAATGTAATAACCAATGAAAACTATAGTATTTGTTTGATATCCCATCATGTTTTGTGTATGTAATAATTCACTTTGAGCATGGAAGTTCATGCGTGACCTTTAGAATATATAAATGATAAATGATTCTAAACTCAAAGTTCACTTTCTGTACATCTTTTCTACAGCTTTTGGTCGTTATCTAATTTGCCATATGCTGAAGAGGGCCAGAAGATTTGGCCAAAAGCTTGTATGTATGTATTTACATACATGCATGCATGCACACAGTATGTACTTAATGTGAATAGATGAATGTGTATATACATATATGTGTATATACGTATCTCTATATACTATGTATATATACATATGCATTACTAACTTGTTAATTGTTTGAACTTTGTAGCTAAAAAAATGTTTTTATT
The DNA here is from genome assembly GCA_029490765.1 of Euthynnus affinis. Lineage (NCBI taxonomy): Eukaryota > Metazoa > Chordata > Actinopteri > Scombriformes > Scombridae > Euthynnus > Euthynnus affinis. Next base: position 1,071,662 of record CM055855.1, on the reverse strand, counting down.
TTAATTCACCTTCACCTTTCGGTCATTGCTCCAAACTCAAGTTTACAAAATGTCCCTTAGAAACCTGTGGGTGATGTCTGAGAGGCTTGTTCTGCTTCAGTCTATGATCAGAATGAGGACTGAGTGTTCAGGTCAGAATCAGGTTGAAGTCAGATATGTAGTGCTGATGGTTAGGGTCAGGGGTATCATCAGGATAGAAGTAGAAGGTGTTTGTGTGAGCCTGTGAACAGACTGTTGAGGCCCTGGCCAGCGGTTGCGTGCAGGCCTGCCCTGTGGCTTCATGCTGCTGCTGCACAGAGCCTGACATCAGGCTGCACATCCCCACTGTGGCTGGCCTCCTTCCGGCAGATGTCCCAGCACTAAGCCGGGGGGAATCCCACCACAACTCAAGGTTGCGTAAAGAAAGACCGGTTCCCCAATGCTGGAGGCCTGCACCCCAGGAACAGCTTTGTCACCGCAGGTCAGCCCAGTCTGGGAGATGTGACTCTTCCTCTCTGGCCATGCGCAGGGCTGTTTCTGTTTTAACTGTTTCTTGACAGGTGGTTTTGGACCTCAAACACCACTGAAAGTCATCTCAACAGTATTTAAACTGTACAAAACACTTTCAAACTTGTTTATTCTTGACCTCAGTTCACTTATGTAAAGTCGTTCTTCGGTAGAAAGTAAGTCATTTGTACTTACAGATATAATAAATGGTTTGTAATTGAAATCAGAATCAGAACCAGGTTTACTGCCAAGTAAGTTTGCACACACAAAGAATTAACCTTGGTGTTTTGGTGCATAGCAGTCAATATCAAAAAGAAATTTGTAGGTTTAAAATTTAAATTAAACTGAATAAAAAGAAATACAATACCAGGAGTAACCAGGAACACACAGTATATACAGTGTGCAATTAATAATGCTAATGATAATAATACTTATACTACTATTACTACTACTAAAATATTAAAGTTGTCAATTCTGTCTTTTAATTGATCTCTAAGGCTTTGTTGATGATTTATTATCTCTACAACATCCTTTATGAAGTCTGACTTATTAGAAAATGGTACAAATATTTCTTAACGTTAATGAGCTTTTATATTCATGCTTTATTTATGTATTTCAGAGCAGACTTGTTGTTAGCTGAGGGGCTCCACAAGGAAGTATATAAACATGTTTATCCCTTTTCATAAATTAATTTAGGATCAGCTTTTTGAAATACAGTTAGAAACGGGAGATGTTGTATGTATAGAAGATTATATGATATACGTATAACATACTTAGGAAATGAACAGGCAAAACCAAAGAATTAAATATAGCCGCAAGAAGCGATTCAAACTGTTTTGCATCCAGCAGAAGAAAGCTGCTCAATCGTCCAAAATTAAAGCCGCAAGCAGCAACAAGTAGGTTTCAGGCTAAACAAACGTGAGCAACGTTTCTTCTGCTGGTTTAATTCTATTTAAAGGAGTGAGACCAATCACACACTGGTTTCATCACCACAAAGCCTGCAGCATTTCAATCATTGCACACTTAATTCACAGGATTTGAACGAAACTCAGTCTGTATGTTCAGGAGATAGTGCTGGATGTCTCCAATGAGTTTAATAAGGATTATTCAAATGCATCTTGAGTTATGAGCAAATAGATGACAGGCCATGCCTACTTGCACTCATCAATATGATACTTCAGATTTTAGTTAATACTTGCCCCCAGAGTATGCACACCAATATTGATGGGAAATTCTGTCCACCAGGTTTTCAGATACAAATTGTGACATATGTGGAGCTCATAGTGCTTTGGTAGACCTATTCACAAATAGAGACTGAAGTTATGTAAGATTAATGATGATTGGACAAATGGTTAATGAGTTATGGCCTATATTCTCTAAGCCCAGCCATTTGTGAAGATATTTTGGTTGATGGCAGCCATGTTTTTTCACTGATCTTGCTCATTTATGGTATTCAGGATAACATTTGGTCCTGATGGAGTCAAAACAGGTTGGAAGTGTGCAAACCTACTATTTCACATCCTGGTTTGGGCATCTAAGCTTTAGGTTGTAAACAGTCTACAGTGTTCTGGGGATTTTTACACCAGCAGAACTGGACACAAAGCTCAATACCAACACCACCTGCATGATCAGTTTGAATCCTGCCCTCTGGGAGGCATTTTAAAATGCTTCTGGCACTTGGACACAGTGCAAGTATGTACATGACTACCAGTCAGACTGCTCTGAAATTTATATGGGTATAAACTCCATGACCCTGCAAAAAGGATATGCAGGTATGGAGAATGTATGGCAGGATGGATATCTGTAAATCAGATTTGGCTCCCTCCTCTAGGCTTACAGTCTCCACTTCTACACAAAACATACAAAATTTAGAAGCACATATGCCTGATTTTGCTGAGTATATTCAGGTTCAGAAGAAGATAGATCCTTTTGATTTTAAGAGCCCCATAACCTTTGCTCTAGCACCACATTCAGGACACACTTCATATTTTAAAACCTGTCCAAAGTTTTGGTATTGTAAAGTGTAGTGAGCATTGCAGCCTGTGGGGGCAACTCACAGGGATAAACTTTTGATTGTGATACTTTAAAAAACACAAAAACATGAGGTAAGAACTTAACAAGCTCCCCGCATGTTTTACTACTTTAGGGAACTTGACATAATCAAAAATATGTGGACACTCAAACATTACAACCATACACAATAGTGTAAGGTGTGAATACCATCCATTGTATTAGTCTGCTCTTATAACACCCTCTGCTGTAGGCAGGGATCAGTGCCCCTGTAGCAACACCTGGACCTTATGTTGAGGTGAACTGTGAAGGATGTCATAAACAAACTGACTAGCTGAAGTGGGAGAGTTACTTGTTTTACAGTGTTGCTAATGATATCAGACTGTTTACTAGCAGCGATGAATTGTGACCAAACTATGACATGGATACTTCACCTCCATCAAAGTAAGCAGAAGTCTTCAACATCAGATAACGTGAATCAGATACACCTTCTCTCTGGTTGTCTCTTCACCTTTTCTATCCTGATCTCTCTCTGTGGCTCATGTGTTTATTTATCTCCTTGACAAGTACACTTATATGTTGTTTGCCTGGACACTGAAGTTAGAGTTTGTGCCGTCTAGATGAACTCCCAGAGCCTAATTCAATTAGAATTATCCACTTTTGAGCTGGACTACAACAGTGGGGGAAACCCTATAAACGAGAATGTCTGACTGGATCACTGAGTCACTGAGTGATGAGTTACACCACTGGCCAGCTGAAGGCAGCCAAAGGGTAGAAGGTCGCCAAAGCTTGGGACAGCCACGTATCCCAGAATTATGGTGGTCCTGAGGGCTAACACACTGCAATTTAAGAAAACACATTAAAATAGACAAAACACAAGCAAATTAAGAAAACATCTTCATCAATTTGGCAACACATGTGCAGCATTTAGAAAAAATGCTGCAAATACAGACAACACAGCACATTACAGAAACACACTGCAAATACCACAATGCAACAGATTACAGAAAAGCGCTGCAAATACCACACCATAATGGAATTGTTCCCAGAGGACACTTAAAAGTGATTAGCACATTTGACATGTGTTGATATGTTGGCACAGTTTGATGCTATTGAAGTCAGCTACTCGTCAATGATGCTGGAAAATGAGCTAAGATGTCAGTGTTTTTGGTTTATATTAACAAAGAGTTCACATGACTCAGATATTATTGCAGATATCTGCTGTTAACCTAGCATTAGTCTTTTGCCACACTGCCCATTCAAATAACCTGAACCATTGCTGGCTCTAACGTTAATAGTTACTTTGAGAACCTGTCATAGGGGACAATCAAATTAAACGACCAGTAAGTTTTGCTGACATGACTAATAAAATGAAACCTCTGTTTTTTAAATCAGTAAGCATGAGTAAACATAGTGATCCTAAAAGTAACTAACCCCCAACTGGAAGATACTAACACTGGTTAGATAACATTGCCTATAAAGGAAGAATTTTGGGTTTAAGCTAGGTATAGAATTTAGAGATTTTTTTGTATTATCTTTATTTAAACTTATCAGATGCAAAATCAAATTGAATTGGCTGGACATATTGGATGTTTTTGTGGCTCCTGTGGCAGCAACATTCGATTCAATGGCCTTTCCTATACACTCCTATAGCTCTCGGTTGTAATGACTTCATGAGCTTCATTAATGATAAAATTCTAACTATTAGAGACAAAATTCATCACCTCCTGCCCTCAACAGGCATCTATTTATCCCCAAACACAGGAACCTTAGAAACAGCTGTAAAACCTGATGTATATTTAGACTGCTTTTCTCCAATCAACCTTCCTAAACTAACTTCAACAACTCCTTCATCTAAACCGTCAACCTGTCTCTTATACTCCATCCCAACTAGGCTGCTTAAGGAAGTCTTACCTTTAGTTAGCACTTCTTTACAAGATATGATCAAGCTGTCTTTACTTACAGGCTATGAACCACACTCTTTTAAAGTAGCTGTAATTAAACCTCTTCTTAAAAACACTACTCTTGATTCAGGTGTTTTAACCAATTATAGACCTATATCTAACCTTCCCTATCTGTCTTTGAAAATGTATTATCTATGAATGTAGAATCCTAAATTGCATATGATTTCTTTTCTGATTTTAGTTCATATCTATTGATCCCTGCTTTGCTCCTTCAGAAAGCATTTTCCCAGTTCTTGTCCACAGTAGACCTACAGTGGCTGGCCCCTAACCCCCTTTCTCCCAATACTATATATATATTTCTACTGTGCATATTGTTGCTCATGGCCCTATAAGCTCATTTGTCCTGAGTTTGGTTGTTGCAGCTTATGACGATGGAATATTGCATTTTTCATTCAGGCTTGTCACTATCTCTCTCTCTCTCTCTCTCTCTCTCTCTCTCTCTCTCTCTCTCTCTCTCTCTCTCTCTCTCTCTCTCTCTCGCTCTCTCTCTCTCTCTCTCTCTCTCTCTCCCCCTTCCTCTGCATTTGTGTACAAAACCTGCTGGAGCCATCCTTACATTGAAAGTTTTTTGTGGAGCCATGGATCCATGATGTGTTAAAAAAAACACATCAGTAGCAAGAGAGAGTACTGTAGGTTGGTACCCCACCATTTTTTTACATATAAAATGCCACTAAACCGGCCCAGAACCACCACGGTCCCAAAGTGTTGTTGAGGTCAAGGCTCTCTAAAGGTCAATCAAGTTCTTCCACACCAAACTGGAAAAATCGTTTCTTTATGGAGCTGGCTTTGTGCACAAGGGAAATGTCATTTGAAACAAGAAAGCAACAATACATATTTTATAATACATATAATACATACAAAAATAATGCACATTTTACACTAGTTGCCATTAATCTATTTAAGCACATCCCTCATCATTATGATTTTTATAATATCAGGTTCAGTGTTATTATTCTTTTTTTTTCTATTCATTTAACATGGTATAAGAATATATTCTCTTGAAAATACCTAGTAACCTCAGTTACAGTCGGGCCACTGGTGTGGACAGTATTCTAGTTAGCAGTCTTAGAGTTTCAGCTGAAAATATTGTCAAGGTTCCAGCAGAATTTAAGAGTTTAAGACTCACAGTGAGGTTTATTTCGTATCCATTTGTGACCATTTCATTAATATGAATGCAGGTACGATCTGTTGCAGTGGTATACTGATACTGATACCACACTTATAACTTCACATACAGTACAGTATACAGTATATACATAAAGAAGATGGTGATTGCTCTCTCATAATAAACGTTCCCTTCATTTAGGGAAAACTGAGCTCATTCCTCTAAAAACAAATTGTGAGTTTTAAGTTAAGGTAGGTCAGAAAGTAATTTATTAGGCTGTACGTAAGCTTAATTTAGACTGTATGTTAGATAACTAGCTCTCAGGAGAGACCATGTCACTGAAAGCACTTGAAAGATTAAATTCTTGTCCAGGAGAGCAGTCCTGTTTGATAGAAAGCAACATTAAACATTAAAGTCTGTCAGCACATGTTTTATAGGTAAATGTGGACTTGTTTCCGGGTCATGCTTGTAACCCCTCTACATAGTAATGCCACCATTTCAGGCCCACACATGCAAATGGTGAAAACAGTTGAACGCTCTAACTCCACAATTCAGTACTACATAGTTCACAGTGTTTTCACATTTTCTAACATATAATTTCACCTGCATGAACCACGCCACAACAATATGCAGTTTAGATTTAACAGATAGCCCCAAGAATGGTGGCTATTAAGAAGGGGTATGGTATGGCTTGTAAAGTGCAGATGAAGGAGAGCAGTACCTCGAGTCGAGGGATTCCAACACTGTGGACCAAGCAGAGGCTAAGCATCTCCCCCTGTAGTAGCCACCAAAACCTGTGGAGGGAGCAGCGTCTGTGTGCAGTTGAATGTCCTCAAGCTCGGTGATGGAGTCATTGTAGAAGAAGGAAATGCCAATCGGAGAAGACAGGAAACTTTGCCACGTGTGTATTTCCATCTTGCTGGCAATGTCGTACCAACCCTATCATGGAGAGAGGGAATGGCAGCATCCTTAGACAAAAGGATGGACAAGGATATGCTTGAGGATTTATGTGGCTGGCTTAATTAAGATGGCCAAGGAGTGCTAATAGCTGGTGTTTGATGAATTTGTTCACCAGAAGGTAATTGTTGTGGATATTTTCTGAGCGATGGTCAACAACTTCGGAGGAGAAGAAAGCACATACAAGCCTTTTAAATCTTATTGCTAAGAGTGTTTATTGAAGTTACTTGATTGAGAAGAACTGTAAACAGCAGACATTCAAGTTGGTGTAGACTCAGATGCTGTCTCTTCTCATTCTGTCTTCTGAAGTCTGAGACTTAGTCTTTAACCTGAGCAGATCAGTTTACAGTATGAAAATTTAGTCTAATTAGTTCATTAGCTTCAAAACATTCAAAACCTCTTGAGTCATGTTGCATTGAGCCTCGGGTCATTGTTGTGTTGTCTAGCCAGGGTTTGCTCCGGCCTTGGTTTATCAGCGAGGCTCTTGCTTTCCAAATCGTCATGGCTGGCTTAAGTCTCAGGGAGAAGATACGAATTACAGTGTGACCTTAAAACTAAGCTTTGACCTAAGCTCTGTAACTAAAATATATAACCCCTTAAAGATGGAAAATTCCATAACAGTAATGACAGGAGCAGAGAGATGCACTGTATGTCTCGGAGGGCAGAGATGCTTTGAACAAAATTGGGTTCTTCATTCTGCCTGGGGCTTTTTAACAGTTGTGATGAGGTTCTGTACTAGTCAGTCTGCAGGTGTGGTTGGATTGTGGGGGCAGGTGCTCCTGGCATGGACATTACCTCAGAAGGAGCAGGCGTGCATGAGGCAGCAGTTGGAAAGAGAGCATCCCAGGTGATTGAAGTTGTTGTAGACCATCCTGCCTCCCTGGTAAAGAGTCGGCCTACCTGTTTGTTGACCCTCTTTGGCATGAGGACATTGACTGAAGGATCTATGTCTGTGGTGTCTGAGTTGAATAAAGTGGCTCTCCTGCTGCTGTGTTGGTTATGCGAGAAAAAGAGGATCAGAAGCCATGTGACTGTGAACGGCTGAAGAAAGGGTAGAGACAATCTGAAAAGGTTGGCTTTGTGTGCGTTGCAGTGAAATGCAATGTATTTACCTCGCAGGAAACGTTGAAGGCGAGCAACGGTTCAGTCCACAATTTGTAGACACAGAGACTGCTGCCTTGCAGTGGTGGAGAGTGAGGAGCTGGAAGTCTGCATGATGAGGGTAGTTGTTGGTGAGGAGAGAGTTGGAGCTGGCTCCTACGACCATTCCCATGTCGTCCAGTCCTCGCTAAAGAAAGAGAGGAGACCTGACATCTGTGGGACTTTGAGGTCGGATTTGGAGAGATATCGTTGGTTGAGGTTGGATGGAGACGCCGGCGGAGGTTGAGGTACGCTGACCACTGCACACAGGCAACTACGCCAGGGTGTTTGGTCGCAGTCTGGTTGCTGCCGCGAGTCTTGTGGACCGGTGTCAAACAGATCATTGTACAGATGGCTGGTCTGGATCGGTCAGGTAGGTCTGCAGTTCTGGATCCATGGTAAGTAGTATGATTTATTGGTTGTGTCATTGTTTAAATAATAAAGTTCTTGTATGAGCATTTAGGCGAGAATCACGGTCTGTCTGCTCTCGAGAAATCTCTAGGGATTAAGGGAAAGGGAGGGTGGGTCGAGAAATCTGAGACAGACAGGGTAGGATGGGTTGACCTATTATTAGTAGGCTTGGCAGATGATTAGAGGTGTGGTTGAGGCGTGGTTCTGCTCCCATACCTAAGTTAACAAGTTAACTACATGTGTTTGAAAAGATACCTTTCATTTTCCCTTACACAGACTTTAAAGCTGGAGCACTTGTTGTTCAACGTCACTTTGACTCTGCTGCCATCTGCTGGTACAGCAGTTCTCCACACAGATGAGCACCACACTGCCCAAAACAAGCTCATTTGGGTTGTGTCCAAATAACCTCTCTGAATACATCTGGACCCAGTATATTTCCTGTCTCAGTTTTCTCACAATGGAAATAAGACTTTTTTACCCAGGTCATACACAGGTCCTGGTTACTTAGCCAGTTGTGATGCTTGTAGGATGGTAACATATTCCAGATATTTTCTGGCTTTGCAATCGTGCCGTAACAATAAATATAATACATTTACAGTGTAAACATGAGTAAACACATCACCAAATGAATCAGTTGTGTAGTCTGTTAGCTTTAACATGAATCTTTGTTTATTGCATAAGCTGGACTTATATCAATTTATTACAACTTTAATATTGTTTACATTCAGGAAAGAACGAGAAAAGTAATAAAATAAATGTCCTTTGCATAATTATGGTCTATGTTGAACAGTTAAAATAAATCCTCCAGTTTAAGTCAATATTTTACAACAGCATTTAATTTATGATCATCTTCGGTCATTCATACATGATTAAATGCAGTTTTCTTTATCAACCAACAGTTTGCATAGTCTTATAGCATCCATGTGAAGAATCATTGTGCAATGTCGTAATAATACTCTCGTAGTCTTGGCTCAACAACACCGAATCTGGGTCTTTCCTCCACTCTGTAAGACATGAAAACAAGATTGAACTGAGACCAGAGGTTCTCCTAACATAAACTGCCCTTATAAGTTATATCTGGTGTAATATAGTCTGTTTATGATCCAACTATGACCTTGTGATGACTTAGATTTCTTGTCACTTACTTGTATGTCCAGCAGGCCCTCATGAGGTCATACATCTCTGGTGGACAGTTAACTGGGGAGTCCATGCGCTGTCCACTTTCAATCATTTGCATGACATCATTTCCTTTCATTCCCTGTTAACAGTGATACATTCAGATCACAGCTGACACCATAAGGTTTATACAAATTTCAACAGGTAAATAAATAGTGCAGACCAAAGAGCACGTTACAATAGTCTGAATGAGCAGACCATTTTATACAAAAGCACAAAATTCAATCACATTTCCAACAGGTGAACCACAAATATAAAAACATTTGTCTTCAAGAGTTTTTGTGTAAGTGATGGATTTCTGTGTAAAAACACAAAACGGCAGCAGCCGTCCATTATCTTGCCAGTAGGTGGCGATAGCAATACGTCTGCATCTGCCTGTCTAAACCACTGCTGTCAGTTTGTAGGGGTGGGCTGACAATGACCAAACAGCTCCCCCCAAGTAGACAATCTACAGCCTGCTACATGAGAGCGAGTGAGTCAGTGTATGAGTGAGAGAGTGACTGTGTGAGTATATGAGAGAATGAGTGCACAACTAAATGACTGAGTTCAATGAGGTGGTTTGAATTTAAAACAGAAATCATGCACTACAGCTCACACACTCGACTTAATCCCTGACATGTTGTGTGACATAAATGTCCTCGTTAATCTGATGGGTGTCTTTATGGTTTATGATATGATGGGTTTGGGATAGGTTTAGAGATTGTTCATACCTTGTATGGCTTCTGGCCAAAGGAATATGCCTCCCACATGAGCACCCCAAAGCTCCACACATCACTTTTGGATGAGAATTTGAAGTAGTTTATACACTCAGGAGCATACCATTTCACCGGCCACTTCCCATGACCCTTAGCCTGGAGAAACAGACAAACAACCCATCGGGGGGAGTTATTGATTATTTATTTAGGAAACACATTTAGGGCTATGGTGTGGTACAGTGATATGTGCTGGCAGTATGTGCAAAGCTGGGGATAAGGAGACAAAAATGTCAAGCTCATTAAAAATAATGATCTGCATGGGTTGTCCCTCTACCAGCCATCTCGGTTACTGATGTCATGAACCTCATCAGAGTTTAACACAGATCTATCAACCTGCACACAACCAAGTCAGATTTCCCTAGGGTCATCTAAAGAGAGACATGTTTAAGAGAAAAACACTAAGCTCACAGAAAAGCTCCATGTTATGATTATTGACAATTGGTCATAAGGATATTGACTGTAAAGTTTTGTTTTATTTTTTGTATAAAAATGATTTAATGTCTAAAAACACATATCCATAAAATCAAGCAAAAGCTATTTCATTAAAATAATTGTTTGATCTCAAAAATATTTTTCATAAAAACAATTTTTCAAGACTTACAAATATTTTGAGATTTTAATATTTCACCATATTGCCAAATTTCAAATCACTGTTTGTCACTGTCAGCAGTTACCTTGTAATAGTTTTGCTCCTCAGCAACAGCTTTTGAGAGGCCAAAGTCACTAATCTTGGCGTAGTGCTGTGTGACCAGCAGAACGTTCCTGGCAGCAAGGTCCCTGTGCACAAAGTTATGCTCTTCCAGATACTTCATTCCCATGGACACCTGGTGGACCAGCTCAGTGATGTTTTTTATGTTAGTTTGCCTGTAGATGATAAATTGTTATTTTAACTACACAATCCATAATAAAACTATAGACAGACATAAACATTAATATGAGAGCCATTCACTTCTGAAGATAACAAGGTTAAGCTTTGAAACTGCAATAAACCAGGCCAGCTTTATCTGTCTTATACTGAACACAAACTTTCTTACAATTCGGAATGGCTAGCTGCAGTCCTTTGTATTGCTAACTTTACTTAGCAATGCAAAAGAAACAAACAGAAGAAAGAAACATCTATAGGAAATGTTCCTCAGATTAAAAAAAAAAAACAACAACAACACTACAAGTCTACAGCCATGCTAGCAGCTCTGTGGTTCTTTGAGGTAAATGCTAATGTCAGCATGCTAACTGAAAGTCAACTTGTTGTAAAATGTGGGCACTAACCATCTTACTTTAGCATGTTAGTATGCTAACATTTGCTAACTAGCACTAAACACAAAGAAGGCTGATGGAAATATAGTTTTGTGCGTGTTTGATCATAGAACACGTATTGGACGAGATGAAAAGTCGCGGGATGACAGTTATTACAATTCCTCCTCTGAGGATGCTGAATGTCTGTACTAAATTGGAATTTATGGATTTATTCATATAGTTTCAGTTTTTCATTTTGAGTTCATTGTTACCCCCAATTCTAAATGACCTTTATTCCTGCCTGGGTCATTTAGAGTTACTGATTCACTGGACCTCCAAGTCAACCATGGCTGTGAGGCCTCCACATTAACCAACCACTGTGCTACCAGTAACATTGCTACAACTGAAAAAACAGTGCAAGCTGAACCACATACAGTATGATCTGAACTGTGAAATAAGCAAAGTCAGTAGAATGTACTGTAGAATGCCTCATAATAATTGTCTCATAATAAGGAATGATCTGGGTATAGGAGGAGCACATACTTGTTTTTCTGCAGGAACTTGTTGAGCGGCCCCAACTCAGCCAACTCCATGACCAGCATGAGGTTCTCTGCCTCACAGATACCAATCATCCGCACAATGTAAGGGTTGTCCAGCTGCTGCATGACATTGGCTTCTCGCAGCATTTCCTCACGCACTGAAGGGTTGTTATCATCATTCTTTAGGATTTTGACTGCAACTGGCTTCTCTGTCCTAATGCATGGGGAAGGTTAGTGTTAGCATGACAGTGCCACAGGGTTTGCATCGACACTCATTCATATAAATAACAGCACACAATCACTAACACAATACAGGGTTTAGGGCATAATAAAGGTAAACAAGTAAACAAACTGAGTCTATACATTATAGATAAAGGTTGATGCACATCGGGCCCTATTTTAACAGTGCAAGCACAACAACAAGCATATAGACATTGTGGGCATCTTCATGTGCACCTGCTATTTTGGTTTCTGTATGTGCAGCAGCACAAAGTGCAAAAAGGATGGATGAAGGTGAATATATATCAGAGAGTAGGATGATTGTTAAATACTCTCTCAGCCAGTAACATCAGTGGTCTCTCTGAAACAGCTGAGCCACAGTGAATAATAACAACAATAGCTCAACAAATAGCTCAGATTTCCTGAAGTAGCATATAGACATATTGTTGTCTGGAGGTGTAGAGTGTCAATATGAACAAACACCTGCTGCCAGAAGCAGATGATTTGAGGATTTTAAACAGATGATTTGTACAGTGACAACAGAAATAAATAATTGGTGAAGTTGTTTTTAATGATCACATCAAACTGAGGTTATTTCACTTTTCAATTCTACTATCTATCTATCTATTGTCCATGACACAAAAGCTTTTGCATTGCAATGCATTTCAAGAATGAAACATGAAACACTACTTTTACTAACAATCAGAGACTGCAGATTTGCTGCTGTGCTGCTGCCTTCAGATGCTGCAGGGATTAAAAGCTTCTCATATAGTATACAGCAGCTGTGGGCAACAGGTACTGTAAGAATCACTCTTAATTTAAAGAGCTGATTGACATCAGACATAGACCTGATCCTGAGGCAATTATTTTTCTGTCTTTAGTGTTTCCCCATTAAATGCATGCAGATATGTCCAGTGTGTCATTCATCTCTATAAAGGATGTCCACTCTTTCAGCAGGAAACCCAGGAGTTGGTCTTTGAGTACTATCTTAATCAAGTGGAGTATGTATGTAGGTTTGATGTGATGTGATTTAACATACTTCCTCATCTTGTAGATGCCCTTCATGACTGTACCAAAGTTCCCAGAGCCCAGTTCTCCATCCTCCAAGAAGAGCTGGTTGCGATCCACTGTAGAACTCCTCAGTTCATCTGGGTCTGCGTAAGGACTCTCATATACTTCTGTGTCCATTGGCATGGCCTCTGATGGAGAAATGACCATGTCACATTTGATGAATGGTGATGGAGTGATTCACACATCTTGTACAGTTTGTGAACTAGTTGACACATACTTTACATGTCAGTCATAGTTCTCCGACATGAATGACAAATCACTTGTCAATTCAATACATTCCAAAATAACTTATATGAGCATTTTCTGATCTGGTGCCTCTGGTGGCAGGGCAACACTGTTTGGCAGTACCTTCCAAAACACATGTAGCTATTAAAAACTATTACATGATAAAAAAGCTATTTATTTGATTTTTTCTTCTCTGGTTAAGGTTCAGTTAAAAGAAAACTAACCGTTTATGCCATTTTCCATTACATTATATAAGGTTTAGGTTTCCCATCAACTAGCAGTGACAGGAGGACATGAGCCAGATTCACACCTGATATCATTTCATTCTTTCATTATACTTGCATTAACTATATCAACTCTAAGTTCAAAATCCCAAGGGCACAAGTTTAAACATGGTGTACTTGATTAAATGTTACTGTTATTATAGTCAGAACTGATGGCCAGAGTTATGAGAATAAAACCCAAATTGTAATAATATGTAATAAGTTTAGCCAACTAACTACTTTGCTAAGGTCAGGGATCGATTATGCTCATGGTTAAGAAAGAAAATCTCATCCTACCAGATGTTAGCAAAGGCAGAGACGCTGCACCCAAACAACCTTTCTAAGAGGGCTAACATCAGTCATCAACCTTGCACCACTTCTGTTTTTTTGTTTGAGTGTCATTATTCACACAGCCAATAGAGGTCACTTGGGTTTTTTTCCACTGCGCTGTTATAAAATGAACCTATTTTCCCCACTTCCCCTATTTTGCCCTACTAGCATCTAGAATCAGTTATGACATATTGAACTACCTCTGAAACTTCTGTGAACGATACAATACTGTCGAAGTAAAAGTTCAATTGAATTTCATTTGTGGCACTCAAAGCATTGAGAAATATAGCTTGATACTACAAGGAGTTTGGTTTGACTGACCCTTAAGGTTGTGTGGGGAAGCAAATATTTAATCAATCTGTAAATTTCTAAAGAAATCTAAGTAACAGCAGGACACAAGTGTGCAGTGGCACTAGTACTACTCTACTAACAAGTTAGCAGTAGCAACTCAACAAAAGTATGTTCTATTTTCTGTTGTTTGTTGCTGAAAGCAAGTTTGTCTGATAAGCAACATACCTTTGCTGCCTACTTGATTGCTGGGCATCCTGGTTTCATAAGGATTGAGATTTTCTCCAGGGTGTCGAGGTTCACGGGGCTGTTATCAGTTTATCAGAGAAGACAGTGTTTATACAGTGAGAAACAGCAGGTGTATTTTCACAGGGTGCACTACTGAAATGTAATCTGCAAAAAGCGACGTAATTCAATACTCAGGCAACAATAAAATGGTTCTCTTATCTAGCAGAGTGCCACTCTTACATGGAACCTGTGTTACAGTGGTAGACTTTGCTTTGTAATATTATGGTTGAATAAAGAAGGATTTATCCAAAGATTAGAATTTGATATACAATTCTCTTCATCTTCAGAGCTCATTCATCCATAGAGAAAAAGCACTGAAAAGAATTCAATTTTGTGTGTGAATAATTGTTAAATATGCCTATTAAATGGAAAAGGTTTAGTACATTTGGATTTCTGGAATTAATTCGGTTAATATCACTGTAATACATGGGTATCCATGAAATGTGGCTTCGTATGATTGTCCATACAAAGGGTTTAAAGGAAGAGATAAGTGCAGGGGTTAACATCTTTTTTCACATGCATTCAAAGAAGGGGTATGGAACAAGTTTAATGGCAGATTTACTGACCAAAAGTACCTGGACCGCATTATAACATCTCTATGTCAATGATCTTTTAACTTTGAAACATACAGTATGTCCCACACCCCTGCTTTAAAAATTATGTGTGTGAACATACCAAAGCATGTTCACATCCGAGAACCTTTTTTGAATCTCTAGCTTTAGTGAACAGAACTTCACAAAAAAAAAATGTCCAAAAACTAATAAATCTTTTGTTTATTTTAGCAAACTGCATTTATAAAAGCTTGAAATGCTGAACTCAAAAAACACAGAAAGATGTGAGGTGCAAAAAGGTAGCAAAAAGTAGGTAACAAGGAAACAAATGTCAGGCAGAATTCATTTCAGGGGCTGCCTCCCTCATACTGCAGGATGCAACCAGTGAAGTTGTCTCAAATAAAATGGACTTGGATTCAGTTTTAGCACCTAGCCTCAAAGGGGCCAACACTGCATCAGTTGCAGGGGGCACTTCCTTTCATTTCCACATTACAGGACAGAATACATCATAGCAGGCTGACAAGGCCATCCAAAGGCCATCAAATGGTACCAATACCAGAAAATGTCAACTTTTTTCCCTATGTCTTCCAAACATGGATGAAAGAATGTCACATTATTTGGCAACATGTGAAGGAGCTTGTGGAATAGGGCAGACACGTTGACTCATTATGAAATATTTGGTGTTGACATGCCCTTGTGAATGGAGGCAGCTTCTGAATGGGACACAGCATAAGACTGCTGGCTGTGTTTCAGAATGTAATTGCATTGAGTAACCTCTGGATGGTGTTAGATTTTAATCACTATAAAGGACATCTATAATAATGTAATTGAATATGTTTCTGTGTGTAGTCGGCTCCTGTTGTGAAGCTGTCAAACGGATGGGAGGACGGAAGAGATAAAGTAAAAGGACCAAGAGTGCAAGGAAGACTCTGAGGTGTGTTAGTAAGAAGGAATCCACACTGAAGCAAAACCACGTTTGGGGAGAGTTAAGTGCGGGGATGGGTGGCGGGGGTGCACACTACTGTTACCAGTAGGTTTATGAGGAGGCAGGAGGTGTGTTAGTGCACCTTTTTTCGGCCAGGTATGGGAACAGTTTTGAGTCTGGAGAGAATTCCACCTGCTGCATTTTGCTAGAAACCAAAATGTCAGAGAGGTTATCAGAAGATGACCTGGTAATGTTATTGTCATGTATGTGATCATTACAGTAAGAATTCATTCAGGGGAAAGGTTAGCTCCAAACAAGGATGTGTCGTTCAACTGCAAAGTACAGACAGCACAGACGCACTTTGTTCATTACATTTCCACGTACTGTATGGTGTTCCTATCAGGAATGAGACAAAATAAAGGGTTGGTTCACCCAAACTATTTTCTGATCTCCCTCTAGTGGCATGTATCTATGCAGACAGATTATTCACCCAGGTGTTTCTGCCTCCACTCAGTTCAGTAGAGGTGAACAAGTCTGTGGTGCTCACCTTAAAAAATACATTTTAAAAAAATCAACAACAACATCTCTCCCCAGAAACAGTGACACAGTTAATCAGTTGAACGCACTGTCAACAGTGTAGAGAGATTATTTCTTTGGTAGATAGTAATTCCACTGGAAATTGTGTTCTGGGTGTTCTGTGTAAATTATCCACAGTAACAGCGACATTAATCTGGAAAGAGGCGATTTTAATTCAGCCATTTTTCAGTGCTTTGAGTAGCACAAAATATTCCATCCACTACCACTGCATTATATGCAGCCTGGCAGGTGTCATGGAAAAAAAATAATTTGTAATTAGTAGTAGTAATTTAAGTGCTCAAATAAGTAATTCAAGAGCACAAAGGAGTCATTTGAATGACTTTATTCACACATATTATTTTTTTTCTCCTCTATGACACCCACTATGGGTATGGCTATATATGTACCAGTAGAAGGAAGAGAGAAAATATGTTTTGGAGAGAAAATTTTCAATCTAACTATGAAATTATTGTTCAGAGTTGATCTGTAATTTATAGTTATTCTGAAAACACAGTAAGACAGTAAGAACTAAATTCATAATTTAAATCCAAAACGTAGCAATTAACAAAATATCTAAAAGTAAAGTATTACAGTGTTAAAGTAAAGTAAAGCATTAGCACAAGAATCTCATGTATCATTAATCTCAATCCAAACACTTACACTACACAATGACCTATTTCTCTTTTTCTTTTTCTTCTTCTTTTTTTTTTTTTTTTTTTTTTTTTTTGGATCATTAGACCGTGACATAATGCAAATGCATAATGGCACCACACACACACACACACACACACACACACACACACACACACACACACACACACACAGCCAGAACTTACAAGAGTAGAACTTAACCCAGGAAGGTCCCGTGAATACATGGACCGTCCTATGTGCCCTGTGAACAAAGGAATGCATATATTTAGTTGTTATCAATTAATATGCAGTGGACTTTTGTTTGAATAACAGTCTTGTGTGTCTGTGTGTGCGTTTTTACCGTCTCCGTCAGGTCGCACACAGGGCTCAGTCAGCACTCGCAGCAGGCCGTCTGGTTTGTAGGAATAGTGCTCTACCAGCTGTAGTGAAGGGCATAAGACAATGGTCAAGACTGTTCAGATCAAGTCAAACATGTTAAGTGTCCTGAGGATGGTTCTAGAGGAGGATCCTCTCATCCTCCATGGAGCATGATGCTTGTCCATAGCTGGGTGATATCATTAATATTGTTCCTAGAAACAGAGGGCTTTTAAAGGAATAGTTCAACATTTGGGGAAATAACCTTTTCTCTTTCTTTCTAAGAGTGAGATGTCAAGATAGTCTGTATCTGTGTGTGGAGCTGGAGTCAAGACATGCTTGCACATAACTCTAAATCATTAACTCTCACCCCACAAATTGTTGTTTTTACATTTCTCTCTGTGTCCAGATAATAAACATGTTAATCACTGAGCTGTAGAGGTTGGTAGGTGTATTTTTGACCTCTGGACAGCGTCAGACTAGCCATTTCCACCAAACTAAGCTAACTGAGTCCTGACTCCAGCTCCTTAACACACTGACATAAGATTGATATCCATCTGAGCATCTCTCACTCACAGAGATAAAACAAATAAACATATTTCCCAAAAGGATGAACTATTCTTTTAATGACCTGAGGGATTTACATCCTACAGTTATAGACAAAATACATTGAAATCATTATATATATTATGTAGGGGGATAAGATTAACAAAAATGACATGTGCAAGAGATTTAAAATAATCAGAAATTTACAGATGTTTTGGTGGCCAGTCAAAAATGTCTTAGGAGAGGTGAGGGTGTGTGAATTCGGACTCCTGACACCAGTCTTTCCAGAATTTTCAGAATTTTCTATGCTACAATAACAACCATGACATACATCATAATATAATTTCTGAATGAATATAATGGGTGTTGCATTAAACAACACTTAAGACAGGTGCTATACCCTAAAACCTAATCCTGAGTGTCATAGTTAAAGATCAACATGAAAATAACAAGATGTGAAAATCACCTGCCACAGAGTGTCAAACTTCTTGCCATCTGGGATAGAAAGCTTTCCAGTCCGGTCCCTGTCAATGCGATAATGCATGACTTGTCCTTCATGTAGTAAACATAAAGCGTAGGATCCGTTCATATCCCTCTGCCGAATCCTGCAGACACAAGAGGGAAATGAAGAGAAGAGATGAGACAAGAGTCTGGAAATAAAAGGAGGAGGATGGTAACACAAGAAACAGCACCTACATGTAGTTTGCAATAAAGTCTCTCTAACAACAGTCATAATTAGACTTTGAAAGACAGCAGTAAAAAAAAAAAAAAAAAAAAAGCTTTGTTTTGTTTGTGTTTTCTGGAGTCAAAAAAGTACAAATATCATTTATACTATTCCTTTACAGATGTGTATAGTCAATAATGTTTTGTTGGGGTGCAAAATACAGTCATGTGAAATGTAAACATATTTCACACAAATATCTTCCTAAATAAACCAAACCAAAATGACTAAAACACATATTTTCTCACTTCCATTCCATGTAGGTTTAGTTTTACTCGTCTAGGTTTGAGATATGTGTCAATGAGTCTTCACCCCAATACATGAATGGGAGTGGAATTTACTGTATGTCGCTCACAATTTTGAGAAGTGTGACTTTTACAAAATCCTCAGCAACCAGAAACAGTGTTCCAGTTACTCTAGTAATAATAATAATAATCCTTAGATCACACTGTCAACATTTTCAGAAAGACAACTTTCTAGTGACTCTCTAACCAGAAAGGTTGAAATGGTGCCAGTGTGAAATCTCACACAAAGAAAACTGGTGACTCTCGTTTGCCACAATCCAAGCAGGATGCATCCTGAAGTTCTTGAAAAATATCTTTTTTGGTAAAACATTTCATCAAGGTTTTTCTGACTCAACATTACTGAGTAATTTTCTGTACAAACATTCTCACCTATATATGATATACTCATGGTTGTCCTTTCTAATATAAACATATTTTTACACATTTTTTATTTGGAGGATCTGTAGTTGTGAGGAGCAGTCTCAGGGTCACTGTGTGTCCACAGTTGTAATGTAAATAAATGCAAATTTGTTGCACCACCAAGAAGATCGGCCTCTATTATTAGCTACTGTCGGGCCCCTGTTTTAAAACTTGTAACATTTCATGATATACATGGTGTATTCACAAATAAAGTTGTCGAATTTACACAAATGTACCCAATGAAAACCTGGGGCCATGAAGTGTTATTCCAGCTTGGTTTCTAGGCCAACAATGAAGCTGCTATGTCTTCTGTGTGCACTGTACAAAATGGGACCTTTGAGGCAACATAACACAACACACAGAGGAGGTGGGGGAGTCAGTTGGGGCCCAACGGTAGATTTTTGCTGTGAGGCTCAGGTTATTCCAACCTTGATCCCTCCCATGAGCTATATATGGTAGCCCTAAACACGGGGCGTTGTGTGATAAGCACAGTGGCTCTAGGTGGTAATCCAGTACAGTTATATACAGCATATTCCAAAAGTTACAGGCTATCACAAGTCAAGTCAGTTTGACGCCAACTCAAATCCACAGTTTTTATTAAATATTACAACAGACATGTTTCAGTCCAAGATTTCAAAACTGTTTACCGCATCCATTACACCACAGCTACTGTGTGTGGTAACATGGTTTAATCTGACTGTGACAAAAAAATTCCTTCAAAAAGACATTGTTAGCAGCAAGCTATAAAGAGAAGACAGTCATGTGTCTCAACATTTCTATCAGTACAGAGATCAAGAAGAAACCATACAGGAAATGCATCGAGGTTAAAAGAAAAGCACGTCTTCTCCCTCAGAGGAAGAGTCTGGAGGGAAGATATGTAGAGTGTCTTTGAAGAGGAAGATTCTTTATGTCTCACTTTTCTTAATGAGTTCACTACCTTGTATCTTATCAATGCTCAGCGTTTATGGTTTTAAATGTTTGTGATGGATGTACTTTAAGAAACATTTTTATATTTAAGCTTTGACGCTTTTAATAACGGCTCTTTCTCATATTGTGTATGACACATAGACAATTTTTTAGTAACGCAAGATGCCTGATAACATTGGCAAGGATCATTCTCATGAATTGGAACATAAGGAAATCAAATTGTTTTTGTTTGAATTACTGGCTTAAGGATTTTATAGAATTAATAATGATGGAACATGCAGCCTCAGCCCTGCAGGAGCTTTATTTTGTAATCAAAAATTTAAAAAACAAAACAAAACAGTTTTTGGGTGAAAAATCATATTGTTTGTGAAATGCTCGTCAATAGTAGCAATAACTGAATTCAAGCATATGTTTTCTTGTTGTTTGACAATAATGTCATAAAATTTAAAAAAAGGTGCAAAACGCAAACTCAAAGACATACATGAATTTACTGAAAATATGATGTAAAGTATAATAATTACCCCACAGAAAAGCATATTTGAATGTGCTCAAATGTGATCAATTCAAATGATATATAACTATATAAGATTTTAAGATATTCATGGTAAATTTGAGACGTGACATGTAAAAAGGCATCGTCATCTGAGAAATTCATACACACACGTGATTCATATCTGAGATGCAGTTTGATATGCACATGCATCTGCTGAACCACAGATGCTTTCATGTGATGTCAAATGAAGGTTTATGTATAAAGACTTGTGTATTTTTGGACATTTTAAATGTAAAATAAAATAAAATAATTCATTCTAAATCTGCTTTTTTATAAAGGTATTTTTACATGACAAACACCTACCGTTCAAAATGTAAAACTGCTCTGAAAAATATAATGACTTCTCACTCCAGAGGAGATTAATAACTCTTCACTAAATGTGCATGTGTGTATTTGTGATGAAGTGTACAGTTAATTATAAGAGCAGTTGTGTATGTGAACCTGTCTAATGCCTTGTCTCAGCAGTGCTCAGCAGTAGACAAATGATTCAAAACTTGTCTCTTTGGTACTCCGCAGTCCACCTCAATTCTGAAGATAAATGTTAAACCTGCATCCTCCAACTTTGATGTTATTTTTGACAGAAAAACAGGATCTTCTCTGCGCTCTTGCCTCATTGATCTTTAAAGGTCATACATGTTTTTACATGATCACATTTAGATGATGTGAATCCTTATAGAGAAGCTCAAGTCATAAAACAATCTCTGCTGACTGCCATCCAGTCAAGCTTGCAGTCGAGGCTGAAAACACTCGTATCTTGTCTTCAGTGTTAATTGAACAACCTGAAGATTTCTTCCATTCTACAATAATACAGAAATGATACATATTTTTGTATTACATATCTTTAAATATAACCGTCTTTAGGCAAATTACAATTTTATAAAGTAGATTTGTGTGCCAGCAGACCAGAGAAGGTTTTAAACAGCCTTTAGGTCTGTCAGGAAATGAATTGTAAATGTACTTTTCAATTTTTCGTTTCATCACTTTTCTAATTTGTTTTTACACAATGCTTCGTGCCTGTCTCTGTCTTATTACTTACTTATTCTTATTTCTGTTGTTTTAGTCTTGAAAATGTTTCATCTTCATGTGCTTTTAAACAAATAATAATTTCTGATTTATTTTTGTTTAATTCTGTCATTCTTTTGGTACTTGCCACAAGTGACAGTTTTAGTGGTATTTCAACCCACCTGTTACTACACAGCATATCAGCCGTGACATGTTCTATATATGGGTGTAACTATTTTCAAACTTTAGGATCTGAAAAATAACCAGCACTGACATTACGGTAATATAGAAAAGCCCATGCAGTTACAGGAACTAAACAGGAACTTAAATAGATGGTATGTGTGTGGGTGTGTGTGTGTGTGTGTATGTGTGTGTGTGTGTGTGTGTCATTATTTATAATTCTGCATTCTCTACACACTCCTACATTTTGTGATCTAAATTATATTCTTAAACTGTAATGCACTAAAATGCAAAAAAATGATTAACCAGTTGTAATCATGTTATTGTCAGCCACTGATGACCACTCTTAGAAACCAACTAAACCTTGCAAGTGATTCCAGAAGCCATGGGTATAGTGTGTCTGAAATACTCTTCTTAAAGTTTATAATGATACACTGAGGCTATGTTTCAGTGGAAAACAAAGTTTCCTTCTAGACTCTTCATGAGAAAGGGACAGAACAGTCACATCTCACCCCGCTGTCATTCTTCCTCTTGTTTGGCTACTTCAGGAAGTCCTTTGCAAACTGCCAGAGCGGAAACCACAGTGTGTGTGTGTGAGTGTGTGTGTGTGTCTGTGTGAGTTCCTCTGTGTTTCTTCAGCCGAGACCACTGCTTCTCAACTGAATCTTCAGCTGCTATAAATACTCCTCGTTTGCTTTGTTCAGTCATTTCATATTTCACCTAAAATATAAGGTCGAGCAATTTTGTACTGATGCAGTTGTTGATTTAATTTATTTTATGACGCACTGTTATTAAGTAAAAAAAACATAGAGGGGACGTAACACAGTCCTTGTATAGCTAACTGAAGTGTGCTGTCTCAGTGGTCTGAAATTAAATAAGTCACTACAGTAAATCATTAACGGTATACTATGCAGGATTTTCCTAAAAAATGTATAGACTCATAGAAAAGTAATCCCTCTCACTCATCACTCATGACCCACTAGAAGTGTGTGGAAGTGTACAGAGACCCTTCTCTCTGCCTGTATTTTCTTATTTTTGTATTATTTCGCTGTGTTCAAGGCGTTTCTGGGCATCAACCTTTGAGTGATGGGTGTGTAGCCCCCAGCTAATAACAGCATGAAGGGTGGAATAGACAACCTCGGGGGATAAACCATGAAAGAAGACTTTAATCTGCAAAAACCAACTATAATACATCCAATTACAAGCTATGTCATAAATGTATAGATTCTTACTGCCCACTGCCACACATTCTTCAAATTTCTTTGCATTTGTAACAATTCATTTTACGTCCATTTACTTTAAGTGCAGCCAAAAGCTATACAAAGACATTTGTGAAATACTTACAGGAACTTTCCATTTGTACGGGAGCCATTTTGAAGCCTGGGCTCAGAGGCCTCTCGTGTTATTGATCCATGGAACCATGGCATTTTTTCATGTGCTGTGGTGGCAATGAGCTTCTCCAGCTGAGGCCTCTGGCTGATGATGGCCTGCTCCAGAGCTGCCCCCTGTACACACACACACACACACACACACACACACACACACACACACACACACACACACACACACACACACAACCTATGAGCCCATTCATATAAAAAGCCTGAGAGAGAATATAATAACCTTGTTTTGTGAGGTTAACCTTCTTTTACAATCTGTCTGGTAATCTGACCACTCATGTTTCTTGTCCTGCTGTTTTTAGCCTTCTGAAATCTCAGCAATTACTTGGTGAGTGCATAATCATAAACAATAGACTGATGACCAGACTTACAACAATGAAACCCAAGTTGAAATAAACCACAGTTTTTTAAATGCTCTGCTGACTTCACAGAAACTAACCTGTAAGTTCCAGGTCTGCTTTACATACTCCCGGATCAGTTTTTCCTTCAGATCCTCAAACTGCCCCACTTTAGGCTGCATGTTCTTGGGCCTGTTGCAGGGCTTCTTCAGCAGACACACAAGGCCATCCATCTCCTGGGAGTGGTAATCAATCACATCCTGTGGGCTCCTATGGCTCTTACCACCAGCAATAGCATATGTTTCATTGGCTTCTCTTTCAATGGTGTAGTGGTAGCAGCGGCTTGAATGCGACACAGACAGTGCAAAGCCCCCGAGATAGTTTCGGCTTTGTCGTAGCAAGTATAAGCCATTGCCCATGCCTGATTGCCGCAGGTAGTCCTCTGCATCCTCCCGGGTGATGTTGCCATAGAAGAATGGCAATGTATTCACCCTGTCAGCCATGTTGGCCTCTGGATGGTAGCTCCTTTAAGAAATCCCCCTTCCAAGGTCCAGCCACCAGGATGCAATTAACCTAAAAAAAAAAAAAAAAAAATGTACTCCTAAAAAAACATTTGGTTTTCATTTTATAGATATCAAAATGTGTTTTGGCCTAAAGAATGAAAATCTGACAGAGTGACAAAAGTCTCAAGGTCTTCTGTGTCTAGCTTTTGCCTTAATGAGAATGTTTCAGAGCATTGGTAAGACATTCCTCCCTAATGACAGGCAAATATATATATATATATATATATATATATATATATATATATATATATATATATATATATATATATATATATATATATATTCGCAAGCCCTATCTCTTGGGGGACACTGTTGAGCCCATGCACCATCATGGTTTGGTAATAAACATAATCTACCCATTAGATTCTGATATTTGATATTCATAAGTCGAAGTTTTGTCCAGTGCAACAATCAAAACAAACCACAGGTATCGTAGCTTGTTCTGGCACTCAAATGCAACAGCACCTGGAAGTACTAGATAAAACACACACACAAATGAACTTTTCACTTTGTAAGATAATTGTATATTGATTGATTGATTGATTGATTGATTGATTGATTGATTGATTGATTGATTGATTGATTGATTGGGAAAGTGTGCAGTTTGAAACATTACCGATGCACTGCACCAGAGTTAGCTTGAAGCTAATTTACATCCATAGTCCCCAACAAAAAATATACAACAGCACAATAACAAACAGTACAAAAGCAAAAAAACAACAACAACAAAAACAACAAAAACACACACACAAAACCCACACAGAACACACCATACAAAATACAAAACTACACACAGCACATTGCATACACCAACAATGTCAATTAGAACTTGTCAAATTAAAAGCAAGATGACCTGCACTGATAAGAAGACCATAGATGGAGTTTAGTTCCACATTAAGTGGTATAAAAATCCTGTTTTGAGCTGTTTTAGTCATGCAAACAGCATGCTTCTACGGATAACAGTCTTTTTGACTATGGGATGGAATGCCATAAAATTTTGTACAAAGATTCATGATTGCCAGAGGATGAATCTCAATGATTTTGGTGATCACTCATCTTTTCTCTAACACCATCAGGTTGACGGTTTTGCTTCAGAGTGAATCAAATGCAAAGCAAATGCTTTGACAACTAGGTTGCCATGAAATTTGGTAAAGATATTCATATTCCCCACAGGATGAACTGTAATAACTTTGGTTCACTTGACTTTGTCCACTACTTTGGTTTAGGGCCAAATACTTACATAACTAATGACATTCCTATCATACTCAGCTCTAATTACCATGTTAGCAATGTTATTAATAGAGAAATAGGTCACTAAAACATTAGGATTCAGCCTATTTCAGGAGATTCAGGAGACTGGCCAACATCGTCATCATTACATTCTAATAGGCCGGGTAAAACTGACAAGTGACAATTACCATCGACACAAATTCTTGTCACGTTTAGGCTGACAGAAGCAGTAGCACGACTGCCAGAATAACCAGAATAACCACAATATAGCTACAGAGCGCATCTATGCAAACTGCTTTGCACAATCTGCAGTCTTGACCAATGAAGCCAGTTCTTTTAACACAAAAAATACGTGCTTATACAAACACATTTTAACAAGTCTGACACCAATGAGATTGACAATATAATATATTTTGAGTTACTGTCTGAATTATAAAAAAACAGACAGGATGATGACTGAATCATATTAATAATCTGATGCAAAGCTCTCTAAACCAGCAGTGAAGCAGTGACTGTTCTACCCCACATGTTTAAAAATACAGTGAACACTAAGGAACTCATCATCAAGTCATTCGTGTTAATAATATGCTTAGTGTGAATTTCATTCTTTGTCACCTAAAACACACAAGTAATTAAGCAGTATGAATATATGGCAACTGCATTTTAACGGTCTAGAAATAAATTTGCAAAACTCCGTCCAGAATACTAGTTATTTGTTTTTGAATAGCTTAAAAGATTTGGACAACTCAAATTAAGATATCTTCTCTTTAGTTTTGGTTTGAATATCATGACACCAGTTCATGATATTCATGAATACCTTGTGATGCGTAACAATTTCATTTAACATGTCCTTAATATTCTTAATTGAAACTGAAGCTGACTCAGTCAATTACAGTGTTGGTTACGTTTGGGAAAGATTCTAGTTATTTACCATTTCATTTAGCAGACACTTTTATTCAAAGCAACATACATCTGAGCGGTGAGTTATAGCAAATAAACTAGGGTTAAAGCCTCACTAATGAATATTTTTATGTTTTATGTTTAATGTTGCGTGTGATGAACTCACAGAGAATTACCACACTGGTGTCAGTCATGTTCACTCTAACTTTGTGGTTTGGCTAAACACTCCCAAGTAGATAAAATTAGAAATTGATGTTTTTAAGAACTCTGGGTGGGTTCGCTACACACAGCTGCTCTGTTGCTGGAACGCCTCTCTTTTCACGCACAGCTAAAAGCTTCGTGGTATACACACAGCCTGATCTGTTAACTAATGAGTAGTGTCCACTGCCCAATAAATGCCAGTGCCAGCCAATTAGTTCATGTGTTCCCAATAGAAGAGAAGAAAAGAGAATAGTTTCATTGATATGAATCAAGTGTCCTTTGTCAAATAATAGTGGACTGATCTGTATTACAGAAACCAACTAGGGTGTAACATGTCCACAACACTGCTTCACCCTTGCTTTAAGCTGCAACAACTTCTCGTAAAGTGATAACAAGGAACTTTGCCCATTTGCATAACTTCACTGACTTAGCTTCAAGCAGTACTTTTCCTTAACAGACATTTTGTCAGGAGAAGATCATTTTGTGCCATTTAATATTCATTATCAGTTTTTTAGTGGATCATTGCATCACTGTCTAGCAAAGTTCACAAACACTATGGCTATGATCAGTCACAATCAATCACCATTGCACAGTTTTCCTCTAATGATCCCAAGAGTTTCCTAGATAACTGAAGAATGCTATAGGTTTATGTTCAGTTTGAATCATTTCAGTTTCAGTCTCTGATGTTTGTCACTTTGCTATGGTGAATGGTTTTAAATGCTATGGCTCCCATGAGTCTGATCCACCATTGCTATGGAGAAGAAGCCAGTCGGAGGCATGAATCAGAGCTGTAGCAAATCCAAAATGCTTTGTCATTGCAACTGGGAACAAAACACTGTGCTAAAGTTACTGGAATGATCCAAAATTGACTGATCTGAAAATAAAACAATTTGCTGCTGAATGTTTTATTGGGTTTCTATTTTTTATCTCATCATGGGCAGTTTATGCAACCAAATTATTATTATCTTACACATATAACAATATAAATAAATACAAAAACACAATTCTTCAAACAATTCTTAACACAATACAGTTTAAAAACAACAAATAAAAAAACAAGGACAAAATACATATAAAAAGGAGGAAAAAGAAAAGAAAGAAGAGAAAAAAGGATCCTTTTGTGTCATATGTCTCTCATTTTAATCTTAATCTGGTTAACATCATTTCATGTCAAGTCAAGACACTGACTTAGTTAAAAAAAATTAATTATATTAATCCATTCAACTAAAGTGGGAGCTTTGGGGCTTTCCCAATGCCTCAGGTTAAGTCTCAGTGTTTTATTTATACTCAGACTTAATATTTGAAACCACCTTTTATTAATGCCTTTAAATTCTGTTTCATCATTTAAGAGACAAATTTGGGGTGTCCTAGGAATAGGAAAGCCCAGTCCCTCTTTCATAGTCTTTAAGAATTCTTTCCACAGTGGAAAGACAACAGTACAGTTCCAGAAACCAGGTCCTAACGGCAAGCAAGCATCCAACTATCACATTGCATTGCATAACAACGGACACTCTCTGTCCACACTGAATCTGTTAAATACGTACTTCTTTTACATCATGTAAACAAACCATGCACCTATCAGCTGTGTGCTCAAGATCAGACTGGAGACATAACCACCCAAGTAGAAGACGGTGAATACTTGCTACGTTTGTCCTTCTTAAACAGAAAACACAGGTTTTATATTGTAGTATTTAGAGGTTTCCTTACTGGAAATGACATACAATATAGCCAAGAGCAACTTAACCAGAAATTTCCAGCTCCCTGGTAATCTCCCTCCAGCCAGTTGCTACCTTATTTAGGTTTTTGCAGTGACATGAGAAGGTATCGTAAAATGTAATGAAATAAATGTGTAACACAGGCCCACATACTGCATGGAATGATGGTACTTGGGTAATCCACTCCTGTTTGCCAAATCTAGGCCACAAGCAAACCATAGCATTACTGCATGTCAATGACAAATAAACCATTTCTGACACAAATCTGGACCACAGATCATTTTTAATCTGGCCCCGACCCAGCCTACATTCCATATCCTCAATTGGCCCAAATAGTGCATGGAATAATGGCACTGAGGCATTCTACTCCTGCTTGCCAAATCCGGGCAACAAGAAAGTCATAGCAATATTGCATGTCAACCAAGAACAAACCAAATAAACAAGAACTGGCCCACATTCCTAATGCTCATATGGCTCACATTGTGTATGGAATGGTGGCATTTTGGCATTGCACTCCTGTTTGCCAGCAACAGGCCTAGCACCACAGTCAACATAGTTCGAAAATTCCAGGACCTATGGATAAAGCATTTGCGTGTCACTGGAAAGACAGCTGCTTTAAGCTGTGCCACCCCAAACAAGGTTGAATTGGGTACATGTGGGGTTCAACCCTAATTGTACTAAACAAGGCAGTGGAAATCAGTTCTTAGACTAGAGGTGGAGACTGTGGCTGGACTGGTAGGACAATGATCCCTGGACTAACATAGAACAGTAAATTCCATTTTTATAAGAGGAGGAGGAGGCCAGGGCTAACTTTGCTGTAGAAAAATAATCTTATGGGAGCATTTCCAGAGAATCATACCTTCCTGTTATAAACAATATCAGCGTGTATGCACCTACATTGAGCTTCACCTCTAAAATTTTGTGATTAATTTAGAACTTCAGTAAATCATATATCATATCATATCATATCACATCCAGATAAGCCAGTTCTGAGTGCGCCATATCTTGGCCAAAATTGTCCTAGATATGTTTTAAGATGACTGGGCTACATTGGCTGCATCAACCATATTTGGGCCATATTCACCATTTCAAATATGGGCCATACTAAGGACCACATTTGCTGCATCATATGCAGGCCACTTCAGGCTCACATTCAGATAAGCGAGTACCAATTGTGCAACATCTTTGCCTAAAGTGGCCCAATCATGTTCAGCAAAATTTGGGGCATATTTACTATTTCAAATGTGGGCCACATTAGGCTCATACTATGACAGCCAGTGCTCACTTGCCATACAATTGCCAAAAGTGGACCAAATTTGTTGTATAGTATTTAGGCCATATCATATTTTGCCACATCATATGTCGGCCATTTTAGGTTCACATCAAGTCAAGTCAATGCTTACTGTGCCATATCTTTGTCAGAACTGGCCTATGTATGTTTTAAGATGACCTGGTCACATTTGCTGAACCATATGTGGGCCACTTTTGGTTTACACCCACATTAACTATTGTTGACTGTGCCAGATCTTTGTCAAAGGTGGATTTGTTATTTTACATGTAGGCCACTTCAGGCTCACATCCATTTTGCTGTGCCGTATCATTGCCCGAAGTGGCCCACTTCCGTATGCTATCTGTGGTGAGTAGACAATTTTTTTCATGACTTTAGATAAAATGTCAATTTTGAAATAGACCAGAAATGATCTAGAATGGTTGCATTGAGGTCGGACTTTTAAATAATGGGATGTACTACTGCATGCAGCAGGAAGGAACAGAGCCAGTTTCAAGACTACTGTTGTAGGACCAACAGTGTCAAATACTTCTTTTTCTAATGGGCATGATGGGAGAATATCCAGATGACAAGAAGTTGGCTTAGTGCATGTGACTATGTCTATGATATGAGCAAGAGACACAGACTCAAACTTGCTAAGGGCAGTAGAACAAGGAGGGAAGATGGGGGCATTGCATGGGATATAACTGGATTGGAATCTTGAATTTTAGTAGGCTTACCTTGTATTTTCCATCCATTGCTGAGTGACATAATTTTGAAATTACAGTGACCTCAGATTTCTGCCAATTAATTGTATAGCCAGAAATCACTACAAAAAAATTCCAAGAGTGATGTTATTGATATTAATGGATTTTTAATGAGAGCTAAAATATCATCAGCATACAAAAATAACGTATACTCTTAACTGCCAAATGAAATGTCCTGGATTTCCTTGTTAAATTGTATTGAAATGGCTAATGGTTCTAATGCAATCAGGAACAGTAAAGGGGAGAAAGGATCACCTTGTTTGATAAAATGAGTCAGGGGAAAAAATTGTGTCAAATTGTCATTTGTCTGGACTACTACATTTGTATAAATCCAAATGACCCATCTTATGCATCCTTGTCCAAAACCAAACCTATGTAGTACATTTATTAGATATTTCCATTCAACCCTGTCAAAGATGTTCTGGGCTATAATATGGCACATTACTGATTTGTTTAACCAAATCAAGTGCAAAAGTTGCCTGATTCAACTCTCAAAGCCAGAACCTTGGAGAGAATTTTCACATTAGCATTACATAGACTAATAGGACTATAATTTCCTGGTAGGTTAGCAGCCCTAACCACACCTTCTGCAAAGAAGTATATGGCGGTGTGAGCAGACCAACAGGACAGCTGCAACAACTTCATACAAGGACAACCAGTGCTCCAGAGTGTTCTTGTGGCAAGGTCTGTAAGAACGCAAGAGGCCTTAAGATCCATCAGGCACAGATAACTGCAAGCACCAAAATGTAAAGTTGAAGAACCTGGTGACAGAAGAGGAGCCAAACCAGGAAGTGTCCCACATAGCCCGCAGCCTCCAAGTGGGGCAACCAGTCCCTCAAGTCACACAGTCCAAGAAGAAAAGGATCAGATGGTCTCAAGCCTGCAAGACTGAGAAAAAACTGATTGATTCCATCTTTCTTATCAGCCTGACCCAACCAGCACAAGCTGAACCGCTGACCTTGGATATGACAAACCAGTACAGATACAGCTTTCTCAGTCCTCTTTGCATGTGTTTTCTTGGAAACAGTCATTCTTAAGCAACTGCTTTCATGGAGTAGAGTGACCAGGGTTTCAACGTGGATGTAGAGCGCAGGTAAGACTGTTTTTTTCTAGTGTGAGCTTGTGGTCTCCTGTGATCAGCTTTCCAGCAGCTCAAAACATATATGAAAGCACAACAGTACCTGGACAAAATCAGTCAGTGTTCAGGGTCAGACAATATAGAATCCAGGCCTGTATCAGTCCCTCCCTTTTTTATGTTGACTACAGCAACATATCCGCCCTGTAAATGACTTGTCCTGTGTTCCCCTTTCACAAAAAAAAAAATCAAAAAGGAAACCTGAAGGCATAATAACTCCAGCTACCCCTACGTAGCTAGAGTCATTGTTTTGATGTAGCTAATCAAATCTTGCATAAAGCAGTGAAGAATTCTATCATAGGCATTCTATCATCCTGCTACACAACACAAGCCTCTGACAACAACCCACGTTAGCTTCCCTGCTAAAGCCTCTTTCTTATCTAACTTACAAACATGAACTCACGTCTTCTCTTGCAGCTTAGCTTGTTGAATGATTCACCAAACAAACAATCACTGGGGAAATGTGCATTGCTAATGTAACTAATTGGCTGTACAGCTGCAGCACATTAAACAACATTTCGAAGGTCAATTCAGACCCATTCCATGCTGGCGTGGTCTTGCTCTTCAAAATCCCTTTTAGTGACACACTGTTTAATGATGATCTGGAGCTATAGAAGATTGATTATTTGTCTCTGTTCTGCATGATTAGCCTGCCCGATCCTCCCCCTCCAGCTAGCTGAGACAAAAAGGAACATTTCTGATATTTCCCTGAAGACCTTTTTTCTTCATTTTAATAATAAAAACTATTTATAATACTTTAAAAAACGGGTTGACATTTTTAAATGCAAAGAAGGAATACTGAAAGTGATGCATATTGGGGGACAAGGATTTTTAACAGGGTAGGCTAATTTATTTTTTGCCGAAAAAACATATTAGACATAATATGTTACTCCAAGCAGAGGATTTTTATGTTTTGAAACATGTCTAGTATTTTACATTACATTGGTATTTTTACTGAATCTTTAAGTAAAAATACCAATGTTATGTAAAATAACTACATTACAAGTAAAAGTTCTCCATTCAAAATCTCATAAAAAGTAAGTACAGAAGTATTATGAGCAAAATATACTTAAACTATCAAAGTAAAAGCACTCTTCTGAAAAATGGCCCTGTTACTGATATATTACAAAATGTTACATTATAATAATTTTCCTGTTGTATGTGATTGAGGTGAAGCAAGTTTTAACTGTCTGTGACAATTCTCAGTCATCCAGGTCATAGTATATATCACAGGGGTTAAATTAATTTATTACCGTATATACAGTACAGTTAGGTAATTTAGTCCAGTGGTTCCCAACCTAGGGGTCACACCCTGTGCAAAGGGTCACAAGATAAATCTGGGGAGTTAACTGATCAATCAATATGCAATATTTGACTTTTTTTGTGAAACATACATACAATATTGCACAGCTCGAATACGTGAAATGTGATAAGTTTAGAGTAGAAATTGTTTTTTTTTGTAAAAGGTTACAAGCCAAAAAGGTTGGGAACCACTAGTTTTATCTTTAACAGTGCATCATATTGCATGTTTTTTAAAGTTGACAGTTACAGCCATCAAAAATAACTATATTAATACAAAATATTATATTTTCCATTAAAATGTGATGAAGTAAATGTGTAAAATATAAGAAAACATAAAATGGTAAATCGACTGTACTTGTCTTCCAACCACTCAAAGCACTTTTACACTAAAAGCAAACTTCCTAAAAATTTGACTTCAACTGCATTTCATAAAAATAATGCCCTGCCAACACAACATTTTTGTTAAGACTGCCGATTTGTTTCACAGCTTATCACACAATCACAATAAGTTCTGTACTATAAAAATATCTAATCAAGCCATGTAACAAGTCCTGAGTGTCAAGAGTTAAAATCATTTCTGAACTGTAATGAAACTCAGTCAGTAAAGTAAGCTGTTGCATGTGGTTCCAAAACTAATTCATTTTTTAAATGCTGTTCTTCTTTTTTTATACATATGCTATGTTTCATTCTCAATCTCTTTTTAAGATATTAGTTAATTAATTAATCACCCCCTCTGCCAGGATTATTTCTTGTTTTATCAAACATAATTCACAAAGTGAAAGAAGAAATGACACAGTAAGACATAAAACCCAGTAAGAAAAAGAACTCGGATTTTCAGATTGCACAAAAAAAGTTTAACATTTTGAACAAAGAGCGTTGTAGAAAAGTCCAAAAAAATCTATTTTAACCAGGTAAAAAAAGAAAACACTGATATTGCACTCACTGTATGTGACGTGATGAGGTCTTTCAAGAGTGCTGATCCTCCTCTAGTTGAGTTTTTCAGTTCTTCAGCATGCCAGCTGCCAGCAGTCTGAACAACAGGTCATCTGAAATTCCTCAGCCTCCTGACAAATAAAATATTTGGTGTCAGAACCACATGAAAACAGCGGATCAGCCACAATGGATAGTGGCTGAGTTCTCCAGCTGGAGCTAATCAGTGTTTGATCCAGTTTGTGTACTGACACACGGTGAGGTGGCGCTCTGAAGCTTCCTTATTTCAACGACTTCCTTGACAATTTAAGTTTTTAACTTCCCTCTTTTGATCTGAACACTGACCAACATGTCTGCTACACACAGGAAATGATGTGACAGCTGCCATGACACAAAAGATAGCGATATTTACATGAGTTATGGCGCCAGCTTAAGCATCGTTTTAAATATGATTTTGTGATTCAAATGTAACAACTTCATCTTATTTTTAAAGTTTGTTTTAATTGAAAGTAAAAGTGTATTATAGTTTGCTACCAAAAAATCTTTAGTTAAGATCCACTTATTAGCTTGGAAAAAAAAATAAAAAAAAAGAGCAACCTCCATCCACTGACAAAGACCATGAAAGCTCTCTCAACAGTAAGTTGATGTTAAATTACAGTTTTTTGGCAAACTTTATTTTTGTTTACTTTTTATGTCTTAAAGTGACTTGTAATGTACAGTGTACAATAATGCAATATGATCATTTATTACTTTTTGTTGTGTTTTTCATTTGTTTTGTTTCATTTTTTTTTAATTGTTCAAGTCTATTTAGGTTTTTCATGTATGAAAGTGTGGGTGTCAATAATCATCATGCTGGAATGATTTTATGCATCTATCTTTTTTATGTAATTGTTAATTTTATGTAATGTATGTAATATGTAATAACATTGTCATTATAAATTTTCAGTGATTGATACATTAATTACACAGTTTAGTGTTTAAAAGTGTATAAGTATATTGTAGAATAGTAGAATAAATTGTAGAATTAAAAAATGTGTAATAATAACGCCAATGGATATACAAATATTTATTTTATTTTATTTTATGCAAACAACAAAGTGTATGTATTGGTTTTAAGAATAATTTTGAACTAGTTGTAGTTAATGTGAATATTTCCATTTAATTGTAGTTCTATACTTCTACTCCGTTATATGTCATTGGGAAATATTGTACTTTTTACTCCATTACATTTATGTAACAGATGTAGTTACTGGTTATTTTGCAGATTAACATAGTTAAGGCACTTCCACCTTGACCAGCTTGAACATTACTGCTGTTTTATGTTAATGCATCTGTAATAACAATCCCATATTATAAAACACAGGCCATTATGCCGCATAACTTTTACTCGCAATTAAATATTTTCACAATAAAGGTATTCATACTTTTACTTGAGTAAAATATTGTAGTACTTCTACTACTTCGAAATGTAGTGGAGTAGCATTAAATAAAAATATTCAAGTACCTCAGAGTACTTGAATGAGTAAATGAACTTAGTTGTGTTCCACCATTTATTTTTTTCTCTTGTGTACTTAAGTTTTACTTTACTTTCCCTTTTATCTACTATTGGTAATATGTCCATGTACTTTATTGATTTGTTTGACTTATTGTGTCTTTACATAATAAATTAATTAAAAATGAGTTGGATTTGATCTTTTTGCAGGGATAGTCAGACATGTGTTATAACCAGGGCATGCTCACCGCTCAGGAAGTGCCAACTGACTTTGGTGTGTTTCACACTAACATGGTGGAGTAATTCAGTTTTTAAAGGGGGGGTGTGGTTTTGTTAATTGTGTAATTTGGGGGTTTATGACCTGACACATCATATGAATCCAGCATCATCAAAAAATGACAATGCCAAACTGTGTGCACAGCATCACACACCTTGTCTTCAGGAATTGCCTCTTTAGTTTAAATGCTTTAATGGAGCAAAGTACATTATAAACACTCTATGTGTGACCTCCATGTATTAGTCTGTTATTAATCTCTACAACAAAGAAAATGTTGAAAAATGTTTAAGAGTCAAATTTCATTTTGTTCTGCAGTCCTGCTGCAACGTTCGGCCTCACAGTGTTAGAATAAAAGTAAAAAGGAGAAGAACAGAGCCGTCTACAACGCAGAATGAAAAGGATTGCACAACACTGTGACATTTCACACTAAGTAGGCTATATGCAGTTTTTAGTTCATCTTCAAGTTGAGCTTGTTCAGGTTTGCTTGGATGCAATGTACTAAGGAATGGAAAATTTCACCATAATTTCTACTTTACAATTTGTGGTCTTTGTATTGTCACCATACTGTAACTATGTCAAACTGTTCACATCTCCTCCCACTAAAGGAAGTAAACCGTCTTCACTTCCTCAGCTGTTCTTACCTCGGATAAAACGTGGCCTTAAAAGGGTATATAGATCTCAATTTTTTAAAACTGATATTGTCTCACATTTACATGTTTGGAACAACAGCTAATACAAGTATGTTAAACTTGATTACTTTGGTGACCCCTGGAGTCCCATTACATGCAGAGCTCTTACAACATCCTTTTTACTTTCACGCAGAGTTGGAGGGTTAAAGTATTTGTTAAAGTGTGATTTTGATATTCCCAAACTTTCCTCTTAAAGTATTGGATAAGCAAGAGGATTATGTTTAGCCATTGCATTGCTCCTCGAGCGCCACCCTGTGGAGCAACACAACTATTACACTCAACATGAAAGCCTTATGGAAAAAAGGTATTGTTGTTATTGATCTAATTGATGATGTTATCATCATCACATGACTAATCACTGAAAAATTTGCTATAAAATCCTATTTATTTAAATTGAATAAGATCCCAAAGTCCCAAATGAAGACCAACAAGTCAAAACCAAAGTCATTAAGTCATTTTTTTTTTTTGACTTTTCCACAAAAAAGTTTTGTCTTGTTAAAATCCTCAAAATTACACCCATTCCTTCTCCCTCATTAAAAATTCCATGATTTATAAATATGCAAATATTTCATTTCAGAAGTTGAACCACTGACCACAAGTCCTACTTCATTGTGAAATCCATTCTCAGTGTTTGTGCACTGGAGGCTGGAGGCTTCAAGTTGCCACATCGCACTTGTGTAAGATGAATATTGAATCAGAATTGCCTTCCAAACTATCTGTGATGTCACAAATCATGTTTAGATGCCCAACCCTTAAAACTAGATTTTCAATGAGCACGGAGAAACTTTCAGTAGATGAATGTGTAAACAGCCTTCTAATGTCAGACTCTGCACATACATTATTCTGAACAGAGAAGCTCAAACATCCAACTGCAGGAACAAGAAGAAAAACGTGTTTGAGTGGAGGAGGACTTTAATAAATAAACTTTAAATGAAATAAGGTTTACTTTTCATTTAAAAATGCAATGAGGTGTAACATTGAAGTGTGTCTTGGTGTGTTATTCCTGTGACAAAGTTACAATCAGAATTTTTTGTTGACTGTTTTACATGTTGCTGTCCATTTTTGTTGACCACAGCAGTCTTTACATCTGAATGTGTTCATCTGAGGTATCACCTGTTGTCTGTCTGCTGCTCTACACTGACAAACACACCTTAACAACGTGGTTGGCTGCTGTCAGATTAATTCAGAGTCTGTTGTCTAGAAAATGAAGAATTGGCGCGCTGCACACTTTTTCGTAACAAAATTTCTCCAGGCTTGAGGAATATATGAAGTAATTCCAAATCCAAAGGCTAAAGTCCAGGTGAAGTTACAAGTCATTAGTGTTAAAGTCCAGCTGTGACACTATTTTTCATATGGTAAAGTTGAGTCTAAAGTCATCAGATTCATGGCTGAAATCTGACTGTAGTGACTCTGATAGATATCCATTTAGCTTAGGATATGAGGAGAAAAGCCCAGTATCATATAAAAGACCATTCAGATGCAGCTCCTGCACTGATACTGTATGTACTGTTTGGAGCAAAGGCGCAACAACACTGAATGCAGCAGTACACTGAATTTGGATTAGCAGGTTGATGGGTCTGCCCCAAGTGCAGGGGGTGTCCCTGTCCCCAGTCCCCAATGGCCTTGTGCTAGTCTGTTTTTGCCTTTATGGCACACTTGAATGGACTACATCTGTGCTCTTCCTCCTATGACAAGTCAAATTGTCAGCTGTGAAAAGGGTTTATGAATATTCAATTAAAAATTGAATGTAATTTGATTTTCAAAATGTAAGCACTTTTAAGAGCTTGGCTAGAGCAGAGCAGTGGCACACAGGAAATAAATGTGTTAACATGTTTAAACTAAAGTAGATTATGTCTATCTTTGGTAGATGCAGAAGTGTTCTCTTTTCTTTCTGTCAAGTTCCTGTTTTACATTAAAAGTCATCATAAAAACCACTGTGTTAGTGCATGCCTTCGAGAAATTTCTTCACTTTTTCTGTCAAGACGTGTTGCTATTCAGCAATTAATTTTCTTCCTCATAACCCTTTCACTTTCAAAAGCAGAAACTATTGTTGTCATCTAAAGAAAATTATCAGCATTTTATAATCAGTATTTTTTCTCATCCCATAACTTGATTTTAATAGGAATGCCAATGATTAACCATATCATTTCCATTGCTTTGTTACCCACTAAGCCAAATTACAATTTATTTATTTATACACATAAAAATGGCAAATGTAAAAAAAGAAAAGAAAAAAAAGACACTCAATTTTACAAGCCTGTTAGGGCTTATAAAATGTTTCATGAGATGAGACAAAACAAAGGTAACTGGTATGACAAAGTCAAAATAGACAAATGACAAGTAAGATCAGTTTCAATGTTCACGTTTTATTGCACTCATACTTCCACTTTACAAATAGTTCTGGACAGTTACTGTACTGATGTATGTCATTGGGCCTGTGCGAAAGGATCAATACAAGCAGTACATAACAAAAGCATTGCTAACATACACTGAATGGTATGACTGCAAACTGCCAAATATGTTTTTATATTTAAAAGGTACAATAGATGTTCAGTCTTGTTCTCTTGTTGTAAGTTTCTACCTCTAAAATGACCATAAAAACATTAATAAGCTTTGGTCAAGCTGAGGTCAATTCATATTCTGTGCAAAATATGTGAAAAAGCAAAATGGCACAAAAAAGAGGGGAAAATGCAAGTAAAAGAAATAAAAGTATGAAATGATAACTGATAATAACTGATCTACCATTGTGAGATTAAGCCAGATGTGTGTCAGAGTAATGATAACCACAGCTGTTCTCAAATTACTTTAATGACAATAACAAGTTTCTACTCCTCTTCACTTCTTTCACACAAAAATTACAACCAACCAACAGAAGCATATGAGACAGTCAATTGGACAACTAAAAACTAAATTACATACTATTGAAGCACCAAGAGAAAATGGGAACTGAATACACATTGTAATTTGTCAGTGACAGATAAGACATGAACCAAGCGAAGCAAGTCACTGCCATATGGCCCCACACCCTCAGGGGGCCGAAGGCTACAAACTCACTGTGTGGCAATTGGTTTGTGGTTATTGTAGTTCTCTTTAGTAACACTGGTGTACCACTAAAGCACACATAGGACTGAATGATAAGGACCGTAAAGTAGATCCTGCATTGTGGAAACAAACTAACTGACACAAAGTAAACCTGGAGACTGGTACAATTTCACGAGACATATACAAAATACAATGTGACATAAGCTGGCATTTATAGTCTGCTTCTGCTCTCAAGGCAAGATAATTTATACAATCTGCAGAAATGTCATACAGTGGAAGTACGTTTTAACTGTTTTCTTACATTTATAGTTGCATGCTCTATGGAGGCTTTTATATGACATGCTTGTATACACTGAGTTTTAAATTGCTTTTATTGCTGTGCTTGGTTTTATTTGAATGCTTCTTTCATCACTTCCTACTACAGGACATGTGACAATAACCCCTGAATACCTGTACCTAGAGCCCTACGTCTTAAAAGAGAGACAGCTGGAGGATAACAGAAATAGACGGAACGGAGGAGGAAGGACCTAAGATGACAAGAAGCCCAAAGCTCAGGAGTGGATGCCGGTGTTGTGCCGAGTTCTGCCTGCCCGTCGAGATATGCATGCGCCTCGCGGGATCGCGCACAGTTAAAGGGAAAACGAGCCTACCAGATAATGTTTTTTAAGACAAAGAACGGCTGAAAACGACATAATATTCTTTATTGTTATTGTTTCTTGTTGTTGTAGGCTATTAGACTCAGTAGTAGAAGCGTTTCCTCGTTAGGATTGGTCTGAAATTTACAAGGTTTCCTTGATTAATCGCTCAATGCAAACTCCTCGGTGTTCTTTGCCGTTGCGTTTTTAAGCACAGGCTTGTGGTTATGTTAAAATTGTTTTTTATATAACCATAAAATGCAGAAAAATGAATGTGGGCTGTCAAATTTAATCTGTCAATCGATCAAATAAAGGATTTACTGATAAAAACAAACAAACATTTGATTCCATTTCTGTGTGTTAAAGGGCCGAGAAATGCATCCCCTAATATTTAACTCAAATCATATTACATGTGTGAAATTCATTCTGTCGCGCCAAAGTGAGCAGGTAACAGTGATTGGTCCTAAAGTGTCTCTGTAGACTATATATAGACATACGTGTATACATACATACAATCCAAGTATGTTCTAGTCACTCATAGTGTTCACAGAGAACATGTGAGATTGTACTATTCCGCAAAGGCGGTTTCTGCCTGCGTCCTCATCCTCTTTATGATTCATTCACTTGTCCACCAGATGTCTCCATTGAGTAAACCTCCTCCGGCAAGTAGACTATACTAACTTCAT
The DNA here is from genome assembly GCA_029490765.1 of Euthynnus affinis. Taxonomy (NCBI): domain Eukaryota; kingdom Metazoa; phylum Chordata; class Actinopteri; order Scombriformes; family Scombridae; genus Euthynnus; species Euthynnus affinis. The sequence goes on along the minus strand of CM055855.1, from coordinate 1,030,943 downwards.
CTCTGTTGAATAATGTAGGCACACTTTGACTTTATTTCTGGTGAACTATGAATCAAATGGTGTCATCCATGCATACTTTTGGCTGTTTTGTCTCGACAGTGTGAATTTCATACATTTAATAACTACCTGAGCTGAAGTAATATGGGATGCATTACACGGAGGCAACAACCAATTCTGCCGAATAATGCTTGCACCCCTTAAACACAAGTTTGATAGGAATCAAATGTGTTTTTTGTCCATGTGTTTTTAAGCGTAGGGTTTAAAGAGTAACCGAGAAAACCTAGTAAATTTCAGACCAATCCTATCGAGGATGTGCTACTATAACTGTCTTATAAAACATTGATCATTTTAAACGTTCAAAATCTATAGACTTCAAATATCATTTGTCATAATTCACGAACCTATCAAAGACGATTGCACCGTTATATTATTATCCTGCTTTGCCTTAAAAATCATTAGGCTACAATATCTGGTAGGCCAGTTTTCCCCTTAGCTGTGCGCGCTCCCGTGAGGTACATGCAGTTCTCGGCGGGCAGGCAGAACGCGGCATAACACCGGCGGCGTGCAAGCTACGGAGGGAGGCGGCGGAGACGGGAAGGGGAGCAGCCTTTAGCCCTGCCTATGGTCCAGGTCATGACCTGGTGTGGGCAGCTCTATTCAAAAACGACTTGGCCTCTCTCTCTTTCCCTCCGCTTCGGCTACCTTTGGGGGCACCATGGAGGAACCACGGGTGAAGAGGGAGAGAGCGCAAGGTCCAGAAGTTGCCCCACCGAATCGGGAGCCACGGGAAGGGTGATGCTCCATCTTCCCGAGGTGTCGTTCCCTTCCAGACGTCCGGTAGCGTGTCGTTACTGCTTCGGAAAACTAACAAGCGGAGCACCGGAGAGAGGGCCGCGGCGGCCGCAGGACATGAGGAGCCACAAGCTGCCGTGCAGCGTGGAAAGAGGAACGGTCTGCCGAGGACGTCGCAGCTGCTGGCATTCGTGTTGGACTGGTGGTTCCTACACTGACAGTGATGGACTTGTGGGGGACTTTTATTTTTACTATTTTTAAAGGGACATTTTAGGACAGTTGCTTTTTATTGTTCATGGCAACATAACCTGGGTTTCTGCAGGCCTGATTTTTAACCTATTGTATATTTATTTTTAAAGTTTTGTAATAAATCATTCTTTACTCACCTTCCAGTGGTTGCCCAGTGTTGCTTTCTACCCGACCTAAACAACCCTTTAAAATCCGACCCTGACTTCTGCTCCGGCTTATTCATTGAACTGCATCTTAAAATGATCCCAAATGCTTTCACGATGCGGAATAAAACTTATTGGGATTTAAAAAATAAATAAATAAATAGATAGATATTTTGCTGCAACATGGACTCATTTTAGCAGGAGGATCATCTCTTTCATTGATTAATACCAGGCATGCGACTCTCTGGTTTCTCTCAGTATTTCCTCCGCATTACCTGCGTCGTTTAATTTCTCCACTGGGACAGCTGAGCCTCCAGCTTAACTCGTCTCTTTAACTATCTCCGTCTCTGTAGTCAGGTTTGCTGCTACATGACATCTGGTTGATGTGTTTTACCTGAACCTGTCAAAATGCTGTGGTTAAATGCATGGCTGTATATTGACTACTCACCCTCTGAAGTGCAGAGTCCATAATATTCCAGAGTGTCGCTCTCTGTCACCCTCATTGTTATTATTCTGAGAGGCCGCCTACATCATAGCTCCGAGATAAAGTCTCATTCTGTGACGTGAGCAGGACCGCTTGTGTTCACTGCTCAGCTTTGAAACGTTTATAGATGCAGAACAATATGCTTCCGCTTCGGATCTGCTGGATTCCTGGATCACTTCCTATTGGTCTATAACCATAAGCACGAGCTCATTCAGCCGGCCAATGATGCTCGCGCTGAAACAAATCACCACGCTGTCAAATTTAAATTAGCCCTAAATATTATCCGTTTTATAAAATGATTATTTTGTGTGCGTATATTTATCTATTATTGATTCACTTTCGTCAAAAACAAGTTGACCTAGCCGAAATATCACATTTATTAGAAAATATCAGTACAAATTCATCATGTCTTATACACATATCACCAGTAGTTGGTGTTGTTTCTACAGTAGATTTTTACAAACCATGGAGTAATAATTACAGCACACTGTGTGTATTATATTGTATTGTGATTTCCCTCATTTCAGATGGCTCAAACAGTTCATTCTTGCTAGTGTGTATTACTTTTGAAAAGGGGAGGGGGGGGGGGGATTAGAACAAAGTTGGAAAAAATTAAACTGATTTTATGTTGCTACTTTCCTCTTCTATCATGTTAAGCTGCAGTTCAGCTGCTGAATGGATCTTTTGGATTGTTTTTTTTTTCAGCTTTTACAATTCTAAGAACTGCCAATCTCAACTTTGAAGCCAGTATTTAAGTGGTCTAAAACTAAATACATTTGAACATCTATTGTTTATTTCATGACAAAATGACCAAAAGCTCCGGAACAGCGGAGTGCTGAGCAGAGTGTTCCTATGCAGCTGGTGTTATGGATCTATCTATGCAACAAATGACGGCCTTAAATGAGAGCAAAGTCTTTTATAGCCTCCACCAAACAGGTTAGCATAGGGTTATAGACTCAGCTCTGAACACCAAGACCATCACATCAGTTTTTGCTGATCATTTCTTTCTCAACACTGTCAATATATCACTATTGTCCATTAAGTAATCGATGCAAATTTAGATTTGCATCCACAGAGATAATACAGGTATCTGCGTTGTGTGTGTGTGCAGCACGTTGTCATTCTCACCATTATCCTCTCTGTGTAGCCTACACAGTTAGAAATTGCTGTCGCTTTACAGTATAATCCTGTAATGTTTAAACACAGTACATTACTTTTAGCTTTGGTTGAAGAAATGGCTCAGACAAAAGTTAACAGTATTTTACAGTACTGATTGCTTGGAGGGAAGAAAACTAGCAACTAATAGGTGCTTTGTTTGGTAACATAGATAGAACATGTAACATTTCCAATCAACTTGAATTGTGCTATGTGTGAACTGTGATAATGATATGGTACTTTGCCATCTGACTGCAATATAAACAAACTATTTCACTTGAATATATTTCTTTCTTTAAGTCTGAGATCTAACCTATGCCATTCTTTCTGACTTATTGTCCAGTCTTTCTTTTTGGATTGTTTTTGCTCAAATGAATCTCTTTTTATTTTGACTGTTTTCAGTTCTGAGATCATATTCAAGGCAAGCTGACATCCAAACACCACAGACACATACCACACACAAGCAGTGTGTATTGCCAGCTTCATCTGTATAGTTGCAAACAGGCATTGTGTATGTATGAATGACATAGTGACACATACTGCTTGACACTGATACTTCAAATTACATGGTGAATACAATTTTATTTGACTTTATATTATGCTGATGTCTGCAAATAATTTTATGTTAATAAAAATAAATGTTGACTTGTGTAATGTAAAATGTGATGAGAATTATTCCTTAAAGCACACATTAAAAAATTGCCTAACTTTGCTATATCCTTTTTTAAACAGTGTGGTAAATCATTTGGAGTCTACATTAACATCTCACCTGCCCAGAAAACATAAAATAATATAAAAAAAGAAGAGAAAAGCCTAATTAAATCCATTGTTGCCACAGTCCTTGACTGAAGCTGTAAGCTCTTTAAATAATGACATGATGGATATTGTGTTATATATGCATATTGATGCTGTTTCACAAAGTGAGTATTTGGGGACCTTGTGTGCCTTAAGTTTTGCCTCACATGTGAAATAAGCTGCCCAAACCATCTGATTGCTGCCACATGTTTTGGGGGGAATCATCATTCAATTTACAGTACATTGGGATTCACAGGTGACAATGTGTAACTCCTAAAAAGAGGCTAGAATTTAACACCAGCTAACCTAAGGTCACAAAGAACCATGCTCTTGATGCAAGAATGAATGTATATATAAATATAAATGAAGTTTTATTATTATTATTATTATTATTATTATTGTTGTTGTCGTAATAAATAAACATTTTTGTCTCCAAACACACTTTCATTTTTCAGGGGGTTTGTTGGGATAAATGCTGAGAGAGGCATTCAAGTTAGGACGGGACAGGAAGTGTTGTCAAAGAGGACCGGGAAAGTCACACAGAAAAAGATGATATCAGTCAACCCTTGTGTCTCCAGTATACAGATAAGATGTAGATTCTTTCTTCTTCTTCTTCTTCTTCTTCTTCTTCTTCTTCTTCTTCTCCTTCTTCTTCTTTTAGTGACAAAAATCACTGTAGTCCTCGTTGCTAGTAGTCAAATAGGCTACACAATAGTGTGTAAGGTGTTATGTGGTAGCTACATAATGTACTTTACAGTAAGTAGGTGCACGGCAGGCCTGTGTATATTAACAGTAATAACCTGCAATCATTTTGTCAGCATTTTATGGTAAAAGTAAAAAAAGTAAAACAGTTACATGACGTATTTATAAAAACGGCCACAAACTCAACAGGTCGGTGAAAACTGTATTCTGACGGTAGCCTGCGGATGCCGGACGAGGGCGAGAGATCATTATCCTGTGCGTCACGGCCTACCTTCAAACGTCCTATGCAAATTTGTTTTGTTTTTGTTTTTTTCATTTTTGAAATGCATTTTAACTGCATTATGATGTGGTGCTACATAATTATAATTGAAAAATTAATGGAATCAAATTACTTTTAAAATTACTCAAATTACTCCCGTTTTCACTCCATTGTCACGTTTCAAGTTGAATTTCAAAGGCAATCCAATCAGAAATAAATTGCAGCTGGGATGAAATGTTTCTATGGGGTAAGGGAAAAAGCAAACTTAAAGAATAACATCATGAGAATGAACTTAAAAAAATCCCACGAATGCCTCCAAAAACTGATTTCAGTGTGAATTTAAATAGGTTTAAGTTCGCATGGTCCTCAATGAAAAAGGATTGATTTTTATTGCCATCTTTACTGCTACTAAATGATGCGAGGTTTGATGGCTTTACATGTGTATTTTGTATTTTTAAAATTTTGGTTTTACAAACGTGATGCCCTTCTCTAATCTATAGGCTAGTGAACACCAGGCAGGAACAGGGCCTGGGCGAACGCCCTCAGAAATACTGAAGACACAAGTCATTGAATTAAAACTTATGTACAAATATAGGCTACTTTTCAATTCAGAAAGTATCAAGGATCAAGTTTACAATATCCGGTTTTGCTTAAATCGGTGAATCATCCTAATCCTTAAAACTGAAAGCAGTCTCATATTTTCCAGCTATGTTGTTGGGGTTGAAGCTGTAATAGATCTACAGTGTTTCAAATGCCATTTGTTTGGAGGAGCGACCCGCTGCCAGATGTTAGTGCGGAGCACAGTCGTTACGTCACTGTCCGGGGTTTCCTAGTGAAGTGAACCCTACGGCGTCATGGCGGAGGCCGGCTGTCGGAGGACCCTGGATTGAAACGCCAGCTTTCTACAATCGCAGTTGACCGACGAGCACTAGACTTTGCTTACATGTAAAACGGAAAAGGGGACTCACTTTATTTTTGGAGGGAGAGGAAAACCAACATCGCACCGGTTCTACTGAACTGAGTCGTACGGGGCTGCTCTCCCTAACTGGGAGATAGCTAGCTAGCTAACGTAAGGTAGCGTTAGCTATCCGTAGCTGCTAGCTCACTAACAGTTCAGTAAAAGAAGAAAGGACCTCTGGAGTGTAAAGGCGGATTTAGACAACTATTTCAATCGGAGTTTCCCAGGTAACATTCAATAACACCAGGTAACTGAGTGTGGAAATACTTATTCCCTAGTTCAGTGAGAAACTAAGCTAACGTTACATGTTGATGTGTTAAAAGCCGCGAGAAGTGAGCGGCGAATGAAAACAAGATGGAAGAGGGTGAAGTTAGGTTAGCTCATTTGGGTTTGTGGGTTTAATAATGAATACTAAGTAAGTTGAACACTCTGCTGTGGTCCACTGGACTTACCATCATTTGCATAAAATATCGATGGCTGTTAAACGCCGAATATCGGCCGTAACTGGAAAGTGGGTCCCTTTTAAGATGAACTAGCGCAAAGTTTTGTTATTTTGTTAGCCTCCGTGCTAGCCTCGTGCTTCTTAATGTTAGCTAACGCTACTTTCCTTGACAACCTCAGTAAACGCTGGACGAGCATCACTCTCACTGCATGTTTATTGAACCCACGCTGACTTAAAATCCAAATTGGCACGGAATTTAATACTTGACCCACATCGTTGCGGCACATATTGTGGAATTTTAACGCTAACTGTTCTTAATGTTTTACTAGTGTCATGATTTTCTAACCCAGAAAACCATAACACTAGCATAACACCTAGCAAAACAGTGATTGTCTAATGTTATAGACAGTCATTATCATGCCTCAGTATAAGTTAGTAGTTATCGTTAATCAAGCTGCTGGTAGTGATGTGTTAATCCCGGTTGTTGTGGGATATTGTTCTCCGTTTGGATTTGGATGAAATACTGGCTGGCGCGTTGGCAGAGTCTGCATACATTACTGCTAACTTAACGTTACCCCGCCAATAGCCCGTATTAGCTAGTTAGCTACAAGCTAATCTGTTGCCACAGTAAAACTCTAAATGGCACCCGAATCGATGACACAAAGACTGGCACAAGACTAATGATTTTCATAGGTTTTATTGGCCATAGTTAAGGTTAATGTGGTTTTTTGGTGTTCAGAGCGCCCATGGAGCTTTGTGTGGAGGTGAAAACACGCTGCTGCTGCGCAGGCCTGATAGGCCCCATCATACAGCGACGTGAAGCTACAACCATCCACATAGTGCTATCTGTTCTACTTTTAAACTCGAGATATTCATATTTTAGCGTTTTGGTGTACTGCAGAGACAATTAACCCCTCCACGAAATAAAACTCATTCCATAAATTATTTTAGAAATTGCCACATGAAAAAATGTCTTGCGAAAATGTGTTGACAGCTCCTCAATGACTTTATAGTTCATTGATTAAACTTCGATGGAGGGATTATAGTTGATATGGAACGCCTGTACTGAACTGTAAATGTATTTTACTTTAAAAGCCTGCCCCTTTCTAACTTCAGTTTGTTACTTTGTCATGTTATTCAGTTTTTTAACAAGCTACAGCTTTAACAATCCTCTTCATACATACCACTGGGAAAGCATAATGTTACTGAAATGAGACAGCTTTGATGAAGGCACATTCCTGGCATTTCCCAGACAGTATTTCTAATGTTGTTACTGTGTGTCTTCTCTCACAGTTTAACCACGTTGAACATAATACTAGAGTTTGTCCGGGGAAGTCTATATTTTGGACTTCAACATGGCTGGACGCAGTGAGGATGAAAGTGTAAGCAACAGCAGTGGAGAATCAAGGTAAATCAACCGATCATCTTTCACAGAAAAGGACATCAGATTAGCTTTGCTTATTGATTCAAATCATGTAAGAGTCATATTACTATAATTAGGGCCAAATCATATTGACATCGTGAGATGTGACTAGATATTGTCTTTTAGATTTTGAATATCATGATATGACATGAGTGTTGTTGTTTCCTGGTTTTGAAGGCTGTGTTGCAGTACAGTGATATAATTATCTGAACTTACTAGTCTGCTCTAACTTTTCTATTATTTGCTTTTACTCACTTAGTCATGATATCATGTTACTGATGATTATTCATCAAAAACCTCATTGTAACCGTATCTGACCCAAATTTATACACATTAGACTGGAGCAGAATACTTTCACAATATGGTGTCTTGTCCCTGCATCAGGAACACTGCCATCTCCAGTTTGTTTACCATGAAATGTTTCACATGTAAAGTTACAGACTTGACCGGTCAGAACTGAATCCTGACATTATCAGCACCTGAGTCTGCGATCAGAATGAGAATAGCACATTGAGATTGAAAAGTGTCTTTATGGTATGCTATTTCTGTTTACGCTGCACATAGCAGTGTCTACTGCATTGAGGCAAGTTTTTAGCATTCTGGAAAATTGTAATGGCAGCACTAATCAGCTGTTGCAAGTTAGACAGTGGAATTAGCCCTAAGTAATCCAACTCAAATGTGCACTTGTGTACATGTAATTAGCTAACATTACATAGTCAGACAAAACTGGGTTGTGTTCACTTAAAGTGACGATGAGGCTACGGTTTTTGTTCAAGTGCTTTTATTGTTTAAATGAATAAGCTACTTGCATCCATCACTCAAAGTGTTTATCTGTTTATCAAGGCCAGAATGGATATCAATAAAGTTTCAACAATACTGCTATTGCATAAGAATGGACACCATTACACACAAGCTGGTATCTTTTTTTTTTAATTGCTAAAACCATGTTTACACTCTGCAAAGACAGGTATTGAAAAGAGCACTACAGCACAGGTGTTGTATTTACAAATATAAAAAGGTTTTGACTGACATTTTTCTCTTTGAATGTGACAGCAATTCTGATGATGAATCCGGTTCTGGATCGGGATCAGGGTCCGGGTCCGGCTCAGGCTCCAGTTCCAGCTCATCCAGCAGCAGCAGCCAGTCAGGGAGCAGTGACTCAGGAAGTGGCTCAGACTCTGGCAGCCAGTCAGATTCAGACACAGAGAAATCCAAGGAGAAGATTGAGCCGCCAAATAAGTCAAACATTGATGGAGCTGAGGTACAGAAATTTGATTTCAAAGTAATCTATATATTTCTCCAACTGGACATGTAGAGAAAATGAAATCATTTTGTCAAGAAATATTTGAACATTACATATTAACTTTAAAGCTGCGTTTATACACTATAATCAGTATCAGAGTGCTTTACACTACATTCAATTATATTTCAGTATACAGAGTGTTCCCTTGCAGCTGAACAGCAATGCTGCACTGGGAACTGCTTAAAAACACATGGTTTGACCTCTGATCCGTTTGACATACTTGTGGAGCACTGTTAGTTTTTGGGGTAGGGTGTTGAACACAGTTGTCAACTTGTCATAAGAAAGCTTCTTAAAATGTTCACAATATTTGTGGTTAACTTTCCACTACACTGATTGATTGCAGTTCTGGAAGTCCAACCCGAGTATCCTAGCAGTGCAAAGATCTGCTATGCTCAGAAAACAGCAGCTTCAGCAACAGCAGCAACAACAGAGACAAAGCTCCTCAAACAGTGGATCTGATGAGGTTTGTTTCACACTAATCTCCAATGTACTGTTACTGTGCTGTTTTTGAGTGGGAACTGATCAACTGATGTAAATTAATTTAACATCTGTAATTAGAGATGCACAATAAATTGGTTCCGTCTAATTATATATGAATGTGTCTCTGACCTCAAACTTTCCTAGTCGTCAAGTAGCGATGAATCCGACTCATCAAGTGGATCTAAAAGGAGAAGAAATTCAGGCTCCTCTGACTCTGGGTCTGGTTCTGGATCTGGGAGTGGTTCTGGATCAGACTCATCAGCAGAGAACCATAGCGATGAAACAGCGTCGGACTATGAGCCCAGTCACAAAATCAAAAGCAGAAAGCCTCCAACCAAGTAAGTGGATAGTTGTCCTTTGTCTGCTCAGGTATACAGGGTTATATTGTTTTCCTATCTAATTCCCTTCGTAGTGGTCACTCACCTCAGCCATTTAGGTACTGATATGATCTTTAAAGTACACTGAGTTTAACTCTGCAAGTCACCTCTTCACCTCTTGCCATGTCCCAGGATGAATTTTCGGAATGGGAAGAAAAGCAGCAACCAGAGGAAGAAATCCCAGAAGTGTTCTTCTTCTGATGATGATGATGATAACTATAAGAAGGCAGCGTCTGCTGGGCCACGGCGGCAAGCCACGGTCAACATCAGCTACAAGGAGGATGAGGAGCTGAAGACGGACTCAGACGACCTGGTGGAGGTTCTGGGTGAAGATGTCCCGCAGCCCGAGGAAGACGAGTTTGAAACACTGGAGAGAGTGATGGACAGCAGGATAGGAAGGAAAAGGGGTAAGAAACACTGTGCTGACATTGATTCTGTCACCCACTCTGGTTTCACTGTTTAGAACTTCTGCTTGAGCTCCCTGATGCTCTGTACTGTTCACCACCAAAATAAAAAAAAACAATGCATATTCTGTTCTGAGGATGAATAAAGAAGTATGTTAATGCTGTATTTTTTTCCCTCTTTCGTAACAGCAACAGGAAGCGTGACCACTGTATACGCTGTAGAAGCAGATGGGGACCCCAATATCAACTTCAATCACAACAAAGAGGCGGGCGAGATCCAGTACTTGATAAAGTGGAAGAACTGGGCTCACATCCACAACACCTGGGAGACGGAGGAAACACTCAAATTACAGAATGTCAAGGGCATGAAGAAATTGGACAATTTTAAGAAGAAGGAACAGGAAAAAAAGAAATGGTGAGAAACGGAGCTTCTTGTTTTATTTCACTTTTTCACACTAAAAAAAAGTCTCTGTGGCCAGGCCAGTCTCCCAGGTCACCTCATACTAAACTCATACCTAAACATTTCATTAAAAAATATTGGAGAATATTAAAAACTGTGACTTGATTGTTGTGCTACCTGATTGCTCTTGATTGATTTGTTCATTTGAGCCTAAATGTACCTACCCAAATGTAACATTAATGAATGCAACATCTCAAAGTAGCCATATGTACATGAAAACAAACATCATCTATTGGAACATGTATTCAGTATGACTGGCAGTCCAAGCCATGGACATAACAGTCATGCTACTAGACCCCAGCTGCTTCAGGTGACATCAGTTTTTGGCCGACTTTATTGGTCAACATTTTCATCATATTTGTCCCTGTATCTTCTCCTGAGCTCCTCAAAAAATAGCTGCCTCATCTTCTGTCAGTGAGACCATTGTGTTGGTATAGAGACAAAAAAAGGTTAGTCCAGGAGCACATTGTTGTGGTTAATCTTTTGCCACGGTACACTGTCCAGTGTCATCCAGCAATTCACTGTGTTGGCCAGTCTGTGTGTACCAGGTAGAACACCTTGTTATACCATAAGTGTTATGGTGCCTTGGGAGAACTTCCTCACCCTCATATGGCAAAACTGTGGGATTTCTATATCTGCAGCTGTTGGCATGTCATTTTCTTCTACAGAGATAATGAGGATTTAATGTGTGTTTGAATTTCTCCCGACCTCCACAGTCTTGATAAAGTGGGGATGAAAATGAAGATCTCATTTAGTACCCTCAGAAAAACTGCTGGTTTTGCTCAGATAGAAAAGAAATGCACGTTATCACTTACTTTCTAATGCTTTTTTTCTCCCTCCCCCCAGGTTAAAGACGGCCTCACCAGAGGATATTGAGTATTTCAATTGTCAGGAAGAACTGATTGATGACCTGCACTCTCAGTACCAGCTTGTGGAGAGAATCATAGGTGTGCTTTCACTTGTTTTTTTGTATTCAGCAGTTTGCTCAGGATATATTTGTTGCCATCGGATTTATGACTAAACAGGCCTCTGATCTCCATTGAGCAGGACATTCAAACCAGAAGTCAGCAGCTGGTTATCCAGACTACCTGTGCAAGTGGCAGGGTTTACCATACTCTGAGTGTAGCTGGGAAGATGGAGCTCTTATCGCCAAGAAGTTCCAGAAATGCATTGATGACTACATGAGCAGAAACCAATCCAAGACCATTCCATTCAGAGACTGCAAGGTAACTCACTGCCAACTCTCAAATGGCAATGGCAGCATGTTGGTTACACTATCGTAGTTTTTTAATTTAGTATGGTGTCCGAGTGTTTACTTAAAATTGTTTACTTAAAAATTGACCTCACCATTTGCTCTTTCCTGTAGGTGCTGAAACAGAGACCCAGGTTTGTGCCTATGAAGAAGCAGCCAGTTTACATAGGAGGAGATGGACTGGAGCTTCGAGACTACCAGTTGGACAGTTTGAACTGGATGGCCCACTCCTGGTGCAAGTATGGCTCAAACAATCCTTTGATTCTCACTTTGCAATGTTTTAAGTCAATTCTGTAGTTAGGGGCGAGAAAACTATAATAGTAATCAGTTTGTCCTTGTATTCCCACAGCATTATAGTGTCACTTAACAGCCTATTATAAATGTGATAGGTATGTCTTAGGATTGGGTAGTTGAAAAGTAAACAAAACCAACATGACTTAAGGCTGGGCAATAAAATGTTCTTGATATAGGATCATAATAAAAATGATGTTTATTACAATGATAAACTTTGGACAACAGCAAGTCACTCTGTAGTTTTTGGCTTGCACATACACGTCCATTTCCTACTGCAAAGCAAATGCATAGAACCGAGGGACACAAATGCGACATGATGATGCCTAGCTAGGCTATCAGTGTGCCCTGAGGGAAATGGTCATAAGCCTTCTCCAAGTCCACAGAGCACATGCAGACTGTATGTGCCAACTCCCATGACCCCTCAAGTATCCTTGCAGGGGTGTAGAGCTGATCTACTACCATGGCCAGATTGGAATCTGCGTTTTTCCCTCTGAATCCGAGGTTTGACTGTCAGCCAGAGCCTCTTTTCCATCACCCTGTCACAAGCTCTACTTGGGAGGCTGAGTATTGTGATCCCCTGATAGTTGGAGCACATCAAGCACATGGTCTCCTTTCTTGAAAATGGGGAAACATCACCCTGGTCTGCCAGTTCACAGGCACTGTTCCTGATCTCCACATGGCACTGAAGATGTATGACAGCCCAGCAATGTCCAGAGCCTTCAGCATCTCAGGCCAAATCTCATCCATGCCCAGCGCCTTGTCACTGTGGAGCTTGTTGACTACCTCTGCCAGGGATATGAGTGAGGCTTCCCCTGAGTTGTTCAACTCTGCCTACTCGATAGAGGGCATGTCGGTTGGGTTTAGGAGATCCTCAAAGTGTTCCTTCTACTGCCCGACAGTGTCTCCAATAGGAATCAGCAGTTGTCCTCACTGCTGACAACAGCCTGGGCAAAGCCCTGCTTCCTCTTCCTTACTTGCCTGACTATTCGTCAGAACTTCTTTGAGGCCACCCAAAAGTCCCTCTCCTGGGATTTTGCTCCAGCAACCACCTGAGCTGCCACCCTTTTGGACATTTGGTACCCATCTGCTGCTTCAGGAGACCTCTGGGCTTGCCAAATCCAAAAGGCCTCCTTCTTCAGCTTGATGGCCTCAATTACTGCAGATGTCCACAAACAGGTTCTTGAGTTGCTGCCTGATGACCTCCAGAACCAATGACCTTCCGGCCACAATTCTAAGCATCCGCCTCAACAACTGAGGTCCTCAACATTGTTCACTTGTATTCCATGTCCTGAACTTACCCTGGGATGCAGGAGAGATTCAGATCAGGCAGGCCATTCCTTTCAGTCACCCCCTTCCAGGTTTCTCTGTCATTGCCCACATGAGAATTGAAGTCCCTCAGCAGAGCTATGGACTCACCAGGCCATTCTCCCTCCAGGGCCCCACCTAGAGACTCCAAGGATGCCGGATACTCCAAACGTCTGTTCGTTGCATACACGCTAACAACAGTCTCAGTAACCCTGTGAACTCTGAAGTGTTGGAGAAATGCAGATTTTCAGTACAAATTTTGTTTACAGGTGTTAAATACACCTATCGTTTGATTAATCATTACCAGGGTAAATATGACAATTAATCATGATATTGATTTTTGGTGATTGCCCAGCCTAGTTTGTCCCATGGTCATATGTCAGATGCCTCATCACATAGTAGTGTTTATCAGGCCCACAATCTGAACTTTTGCCATTACTCTCTCCTGTTCTGTCTTCATTCATAGAGGTAACAGCTGCATACTTGCTGATGAGATGGGTTTAGGGAAGACCATCCAGACCATCTCCTTCCTCAATTACCTGTTCAATGAGCATCAGTTGTACGGGCCCTTTTTGCTGGTGGTGCCTCTCTCTACATTAACCTCATGGCAGAGAGAAATCCAGCTCTGGGCCCCTCAGATGAATATCGTGGTCTACCTGGGAGACATCAGCAGCAGGAACATGGTATGTTCAAACACATGCTACACACACACACGATAGAGGGAGGGGCTGTGCATCAGGTTATATCTGAGAGTGAATTCACTTTTTACAAACAGATTGATGCAATTTTATATTCTACATCAGTAGTTGCGAACCTTTTTCTTCTAAAGGACCTCTATTTTACCTTTGAGTAAAGTGACCCTATGTGGAATTTGCACTATTAAAAATAATATAATATATAATTATCCATATATTTTATGAAGTTTTCATAAAATTCTATGGCAGTAGCACATAGTTAATGGGATTCTTTTTGACACATTCAGTGTTCTCTTCTGCCTCAGTTTTTCTATGCACTATTTGGTTGTTTTAACAGCATGCTTTTGTAATGTCTGACTAGACTATTTGGCTTGCTTGATACAGTAGTTGAAGATAGTACTGCAACAGTTTGATGTTTTTCACAGAGGGCACAGTGCACACGTAGGAGGAGAGATGCAAACAGGTGGGAGGGTCATTCAGATGAGAGTGTGCAAAACAAATTGTTGATATTTTGGTAGAAACTGGGTCTTACAAGTTGCCCCTACAATATATGTCTCAGAACTATGTGTGTTTCTGGAGTGACATCAAATACACTGACACTTTGGAACCAACCAGTAGATACATTTAAATTGGTAGCAAAAGCAGCGTTTCATATTTTATTCTTGAAATATACAGTGCCACCATAACACTGTTATGCCAGCTAGCTACTAATTGATGTGGCCATTTATTATGTGAGAATAATAACTGAAATAGCGTCTTCAATGTCTGATGTGATCATATACTGGTGCACCTCATGACCCCCAGTTGGTGGAAAAAGTGTTCTACATTATTTACAATAATAAAATTAGTATTTTCCCCTTTTTCCTGTAAGGTTTTCCTGCAGTTTATTAATGACTACCTTTAAAATTTCTCCTGTGTTTTCCTTCAATAGATCAGGACACATGAGTGGATGCACGTCCACAACAAGAGACTAAAATTCAACATCCTCCTCACAACATATGAGATCCTTCTCAAAGACAAGGTCAGCAGCTACTTCACAATCATGGATCATTTATTTTACTTAATCTACTTCTACTTCTAATCTATTTATAGCACACATGAAAGCTGTGTGGTATGATGTCAGCACATGTAAACCTGTTCCAAATGTGTGTCTCCAGTCATTTTTGGGCAGTGTTAACTGGGCTTTCATTGGTGTGGATGAGGCACACCGTCTGAAGAACGACGACTCCCTCCTCTACAAGACTATGATTGACTTCAAGTCCAATCACAGGCTTCTGATCACAGGAACTCCACTGCAGAACTCCCTCAAAGAGCTGTGGTCTTTGCTGCACTTCATCATGCCTGAGAAGTAGGTCACATAAATGTCACTTTTCTGCCGCTCGCTCTTTCACTCAACCACTCACTCACCTGCTATGCCACATTTACGCACTTCTGTATTCCTTAAAAGGAGCTACACTACCAGGAGTTTCCTAAGCAACGACACCGAGGTTAACTTGCATTTCAGAACAGCACTGCACACTGTTGATTTTTGAATGAATGGATATTTAAGATGAGATATTCGTTGATGGCGCTCAATATCTGTAGAGCACTTCCCCTTCCTTCAGAGTTAGTGACTGCGAGCTTCAGGCTGCTAGTAGCAAGCTGGTACAGCTGGTCTGCGAGGGGCACAGATGCAGGGACAAGCCAGAGGATGACCGCTGCTTAGAACCAGACCTGGAGCTGCCTGACCTTCCTTCTGGAGAGAGACACTTCGAGAGCAGGCTGAACAGGCAGAGAGCCAGGGAGTTTCTGCCAAAAACAAGCACTGAGATCTGGGGAAACATGAGAGCAGCCTCTTGCTAACAGATAGGTGTGTTTACAGCAGAGAGCAGAAGGGAGGACAGATGTCTCAATCTGCTACTCTGTGCTGCATGTCTGCTGCTGCTGCTGCAGACAGTCACAGAGCAGACACTTTCAGGTCGTAATTGTAGCATTCGTTGTCTAAGTATTGATAACAGACAAAGCATTTTACAAATTAAGTTTTTTATTTGATGCACAAGGGCGCTGATGCTTGAAAATGAATTAAATTAGTTTTATTTCAAAAAAAAAGAAAAACGGTGGGCAGTAATGTAATCACAACCCCCACCAAGCCAAAAAATATTTTTTAAATGCCAAAAATTAAGCCAAATTCCCATTCATTCAGAAATCAATAGGGTTTTGGAGCCTCTGAACAGTGCTGTTTTGAAACATGAGGCAATATCTGTGTCATTGCCTGGGAAACTCTTGGTAGCATAGCTCCTTTTTAAAGGAATAGGGCAGTGCATAAGTGACGGAGTGGTTAAGTGAGAGAGCAAGTGGCAGAAAATGCAAGGGGGGTAAGTTAGCAGTGTTCACTCTAGCAGTAAATGTACAGTACAGGATGCAGTGTGTCAGTTAATAAATGCTGCAGCTTCTCAAGACCTAGAATAGTCTTGTCTGTTCTTTCCCCAACTGCTGGAAAAGTTGAAGGGTTAGCCCCCAACTTAGCAGCAAAAGGTTAGCCTAACCTGACAATGCTAAACAAAGAATAGAGAATGAAGAAATGTGTGCTGCTTGTATCTTGTACCTTGTGCCATGAGTTGACTGTATAGTTACACCCCCATTGATGAGTGTTGTATGTCTCGTTTCTCCAGGTTTCACTCTTGGGAGCTGTTTGAGGAGGAACACGGTAAAGGCAGGGACTCGGGCTACACGAGTCTTCACAAAGAGCTAGAGCCTTTTCTTCTGCGCCGAGTCAAGAAGGACGTGGAGAAATCTCTTCCTGCCAAAGTGGAGCAGATTCTCAGAGTAGAGATGAGCGCTATCCAGAAACAGTATTATAAGTAAGAGCTAAATACTACTTTGATTTTTCCTAGTTGTGTATCTTTACGTAAACTACAAGTGAACTTCATATAGAGAATATTTCTCATGAAGATTTTGTTCCTTGTTTGCGGGGCATACTTGGGTTGTGTTCACACTAACAATAGCTATGTTTATCGGTAAGGATATGTTGCTGGTGAAGCAAATGCCGCTCTTGCACCAATGCAGTGGCCTCATTGAAAAGAATAACATTCAGTAGGGTTCAGATTAACATTAGCGCTGCCTGAAAAAACACAGCCCTGTCATTTTTTTTTGAATGGATGTAGTCCACTGGTGCAGCAGGGGTTCTATGCAGAGCACTCTGGTAAACCAATGCAGGTCAACAGTCGAACAGCAAAACAGTTGAATCCAGGTCAACTTCTGCTGCAACACATTACATCGTCCGGCAAGGCGCTGCATTGGCCAATCACATTCATGCAAGAACACACGCGGGGTGGATTACTTTGTAATGTGAACGCCATGTTTCTGCTAGAAATGGGACCCTGTAGTATTGCTGCCATCAGAATGATAAATGAAAGACCCATAACACTGACTGAGTGCAATACTATTGTTAAAATATGTTCTGTTCCGTAGTGAAACGATACAGCGTCTCCCCGTGCCCCTCCCCCCCTCTGTGAAGGTTGGCTTTTCACTCCACCTTTGAGTGAAACGTGTCGGAACACCTCTGAAAACATTTCATTTCTGTTGTGGTCAGAGAGCGCGTCATAAGAACTAGTTCTGAGAGAGAGAGAAAACCGCTGCGAAACCACCGGTGCTTTTATTCTAAAGCACTCAGTTTGTCTTAAGTCAGAAGTGTTGATGTAGTCGCTGTCGACAACAACAACCGTTAGCTATTAGCTGTTAGCGGAATATTAAGCCAATACAAAAGATACAAAAACATATACCTCACCTACATATGTCACTCACACTCACCCAGGAGAGTGTATTGAGTATATTCCATGTCCCTACTTTATAGACAGTTAGAGCATAAAGCAGCATAAAGCAGCTGTCAGCAGGTGTCCTGAAGCCTTGCAACAAACAGAAAGCTTTTCTTTTTCCACTGTAGCACAACTAAACCACTTCAATAATAGTTACAGCCAATGAACCATTGTTGGTTGTTTGAATTTTTCAAAATAAAAGACCAAATTGTTATTTTCTACCTTTTTTTTTCTGCTGTACTGAAAACATACTGAACCGTGACCCCAAAACCGAGGTACATACTGAACCATGAATTTTGTGTCCCCTTACACCCCTTCTGTCCAGTACCGTAAACAAAATGCCCCCGCCAGCTCAATACCCCATGTTAAAGTGCAGGACTGTCTTCAGAGTTTTTGATGCAGGGCTGTATTGAGTTTGAACACAACCTTACTCTCCGAATCATACCCCAAAATCCACAGCCTTTTAAATCAATCAACCAATCTGTGTTCACCTCCTGCCTCAGTGATGCAGGGAAGAGTTAACCGTTACAGAAGAGGACATTTCTAGATCATCTGTTTTTTGCTGCTGGACATTTAAGCACAATTTATAGAATAATGTTCTAATAATAATATTTCTGTGTTTGTGATCAGATGGATCCTGACCAGGAACTACAAGGCTCTGAGTAAAGGTACCAAAGGTAGCACGTCAGGCTTCCTGAACATCATGATGGAGCTGAAGAAGTGTTGTAACCACTGTTACCTGATCAAGCCCCCAGAGGACAACGAGTTCCTCAACAGAGCTGAAGCCTTACAGGTCTGTTTATTTAGTCCTATTGTGCCGCAACATCAGGGTCTCTGTAATGTCTGTATTACTTTTTTTATATAATATTAATATAGTCTGTATTACTGTATTATTTATATATAAATATAAATAAAGAGGTTTTGAAATCACTGAGCTGAATACAACAGAACCCTTTGCTGTGTGTTTAGTGCAGCTTGTTCTCCCTGAAGTTTCACATTTCATTAAAGAACTGTAAGTGAAATTGTTAAAGGTCTTTATGGATGTGAACAATAAGACATACCAGATTGAGTGTGCGTGTGTCTACAGTGAGGTCCAAAAGTCAGAGACCACAGTGAAAATCACAAACTTGGAAAGAATCAGAAAGTTTGAGCATTCAAGGAAACACTTAAAAACTAGTTATGACACAAAATAAAGAAGAAATATTTAAGGATCTTCACTTTTTTCTAGGTCAGCAATTGAATGTACGCAAATTTGTGGCATTGACCAACTGAACTGTTGACCTGTGTTTTCCTCTTACAGCAACTGATCCGTAGCAGTGGGAAGCTGGTTCTGTTGGACAAGCTGCTGGTACGTTTGAAAGAGAGAGGCCACAGAGTTCTCATCTTCTCCCAGATGGTCCGGATGCTGGATATCCTGGCTGAGTACCTTAGGAGCCGACAGTTCCTCTTTCAGGTAGCTACACACTGTTCTCACGTATAGTCCACCAAAGCTCACCAGCTAATCAGGAAAGACGAAATGCTATTTACGTATTTATGTTACAAATTTCTATATTTGACATGTTGCATATTTGTTCAGCGGTTAGATGGCTCCATCAAAGGGGAGATGAGGAAGCAGGCGTTGGATCATTTTAATGCTGAAGGCTCAGAGGTAAGACCCATGCTCTTGATACAGTAAATGTAGTTTGTGCTTGATTAGAATAGACCCCGACTGTTTCATATTCTAAACCTCCACTTGTGTGCCCAGGATTTCTGCTTCTTGTTATCAACGCGTGCGGGTGGTCTGGGTATTAACTTGGCATCAGCTGACACAGTCGTCATCTTCGACTCAGATTGGAACCCCCAGAATGATCTGCAAGCTCAGGCCAGAGCCCACAGGATCGGACAGAAGAGACAGGTAAGACATGTGTCTCTCCAGCCTCCACTCAGCAGTGCAGTCCAGTGCACCTGCAGAGCAGCCACCCCCACACTTATTTACTATAAAAGCCTGCATGTCAAGTCTTGTATTTTACCTGTAAGACTCTGTTTTAACAGCTTTCATATCAAATCAATGATTTTAAAAAAAAAAAAAAACGAAAAGAAAAGAAAATCACATTTCCATACAGAAAAACAAAAACAAAACAAAACAAGCACAGCATGGATCATTTCTCCTCAGCAGCTGAACACTCAGTCACACTGTGGACATCAGTAGAAGTTTTACCAGTGTCTGGGGTCTCATTTATAAAACAGTGCGTAGGATCCAGACTAAAAGTGTACGTCAGATTTATAAAACCATGTGTACGCACGAATGCACGTTTACTTCCCTTTATAGATCACAATCCACCTGGAAATGTGCGCGCATGGATCAGCCTCATACCCCGCCCTCTACACACCCACATTCAACCATCAATGGTCGATGCAAAAGCATGAATGAATATTGATGAACGTGTGTTTCTTTCGCCGCACCAATCAGTCTCTCTGTCTGTAGATGCCTAGCCAATCAGTGTTGAGAGTCAGTATATTGACCCTCTCGCTTGTCACTTGCACTCGAGCAGGTGAATGAAAGCAACAGCGTGAACGGACTTTTTCAGTTTTATTTCCCCGTTTTCAGACGTCTTGAAGTTATGTGTGTAACTCAAAACAACCATAAACAGCTCCAGTAAACATTCCTGTGGATTGTAACATGTGATGGTTTAATGTTTGCCACACCCTGCAGCAGGTCAGTTCCCAGTTAATCAGCATGAAACTTAACTCATACCTGTATATATGCACAGTATAACCAAATATTTAAACATCTTCAAACGCTCCGTCCTCCAAATATGTTTTATTTAAGTTATTTGTCGTCATCTTGGATTTCTACAACCGATGAATAATTATGACTCACAATAAACCCCAGTACAGATAACACTGCTGGTTTGAATGTTTATAATAACGTGGATCTATAATTAATGTTGGATATTAAGTGAAATTAAATGTCTGACAGGATTATTATACAGTCTGTCTTCAACTCACCATCTGAGTCATCGATTTCCCGATTCCAAAATGTTCGTACGCATGGGTCAGAGTTTACTTACAGCTGCGCACATTCTCCCGTCAAGTCTGTTTTTATAGATCACAACTTTTGCGTGGGAAGTGGCGTACGCCTCTTTCAGGCCCTGTTTTGTGCGTACGCAACGGTTATAAATGAGACCCCTGGTCATTTATCAACTTTGCTGTGTTCAGCACTAGAGCTGACTTCACTGGAGCGCAAACAAAAATTAATCACACTGCTCATTGTCAGTTTCCATCACGTCTTTCAATTTTATTACAGTTAGTTTTATAGATATATGACAAGGATCAGTTTGTAAAAGTTTAAAGCCTGTCATGCTGTCATCCTATGCTTTTATGTATGACTGCCAAAGTCAAGTGCAGAATCAAATCATTGCAGAGTATCTGCAGGATTTGAACATTTTCAAAAAGCTCAAAATTCAGTTCCTTCAGAAACAACAAAGGTCTTGCATATGGTCCCTTTCCTGCTGTTGACAGTAATGTTAGTTACATAACAGACAGACAGACAGACAAATGAAATGAAGTACCAACATAAAGTTTCTTAGCAAGGTGTTGGGTCACCACATGTCACCATAACAACTTCAGTTCACCTTGGCATTGATTCTAAAAGTCTCTGAACTCTATTGGAGGAATGAACAGCATTCTTCCAAAACATATTTCCTCATTTGGTGTTGTGTGGTGTCAAACCATCCAGTGACCCCTCGTGTCCTATAGATGGGGAAGAGACCACTCCCATCAGGATAGAAAGGTTTCATCATAGGATAAAGGATAAGGTTTCCCTCTAAAGGGACAAGTGGCCCGAAACTCTACCTGCCACCAGATCCCCTCACTGTGGGGGTCAAGCATTCAGACCTGGACCGCTTTTTCCTTTCATTTGTCAACCGTCTGTATATTTCTGTTGTGTTTGTGGGTTGTCAGGAGATGAACTACATCTGAGCCAGCCTGACAGTGGATTGTGCTGCAAGAGGCCGTTTCATCCTGTTTTTGTTGCATGCGGTTGTAATTGTGGAAAATGTTCTATATGATATTTAAAAAGGTCTTAAAATAAATTGGGTGGACACTACAGACTGAAATGAGATTCAACTGGAGGGTCTCTCAGCTGATGATGAGAATCTTTGATCCCTAAAAATATCCACTTTCATTGTGTTTAAAAATGATTTACTTTACACACATAACACATAGTTACTGTATATCTTACTGTTTGCATGTGTACTGGCAGGTGAACATCTACCGTCTGGTGACAAAGGGCTCAGTGGAGGAAGACATCATTGAGAGGGCAAAGAAGAAGATGGTGCTGGACCATCTTGTCATTCAGAGGATGGACACCACAGGGAAAACCGTCCTCCACACCGGTGCTGCTCCTTCCAGGCAAGCAACAAATACTGGCTTGGCTCATCCCTCATCACTTTTTCACCCCCAAACAAATCAAATGGAGGGATTTCATTTGTAGTGTATGTCATCTCAAATGTTACAGCTCCACTTTTGGTCTTATTTTCATGCAGTTCAGCGCCATTCAACAAGGAGGAGCTGTCTGCAATTCTAAAGTTCGGTGCTGAGGAGCTTTTCAAAGAGCCAGAGGGTGAGGAGCAGGAGCCTCAAGTAAGTTCTATGCTGTATCATAAACACAATCACACTGTTATTCTGAAATATATTAGAGTAGCATTTCCTGACCTGTCCTTCTTGTAGGAAATGGACATTGATGAGATCCTCAAAAGAGCTGAGACCAGAGAGAATGACCCTGGACCCTCCACGGTGGGAGAAGAGCTGCTGTCTCAGTTCAAGGTAAAAACATCAGGAAGTAACTTATTTCACTAACAATATCCATAAGGACCATTGTTGTTATTTTTCAGCAAGTTCACATTTACTGATTTTTTGTTTTGTTTTGTTTTGTTTTGTTTTTTTTAATTGAGTGACATGTTGAAACACACTCGGCACACAGTGTAGTTGATCTTGGCTCTCTTACCTTTACAGGTGGCTAACTTCTCCATGATGGAGGACGAGGAGATAGACATCGACTCTGAGCGTAGCCAGCGGAGTTGGGACGACATCATTCCTGAGGAGCAGAGGAGGAGAATGGAGGAGGAGGAGAGACAGAAGGAGCTGGAGGAGATCTACATGCTGCCACGCATGAGGAATTGTGCCAAACAGGTACTTGGAAAAATGATGACTCATTACTTTTAGATTCTAGTTCTCAAGATATATATATATTTTTACTGTTTTAACTCGTGTGCTCTTTAGTGGTGTTTTGGTGTCTTCATTTTTTGGTTTGTGTGAACAGATAAGCTTTAATGCCAGTGAGGGCCGGCAGAGCAGGAACAGGAGATACTCTGGGTCCGACAGCGACTCCCCCTCAGACCGCAAGAGGCCAAAGAAACGAGGTCGGCCTCGAACCATTCCACGAGAAAACATCAAAGGCTTCAGTGATGCTGAGATCCGGAGGTATAATATATATAATGGTTATCATTAGATTTCTCAGTGCACTAACTTTATCTACTCTTGTGACACATTCCTGTTTTACATCTCTTGCTTACAGGTTTGTCAAGAGTTACAAAAAATTTGGAGGACCACTGGAAAGGTAAGCTGTAACACATCTTTCTCTCTCTTGTCTTTTTTTTTTTTTTTTTTTTTCTCAATAAACACCTTCATGATACATAGTCTGCTTAACATGTATCTTACTCATTCAGGTTGGATGCTATCGCTCGTGACGCTGAACTTGTAGATAAGTCTGAGCACGACCTGAAACGCTTGGCAGAGACAGTTCACAACGGCTGTGTGAGAACACTAAGAGAAAACCCCTGTGGACCAGAAAAGACCTCAGGTAAAAGGGAAATCCACAGAGATACACTCTTAAAGCACCTTTACACTTATCCCATTGGAATGTAGATCTGCTTCCAGGTGCCAATTTCCAGACATTTCTAAATATTTTGTAGTTTTCTTCTGTTTTGAAATAACAGATGTTTATTCAAGGAGTAACTAACAACAGTGCTTTTGGGTTTCACTGTGCAGCTGCACTACATTTAGGCTAGACTCACCAAAGGCTTGTTTTTCTACTTTATATATTGTGTGAATTGATATTGTATTATAAAGATGAAAAGATAAGATGAATAAAAAAAAAAAAAAAGAACACACAAGTAGGACTAAAACCAACAATTCTTTACTGTAGCCAGACCAACAAGTGAAAGCTGCTTCCTGTCTGTGTCACAACATTTGTGACAGCATTTGCTTTCACAAGATGGTGCACAAAGAAGAAGCTGTAGTTAAGTTGAATTCACTAGTGCATGAGAGAATAGCAGGGATGGAAACAAGCAGCGGCTGGAGTGAGCCAGTCTCCACTGCACTGACTATCATTTAGTTTTAGCATGTATGACTGTGATCTTTGTATTTGTGGGACATGAACTATCGTGCAGCTATGTGGCCAGCTTTCAGTACATTTCTCTTTGCTTTAGGTAAATATGGATGAATCCGTTCTAACTTCATCCAAGCCAATATATCAGCTAATATTAGCTTCTCAATATCGGCACGTCAGCCATAACAAGATAGAAATGCCTGAAGTCATTTAGAAACACAGACTCCATTACAGAGAATACTGAGCAGTGTACACTGTCCTGCTCACTACACATCTCAGCCACTATTATTTAATAATCACATTTAAGGGATCTGTATCAAAAATGTTTGAGTATGTAATATAGATTTGAATAATCTATCAAATGGTATGTTTTTTCTTTTGAACTACTTTTTCATGCAGCATTAAAACATGAAACTTATTGATGAGACTTGTTGTTTGATGATCAGGAGGCAGAAGAGGGAAGGTGAAAGGCCCCACCTTCAGGATCTCTGGTGTTCAGGTCAACGCCAAGCTTGTTATCTCCCATGAAGAAGAGTTGGCACCACTCCACAAGGCCATTCCTGCTGACCCTGAGGAGAGAAAGAAGTAAGGCTCCACATGTACAAACAGCCCTGTGTCCTGCTGGTGTTAACATGTCATCTGACCCCATGAACCTTTGTATTTACACTAAATATTGATAAGAGCTTGTTCATGGTGGGAACTAGGCAGAGCTGGTGGACTTGTCAGGTCAATGCTTTGGATGGGCTTCATTCATTTTTTTTTTCAAGACTCCAGAGTTCATACAGTAATAGAAAAACCTGGAAAACATTTCTCCTGTTAATCTGCCAGTTTCCTAGTTTTTCCTTTTGGTTATCACAACCTGTTTCTGGCAGTGTGCAGCTTGTGTGTGCAGGCAGTCCTTCATCCTGTCCTCTGCTGCTGATGTGATTCACTGCCTGCAGTCAGCTTCTCATTGGTCTCAGCCAAGAATTTGCCAAATGTTAAGATGTGTGGCTCAGATAAACAGTAAGGCTCCATCCAGACAGCTTGCCCTGTGGTGCACTGTGGTTGTGTAAAACATACCTGCTGGTGGATGGGACACTTTTCTATATTTATCCTTGTTGACCAGCTGGTTTGATAAAGTATTTATTAGCTTTTGTACTTGTGAAGGTTTTGATGCACTTACAGTAACTCCAACAAAAGGTTATCTTTCACTTCAAATATGAGACAGTTGTATAGACTGGATGATATGGCTGAGATCAATATCACAATATTAGTAAGACACATCAGATAAATGTCTTCATTTTTAATCACAGTTAGCTTTGAATCATTAAATCAGCCAGCAGACGTTTGTAAGACGACAAATTCATAGATCATAAAAGTATAATGTTGAATGCACAGCTGCCCTGAATATAAATGTGCTTATGAATAACTGCTTCATTTTGACACCACATATACTTTTCATGTGTATGCAAAGTTCACACACTGTGCACTCTTAAAGCTGCCAGGTATGTTTAAGATAGCAGGAGACCTTTCACCTCCTCATGTTGGCTGGAGTTCCTTCTTTAGAATGTCGCCATGTTTACAGATTGCATTCACACTTGGCTGAGATCCACCATCAAATGATCTGTGCTCAGTCCGATCACATTCCTATCACACTTGTCAGCATGTGTTTACACCTGCATCAACATCCTTCTTTATCCAGATCACATGTTTAATGTGAGGTGGAAGTGAGGTCTACATCATTTTTTTTTATTGGACAGGATTAAGAATCACAGTTTGCTCTTATAAGCCTGTGAGATATTCAACTGTTTAATAGCGCGTAACTGTCTCACATCATCTCCATGTCATGCAGCCCTGTTGCTAAATCTGTTGCTATGACAGCTAATTGTATGTATTTCATCAGGTATATGATTCCGTGCCACTCGAAGGCAGCACACTTCGACATTGACTGGGGGAAGGAGGACGACTCCAGCCTCCTCATAGGAATCTATGAGTATGGTTATGGCAGCTGGGAGATGATCAAGATGGACCCGGACCTCAACCTCACACACAAGGTGAGTTATGTACACTATGTTGTCATATTGCATTGTTTTTAATACAATATATACTATGTGTGATATGTATATAAAACAACGTAATATTTTCTCTGTCATCAGTCCTGCAATTTGTTTTTTTTTTTTTTTTTTACTGAACAAAAATATTTGTTTACAGTTTTGTAATGTTTCCTTTGCAGAAATACAAGACTTGGATTTATTATCAGAAGCATTTTAAGAGAATAAAAACAGCCTTATTACAATTATTATTACAAGTGTCTCACAATATTCTCCACATATAATAATGTTTACTGTCCCCATTGTTGATCAGCTCCTACCAGATGACCCTGACAAGAAGCCACAGGCCAAACAGCTACAGACCAGAGCAGACTACCTCATCAAGTTACTAAGCAAGGACCTGGCCAAAAGAGAAGCTCAGAAACAAGCAGGGACTGTAAGTCTGATACGTCACTCATTACAATGCTTCTATATGCTGTTTAGATGAAACGGTGTCTACCAGAATCCACATGCCTCATTCTCTGTGTGTGTGTGTGTGTGTGTGTGTGTAGGCCAGTTCACGAAAGAGGAAACCAAGAAGTAAAAAGAGCAAAACGCAGAAGACGACTAAGATGGACGAGTTGATAAAGAGCCCGTCCTCAGATCCCCCATCAGACAAGAGGTCGGATGATGAGGATGAAATCGAGGAGGTGGAAAAGGTACATTTAGACACCATCAGTACTGTTTTTGCTTGCTGTGTCCATTTAAATAAATGATCAGGGGAGCTCATGTGAAATGTGCACTCACCCTTTTCAGGAGGTGACACCGGTAAAGGCACCCAGCAGACGGAGCCGAGCTGACAGGGTGGTGGAGGAGGAGGACGAGGAGGACGAGGAGGAGGAGGAGGAAGCTGAGCAGGAGGAGGTTTCTTCATCAGGGGAGAGGGAGGTCAAAGAGAAGGAGATTAAGAAAGAATGCAAAAAGGAGAAGAAGGAGGAAAGTTGGGACATTAAGGAGACAAAGGAGCCAAAAGAGAAAAAAGATACAAAGCCCCTGGAGCCAGTCCATAAGCAAGAGGAGATCATGGAGAAGGTGAAATAACTCTATGTTTTACTATTATGCACCATTGTGTTATTGTCATTGTCATTGTAAATGGCCAAAGGGGGAAAAAAACTTGATTGTCATACATTTTATCAGAATGAAGTAAAGGCTGAGGTACGAGAACGCACAAAGAAAGCCTGTGACGTGCCGGTCCACATAACAGCGAGTGGAGAGAACGTTCCAGTATCTGAGGAGTCTGAGGAACTGGACCAGAAGACCTTCAGTGTGGTACGTTCCACTGCTGATCACACCTTCAGGATACAACATGCATATGATATTAATGTCACTAACTACTGGAATATGATTCCCACTTGGATGAGAAAAAAAAAGATCCAGCGAGAGTCAACATTTTGAGTTGTTTTGTTTTGTTTTGAATGCGGTAGTGTAAAGAGAGAATGCGGCCGGTGAAAGCAGCCCTGAAGCAGCTGGACAGACCGGAGAAAGGGCTGTCGGAACGCGAGCAGCTGGAACACACAAGACAGTGCCTCATCAAGATCGGAGATCACATCACCGAGTGTTTGAAAGAGTATTCAAACCCTGACCAGATCAAACAGTGGAGAAAGTGAGTGTGCACCAGCTCTTCTAATTACATGACTACCAACTGAGCTACAACCCTTACACACTGTATGGAATGGATTTGACAAGTATGATCAATACAACAGGAACCGTACAAAATGAATGCAACAGCATAACATGAAAAACAAAGAAATATTATACTTGCACCGTGTTATAATATTGTAATAAACAGCATCATGTCAAGTGCAAATATATAGTTTCCACATCAGCATGGCTGAAAGGAACCGCGTGATGTCTCCTATGTTTTTAGTCACCAGCTGACAAACTGTAGTAAGAACAGGACTGTGCAGTTGTAGTTATAGTTATATAGTAGTTTGTGTGTGTATTTTTACATTCAATGCTACACAACAAGCTCACTGTGTTTGTCTTTTTTCACAGAAACCTGTGGATATTTGTTTCTAAATTCACTGAGTTTGATGCCAGGAAACTACACAAACTGTATAAGCATGCAATCAAGAAAAGACAGGAGATCGCCCAGGTATGTGAAGGCCCTACAGTGATGACATGATGACTGCCAGTAGTTGTGATTATGTTATGATGATGATAATGATTCTGTTTGTACAGGCAATGGAGCAGAACACTAGAAATACAAACACCCACGGCTATAAACATGCAGGTACAGTCGCTTCTCCCTCTGTTGTGCGTACACGATAAGACGAGCTGGTCGACGCTGTTACTGATTCGTTCGGGGGTCTTTTTGTCCTCCCAGATATCGAAAGGCTGAAGGACAACTCTCACCAAGACGACAGCAGCAGGGACAGCTACAGCTCAGACAGGCACCAGCCTTCAGGGCGATACCACGAGAGCAGCAGCAGTAAGGAGAGACACGGCTCCGAGTCCCACAGGAAGACTGCAGGAGGAGAGTCCAGGAAAAGACCGTACTCCTCCTTCAGCAACGGCAAAGACCACAGAGACAGAGACCACTACAGACCAGACAGCAGGGACCGAGACAGACAGGACAGGTGAGAGTGGTGTTCTCTACCCCTCTCTAACGTCAGCCTATCATGTTCAAGCCTGTTCACACCATTGAATTGAAGGGATAACGCTGTCATTCTATATTCTTGATTTTCAGTGGATCTCATAAAAAGTGGTTCCCACTTAAGAGAAGAATAAGATATGTCAGGTTTTGTGTTTTCTGAGTAGGTGTTTGTGAAGGGAAATGTTAACCTGTTACAGTTACCATGTTATATAAGGAACAATTTACAGTACATTTCATGAGCAGTTCAAACAATCAGTCAGTCAACTGGGCAGCATCTTTCTATTGTAATCAAACTGAAAGCTAATACATGCACAGACACAAGTATCAAGATGATTTGTCCTCAAATAGATTGTAGATCATATTGTCCAGCCATACTTCTCTTCACCTCATTGCTCAGTCATGCTGATGTTCTCTGTGTGTGTGTGTGTGTGTGTGTGTGTGCGTGCGCCTGCAGATACTACAGCGACAGTAAGCACAGGAAGCTGGAGGAGTTCCGCTCCAGCAGAGACCACCGGCTGGATGTGAAGGATCATTCCCACTCAGACCACCGCTCTTCCTACCGCTACCACTCAGACTGGCAGACAGAGCAGCGGGCCTCAGCCAGCGGTCCCCGCTCTCCTCGAGACCAGCGCTCCCCTTACGACTCTCGCTCCCCCATGGGACACCGCTCACCTTTCGACTATTCTTCAGACCACAAGAGCACACCAGAGCAGATCTGGAGCAGCCGCAAAACATAACAGGAGCTGCCCGGGCCTGCTAAGTAGCAGCCATAGACTCACCCAACACAGCAAATGCCTTACAGGGACTGTGGACTCCAAACCTGAAGCTGTATGAAGCACTGTGTGTATCAGTCAGTTCAGCATGGCTGGCGTCTCCTCGCTTCAGCTCGCAGCTCATCTCGGGAACCTGGGAGATGAACGCCAGGGAGCGGCTCAAACCAGGCAGCAGATTAAAAAAAAAAAAAAAATTAAAGCATATTTTTGTATTTAAGAGTTTAAAGCTGCATTGTTGTGTAGGCTCAACAGCATGCAGCACAACTTTTTGTTATTTTTATAAAGTTTTTTTAACTCTGGAAATGGACACAATTGACCCTGAGTGCTGCCTCATAATTCCCACCAACCCATGACACTGGATCCTGTATTTGA
The DNA here is from genome assembly GCA_029490765.1 of Euthynnus affinis. NCBI lineage: Eukaryota > Metazoa > Chordata > Actinopteri > Scombriformes > Scombridae > Euthynnus > Euthynnus affinis. Next base: position 1,000,994 of record CM055855.1, on the reverse strand, counting down.
CTGTTGTCTATGTTCGTCTGTCTGTCTCTGTCTCTCTTATCATGCTTAATGTGATTATCTACCTTATTTAAGTGTCGACTCCATGAGAAGTCAAGTGGTCACACGAATCACGTTACAAGTTGATGTAAAAGGTGTCTGGTTGAATCCAGTCTGGGCTCAGGCTCACCACCTGAAGTACCTCATTTACAGCATTTCTCATTTCCTCAGCAGGTTCTTGTTTCCCACCAGGCGTGAATTATTTAATGACATATCTTAGCTGTAAAAAAAAAAAAAAAAAAAAAAAAAAAGTAACCTGGATTTTTTTTTTTTTTTTCTTTTTGTGATCAACTTGTATCATGTTTTTTTTTCCCTTCGTAATACTGTTGTAAATTTTTGTAAAATAGTAAATCAGTGGTCTTTTTCCTCAGGCTTTTTGGATTTATTATGACTCTACTTTTCCCCATCAACTCAGGCTTTTTGTCGTTCTACGAGTGAGTTTCTGTATAATAGTTCTTTCATGATAATGCTTTCAGAATGTAACTTTTGGTAAAGGGAAAGTTCTTTAACGATACTCAGTTTTATTCACTAGTGCTTAGTTTCTTTTGTCTCTGTTGAAATCAGTGAGTTGGAAGGAACTGACTTTTGAAATCACAGTCTGAAAAAAGGACAGTTGACTTTCACCTTCTAGATCTTAAATAAACTAGACTTTTTACATAACTTTTTTTTCTTTACCTTTCATTTTATTTTCTACGTAGGCAATAATAATGTCAATGTTCTATGCAGCCAAGTATATTTGTGGTGAACCACCCAACTGAATGAAGTCACTGTTACGGTTCACTCTGTTGTACATAAATTTCCTCTATATTTCAAAATGAATTTACACTGAAAGTGCATGAATTTTTATGAACTGTTTTTATATAGTTGTTTATGAAGCCATTAAAATCAATCACTGTACTCACTCGTACCAACTCTCTTCAACTCTTTTAACAAAGTGTCAAGTTTTTTTCTCTTGCCAGGAATCGAACACGAGTTAGGATGATTCATTAAAGTTCATCCTCAAGTGAAGCAAAGTTAGAGCCACCATCACTGCATTTTCATAACTAATTATATTACATTTCATGACAAATTGAAGGAAACAGGAAGTAGCCTTTTTTTTTTTTTTTTGCCTTCAGTGGTCACCTAAAAGAAAGCCGATGCAGAAATGCTCAGTGTCGATTACTGAACCGGAAAACCACAATTGAATGTAGAAGCTTTATAGGTTGCTTCTCTTTTTGACACGGTAAAATTAGTTTCTCACACTTTTAATATTATATATTATATTAAATAATAATATTTGCACCACAACACTTCAAGCGTTCAATAACTCAAAATATTGAACATGTTATAAGTTCATCACTGCTACTTCAATGACATCTCTTCTTTGTTCTTCAGCTTTTGTGCTTCAGCACATTCAAGCTGAAATCAAATAATGTATACTACATTAAAGTCTCAGTCTTAGTTTGAGGAGGTTTACATCAATATTGAAAGAAGTGAGTGGGAGACACTTGACTTCCACATGTTTGTAAGGCAGCTGTGTATCTGTTAGTTCAGTAGCTCAGAGCTGATTGAGGAGGAGTGTGTCAGTATGAGCAGTAAACAGGTGACCATGCAAGTGAAGAAGATAATGAGCAATAATGAAGAGCTGCAAAGCTTGAAACTACTTGTTTGTTTTTTTTAAATTGTCATGAACAAACATGTAAGTACCTATGGAAAGTTGCTTTTAACGCTTCAAAACCATATAATTAATCTTAATAAGATCCGTATATGTAGATATGAGGACTTGTTGCACATACTGCCCAGGGTCGCTTACTGAAGTCCTGCTGTTCTTCTCATGAATGGATCCATGAGTTTTATCTGGTTGCTTTCTGTATTGGAATCTGTTCCTTCAAAACCGACAGGCTGAATATTTGTATATCAGTTTAGAACAGATTTCTCAGGCTCTCTATGAGCCACACTCTGGTGCTGGAGAAACAGACATATCATATATCATCAGACACATCATTATTTCAGTGGCAGTGTGTTTTGAGAAAGAGGAAACATAAGAACAATTCTGCAAATGTTTGAGAGGAAAGTTCATAAATGACCTCAATGTTCTGATTAGAGACAGTGTGATGGTTTTAGTGTTGGTCATTAGGAGCAGTGACAGATATTCAGCCTGGAATAAATGATCGTCTTCTATCTTTGCACTAATAGCTAATAATGGACAGAGGACAGAGGTAAACTGTGTGGAACATTACAGTCAACTGAGCATCAACACAAACCTGCTGACCTGTACTTGGACAAAATACATCAATGCAATATTGATAATATTGAATGTAACTGTTGTAGTAGAATGTAACTTTGTAAGTCTGTCAAAGTAGAACACGGTTCTGTCTTACTGCAAGACAACAAATAATATGGCAAGGATTGTATATTTACCAAGAAGGTGAACTTATAGATAAAGAGAACACAGAGACCAGAGAGAGTTCATAGAGTCTGCCATAAAGACAAGAGTGTGAAGCCAGAGGCGACTGGAGGAGGGATGCAGCTCTACTGTAAGGATAACTGTTCAGTCAATTCAACCCTGACAACCATCAAGATGTTTATGATGTGCTACTTACTTCAAAGATTGTAACAAAGTTCTGAGTTCTGAGCAGAAAGTGTGAAACGACTTTAGAAGAACGTATGAATTAAAAACAGCTCATTACTCAGTTCCATTGGTTCTTCTTATTATTACCCACAATGAAAAAAGGATTTGTAAAAGTGTTTTTTTCAGTCTGTAGTTTCATGTTCTTGTTGTTCCAATCACTTTCCACACTGAGCTGATCATACACCGTTCATCTGATTCTGAAAACTGAAGACTGATTTTGTATGCAGATATGTTTTTAGTCCACTGGTTTAAATTCAGCCATTTTTTTTACAATCAATTAGCTCCACTGTATATTATATCTTCTATGTTTTATTTATATGTGACTTCTCTTGTGTCATTCACCTATAGCACTTATCACAATAATTAGTCTTCTAGCTCCAGATGACACTGGGAGTCTTGGTACTGCTGGCCTCTACTTTCCATCTTGAGGAACTCCAGCAGGATGGTGAGGTGAAAGATTGATGGAAAACAGCATTATTATGACTTCCTGTGGTGTTTCTTTACCACACACAAAGTGCACTCAATAATGATTCACTTAGTGCAATTCAATAATGCAGGATCCACTTTGGGTGATATTGTTTTGCAGTGGTGCATCCTCTGAGAAGCTCTGTTGGACAGCTCAGTGTTGTTTGAGGACCAGTAGAGATCATCAGCCATGTGCACTTACCCGTACCCGTGAACCTTTTCTTTGGGGTAATGAAAACTTCAACCTATAAAGTTTTGGAGAGGATGCCGTCATACTATTAGAGATATTTCTCAGCAGTTTTGCACATTCTGACATGTTTTTATTCCTCAGTTTACCTTTAAGCACACACAAAGTCAGAGAAGCTCTTCAGCAAGGTTGATTTTATTTGGTTCATAAAGCGTATCAGGGCCGACATACAGTTTATCTGACAGCCCTCCAGAAGGCAAAGTTAAATAGGTAAACAGACCAGGGGAATGGCTTTAATTGATACATGTGTAACATCTACTATAGCTCGATGAAGACTTAAGTTACATACTTGAACAGTGAATCTGTTAAAAACAAACATTTTCAAGGCAACATTCTTCTGTAACAAAGTCAGCTCCAGGGAGACACTGTGGACAAGACACACTCCTTCTTAGGAACTCTTCTTCTCCTCAAATATGATGTTTGCTGTGGCTTTCTTGGCTGTGGACAAATGACACAAATATCAGATGCTTGTCAACAAGCAGGCGATTCAAACAAACACAACATGGATTCCTGTATTTGCTATACAGGATGTAGATACACCCTGATAAATTGGGAAATGCACTTGCTTGCAATCAGTTTCATCTTCACTTCAAGATGTGGTTAACCTCACTGAACACTAAGAAGCCGGAGGAAACTGCTAGGCCAAGTCCCAAAAGAGAAGAAATAGACCTTCCACTCTGAAGCTGTCTTCATGTATTGTCCCGACCCTCTCTGCTCTGTCTGCCTGTGGCTTGATTTAGTGTGGCTGTTATCGGTTGTTTCTGCAGGTAGTGGAGGTGAGTGTGGCATCAGCAACACTGGCAACAGCAGCTTTTGGTTTGACTAAATAAATTGGTTATGAATTGGCTCTGTTGTGTGCGTCTCTCTTCTTTGTCATGACCGTGTGACTGGGGGCTCGTCCGGGATTCAAATCAAAGTGAGCAATACACTAAACTGTTCTAATAGTTAAGTCAAAGCATTTGAAGTAAGTGACTAGAAACCAGAGTTTGTCCATTTCTAGTTGAAGGAATTTCATAAAAAGTATTAAAGAGTATTTTCCTTTTGTATGTGTTCACATGTTTGGCCAGTAAAGCAGATTCTGATGGAACACAAAGTTGTAGCCATGACAGCAGACAAAGCTTCAGATACGGATGTTGCTGCATAAAAAGCTACAAATTCCAAAATGTAGATGCTTTACACACATCACCAAGATTAGTGTCACCAACTCAGGCTCCAAATGTGAAATATGATCACAATCCTTTGCTGTTCCTGATTTATAGCGTTGAATAAATATAAAATATAAAATGTCACGATTTCATCATTTTATCCTATTAGACATTTGTGTGAAACTTTATCAGAATTAGCATATGAATCCTTGGCCAAAAAACATGACCTTGACCTTTGACCACCAAAAACTAATCCGTTCATCCTTGAAGAACTTCCCTCGAGGCGTTCCTGAGATGTTATGTTCATGAGAATGGGACGTACGTATGCACGACAGATGTATGACAGATGTACGGATGGACAACCCTCCAAAAAAAACAAGCTAAAAGAGAGCAGCATGACTTGTTATTATGATGGAATGACTGCTTTGGAAATGTTCATTATATTGATTCTATCAAGACAACAGCTGACCATGTTAAGTTTATATTAACAGCAAATTAAAACAGGAGCTTCTTACTGAAATATAATCAAATATTATTAGGAATTATTTTCAACTGAAGCCTGTTTCACATAAAGGTCTCAATGCAGTTGAGGTTCTGTAAATCATTGAGAATCGTAATGTTTACGGTCTGTATCTTGTTAGCTGGTGAGCTAGTCACCAACCCTGCAGGATTTAGCTTTGATCAAACACAAGAATATGATTCAGAGTCAGAGGGCAAAATTCTCTATAATGTATTTTTCTACTCTGTCTTAACATGTTTTGTACAGATGTATTAGTACAAAAGAACTTTAAATATGTATCTTTGTTTCTATGTATTAAAAGTGAAAAGCTTTTATGGATTCATATATCATTTGTACATGTAAGACTTGACTGCTGGTTGGGAACGAACACCTGTGGCAGGTACTTTGATACGTTGAGTATCAGGACGGAAGAAAGACATTTAGAGAAAACTTTATTGAACAACTTTTCTTGCACTTAAAGAACGTTCTTCTTGATAACAGTTAAGCTAAAGAGGCTCTTAACTGTTAAAAGCAGTATCAGCCTGTGAAGCACTATCGGGCTACTACTGATTTTGTTTCTACTCTCAAATATCAATACTGGTATCAACAGAGTGTTTGTGAACTCCACAGCATTGTTCACTCTGTTTTCAGTGAACACCACTCCAACATGTCCGTCCACTCACCCTCATCTTTGATCTTGTCTGCAGCTTCTGACGCCTTGTCCTTGAGGTTCTTCACCACATCGTCAATCTTGGCTTCATTCTTGAGGAAAAATGGTCGAATGATTCGGTTGTAAATCTGTACTGATCCGTTGGAAGGAGTCGGAGCCATGCACCACACCAAGAAGGCACACTGGGAAAGAAGAAGAGTTCTCTCATTAAACTAGTTCCAGGACAGGTATCAGACCACAGACAATCTGATGTCAATTAGTGGATTGGATTTAATGTTGTTATGGATGGAAAAATGAGGATATGCTTCCGGTTTTGTCCATAAACAGCATTGTGTTGTCTTTGACATTCCTCAATCACATGTTCAAATGTCAACAGTATGTTTCATGCTATGTTGTGTGCACCAATTATTCATATGACAGCACAGATTGGTTTCTTAATTTCACCTGTCAGACTGAAATGAAACAGCAACATCTGTAATATTCCTATAATATTACCATAGAGACTGACAGCTGCTTTAACAATGATTATTAAAAAAAAACACATCACTATGTTACAGGAGGGCTGTGATGATGTGGAATGAACAAAATAAAATGAAACACAACAAAGACGTGTATCTTCTACATGTGCGTCCCTCCCTTCCTGTCAGTCCGTTGTGAGGGATTATCACAAACATGACACGTCCCTCAAAGCAAACACAGGCTCTTAGTAATACTTGCTGCCTGTAAAACCTGCTGACAAACCTGTCAGCACTGAGATGTTCTTTTACATCAGTGCTGTGTCTCCTGCATGTGCTGTGTTTACTCTCCTAAGAGAAACTGGGAGGAAACACACGCGCTCAGTCTCTGTGGGTGAGATGCATGTGCCGAATATTTGGTTTATAATAAACATGGAAAATATCACAAGACTTGTAGACAACAGTTTTACACTGGATGTAGATCAGCTATCAGTGTGTCTGTGGGGGGAAACACAAACAGTACAACAGCTACGTTACCTTTCCAATATAGTAGAACGGGAACCAGGAGAGGAAGATATCAGCGAAGAACTCTGCCACACTGAAGACTCCATACACCACCCAGTAGGTCAGCCATTTAGTGTCATCATCTTTGGTGGCACTTTCAATGGCCTTGATCCTGTGAGATAAGGAGGAAGCAGTGAGAGACTGAAATATATATATATATATATAATAGATTTATATATGAGCTCATGTGTCCTCACATTCCATCCTTTTCATTTTTCTTTTTTTTTCTTTCTCTGCTTCCTTATTTCCATTTTTACTTTTCTTTTCTTGTTTTCTTTCATTTTATTCTCTTTGCTTCCTTCTTTCATTCTTGTCTTCTCTGACATTCCGGACCTCTTCATTGAGTTTGTTACTGTGGTTTGATCTCACACACATAAACAGAGTATTACTCGGATTTTGTCATCTGTCATTGAGTCAGTGCTTTGCAAAATGAGCCATATGACTGATCTAAAACCAACACGACACATTGTGGTGATTTATTAGATCTAGACACAGAGCTCTTCTACACGACAGGTAGGAGCAACTTGGTCACATCATTCCTGCCACGTTTTATGAATGAATTCATAAAAGTATGAATTCATTCATTTCAATGGATGTTGTGCTTTTTAGTGCAATATCTCTGTCTCCCCTAAGAATTCTATACTGATTGTTTTTCTATCTGAGACTTAATTATGTTGTACAGCAGATGATTTTTGACCGGACCGACTACAGAGCAGCTGCCCGTCACTGACTGATGGTGAACGGGTCGTTTCGCGGGGTTATGACGCTCAAAAACGGATCTGTCGATGGATTTCCACTGCAGGATCTGAGCATGGATGTGTTCTCAGAGCTCTTATTACACAGCCGTGGGTCTGAGTCAAACAGCAACGTGTGCAGCGCGTGGATGTATTAAGAGAACGTGCAGCGCATACGAGTGTACGAGCGCTCCGCCATCTTGGACAACTGGGTACGGCAACACCACTTGGACAAACGACATATTACAGACCTTTATGTTTAACACTGCACATGCTCCCAATAAATGCAATACGACCATGAATGGTGATGACGCAATAAAAACCATCTGCCTATGCGTGTAAATAGCGTGCTTCCTCTCCCCTTAATGTCAACAGTAAACTGTAGTTTGTCAGTATGTCTGTGTGTCTGTTTTGAATATCAAATGAGGGACTTTTTTTTCCTACTCTGTTTAACCGGCTGCCACAATAAGTTGGCTGTCCACACTCACAGACTATAAAGTCACAACAGCTGCACACTCACTACAGTCCTGACATGTTTCTGTGTGTCTGACCCACCCAGTGATCCTCGGCACCCAGCGTCTGCTTACCCCTCCTTTGTCTCTTCATGTGTTGTGAAGATGATCTCAAGTTACATAGTGACACAGTATCGGTGTGTGTGTGTGTGTGTGTGTGTGTGTGTGCGGTCAAAGAAATGTTCCACTGCTTTTACTATAGCTGTGTAAACACAATATCGCATGTACGCTCACAACAAACAACATCCAAATCAATGGCTACCTTCATGCCACTGGGGACATTAAACCATTAGCAGACACACATTTAGCCACATTTAGCAGATGGAGTGACACTGCTAGATAAATAATGCTCTATTTTCCATGCAGGTCTTGCATGATCTTGAGAGACGGTATGTTCCTGACTGCAACGTTATTTATCTGGTCATCATGATCAGATGGCTGACCGTGACTCATCGCATAGTGATGAATCATCTGATTGTAATTCATCATTGTATGATCCTGGGAACGAGTGCGAAGAAAACGCTTAGAGAAAGACGGGCAACGATGACGGAAGCATGGGGCATGTTGTCACACTCACAAATAAAGTATGTGCAAAGCAAATCATCCAAACACTTCGAGCAGCATGAAAAAGAAGTTTCATGCCACTGTAGCAGGAATTTCAATGAAATGCCATACGGCAGCAAACATCACTGGAGGATTCAGGGATGAATTCAGTATATCAAGTTGCTTTATATTGTTTGAAAATCTCCTTCACTTGATCAGTGGGCTACTCCAGAGGTTCAGAGTTCTAACTCTAAATCTGTGCAGCAGAGGCTGACATATTATTACTGTGACTTTTAAGAATGACTCACACTCTTAAAAACACTGGCTCCCTCATCTACCATGCTACTTTATAGCGTTTTGGCTTTTAATGAAAATGCCAACTCTTTCAAACTTTACAGCTTCAGTTTATAACACAGGCCTTTCTCAGGCTTCACAGAGCTCCTCCAGAGCCACAGACTACGTTACACAGTAGTTTTTCACAGACAGACTCAGTGATTCTTACCATCACCAGTTCACTTGTATTTGTCTGTTAAATTTGGTGGATTGCCCCTTTAAATTCTGAAGCCACCTGAAGGCAGGGCAGCTATGTGCAGTAAATCTGCGGTCTCCAGTTTGAACAGTGCTCTGTTGCAGTGCAGGGCCGTTCCACAGTGTTTACCTTGATTAAATCATGAGTAAATGACACCTGGCAGCTACATCAGACCACACCTATCCCTGCACACTGGCTGAGCGGTTAATACTCTACCAGGTAGCAGCATGGGGGACACCTTGAACACAGTGAAAGAAGCCACAGTGAAATACTAATTCTCTCACCGTGGGTCAGTTATCCTGTGCTTCACGGCCGTCTGGCAAACATGACTTCATACTGAATTCTTATGATGATGTGATAGATGAGAATTATGACTTCAAGCAAATTAAAGAGCTTAAAGAAAGGTTAGTTAGCATTGTTTCTGTGGTCATTGTGCTTATTGTATCGTAGACTATAGAGACAAGGGAGTGCATTTAACAGTCGATGGATGATGTCGTTGCTATGCTGTAAGATGACTGGCGTGTGGCAAACATTATGCACAGGAAACATATTGCGACAGGCCTTCCAGCCACACCACCTGCCTTTAACTGCAGATTTGTGGTGTCTGCGTTCATGTCCCGCCGCCTCCACTGTCACAACACAAGTAGCTGTATGTAAACCACAGAAGAAGTAGTTGTGTCAGTGCTTTCCAGACGACCTACAGTCAGTCATCCTCATGCTCTGCTGTGCACAGCATAAATATGAAACAGGCGACGTGACTGGTTAAAACAGTGAAGATTAAACTTGATCGTCTTCTTGTGCACTACCCAGAGAACATTTTATAGTATCATACATTTTTTTTATTTTTGCTATCGTAGTTGCTTTTACTGTATTGTTAAGCTATTTATACCTTTTATAGAATAAATATGTATCTACCTAGTGTATGTTTTCACTGCTTTGTCTTCTTGATGTTTCGACATAGTTATTTTTAACCGGGGTAGATCACCATGGTAACCTATTCTGGCGAATCAGACAAACCCAGCCTGTCGTTACTTCAGCGATGCTTAAACTCCAGATCACTGGAGGTGACTCTGTGAATATGAAATGTCAAAAGTCTTCTTTTTACTTTATGTGTTATGATGTTATGCAGGGTGACATCATCATTGTTGTGTTCTTCATACAAAACCTGTGAAAAAACTATTTTGTATTTGTAATAAACTGAGGAGTCATTTTCTGTTGATCGGTGCAAAAAAACGTCACCGATCTGCTTTGATTGATGTGTGAAATAAAATGTGAAAATGGTGAAAAGGAGTGAATAGTTTTTATAGGCACCGTATATGTGTTTATTTCCACTTTCTAAATGAAATGCAGAAAAGGTTGTTGCACCAAAATATAGCTATATTTATTTCCTGCTGCTTAAATTAAACAAATATTGATGGAATGCAGGGTTAGAGACACACTGTGGTTCTTCCTGTTGCTTTTGGTTTATCTCTGGAAAACATTTCAGTCTGTCTCGTCAAACACACAGCAGCATTCAAGAATTTGTGTAACAGAATTTAGAAAAAAAAAAGCTCTAATTGCTTTTCTGTTGAGTTTTGTTCCTGACAGTAGTTCTTATCATGTCTTCTCCAGCACTGTCCCTGAGGCCCGTGTGTCTCAATATAAATACTCCTCTCTGTTTTCTGACTAACAGTCATATGCTTCCAAGCTATTTTAGTACAGGAGGCTGTTAGCTTTAACAGTCCATCTACTAGTACTGCCAACTAACTCTAAGTGTGGACTGGGGAGGAAATGTGAGGCTTTCAGGGATACTGGTTCTAAAAACCAAGCCAGGAGAAGATGTTGATGCACAGAAACAATGAATGAATAAAGAGGTCTGCACTCTAACAGAAGTATGGGATGGCAGTGTGTCCAAAGCTGGAGATAAGGAGACTCATTAAAAAATAATCATCTGTGTGTGCTGTTCCTCTACCAGCATATCACCAGCCTCATCACAGCTGATCTGTCAGATTTAAGCTCCATCGGCCTCCACACAACACCGACAGCAAGCTCAAGCAGGATATTTGTTCTGACTATGTGTGATGAAGGCAGAAGCAGGTGTGTTCTATTACTCAGTAGGGCTGCATAAAAAATAAAAGTACTTCTGACACATTCAAAAGAAAAAATCTGAATAACTTATTTACTTCAACTTATTTTACCATTCCAGGAAAAAAAAACTGAAACTCACTATAAAGCTCCGTAAAGCTGAGAGGAGCTGCAGAGTCACTGATAGTTCTATGTAGGTTCATCACATTTGACATTTGATACATCGTTATTATAAAAAATGTTGATTATAATGGCTTTAGTTTTTACATGAATACTATAAAACCTGTTTATACTCTTTCAACCCCACTATTGATCAAACGCTGTCGTAGGAGATAAGAGAAGCACAGCTGATAATGCGAATCCTATCAGAGCCTTTCTCTAAACCGACGAAGCTGTAACAGTCTGGGTGGAACCTGTCCTCACGCCAAACCCTTTCAGTTTTTCATAACCACGCTCCAGCTTGTGGATGACTGATTAACATGTTCATCAATTCTAATTCATTACAGAAGATAAAAAAGAATACAGTTTTGAGAGCAGCGAGACATGCTCTGCAATTCAGCCATTGATCAAATGAAGCACTATTTGTTCCAAACATGCCTGCATGGCAGAGGTGCTGATCACTTTTAGCTTGTCTGGGAAGAATATGAGAACTTTCTACATGATTCCATACAGCTTTCATTTCATACTTTGGTTAATAGACTTTTTGAATTCAATCATCAAACGCCTTCTTTAAGATAACTGCATTATTTATTCCCACACATGTAAAAATGGAGGTGCAGGAGAAGTGCCCCTTGTACTTAAAAATGGACATTTCCCACATTTGATCCACTATAAATATAACAGGACGGTGGGGGGGAAGCCGGTGAGGGATCATGTCCTGGTGACAGCAATAGTGATTCTCAGTGGTCGGCCTGTGGACACTGTCTCCTTCTGCCTAAAGCCTCACAGGACTTCACAGCGACAGGGATTATATAACAGGAAGACCACGTCATTAAAAAAGACAAATTTTAATTGAGGGCAGTTTTTGGTAGGTGTCATAAATCTGCCCACTAGTGCATAAATAGTTGGTGAAAATAATTCCCATTGAAGGACACGCCATGGAAACTGTCCACTAATTTGTATGTATAAGATTTGTGTTGTGTTAGGGGAACCACATAACTCAGAATGCTCAGGATGCCCAGTTGCTTTGTTCACATAAGCAGGAGGCACACCAAAAACAGGAAGCGATAAATAAACTTGCACTAAATGAAAGCTAGATATTTTTCTGGGAAATTGCCACCTTACGTTCCTGTTCAAGGCTCCTCATGGCCCTTTTTTTCTTAATCACTTTTGTATGATGAGGTCCTCCGTGAACACACTACGACTTGCGACAAAGATAGAACCGTACTTGTTATTTCATGAGAGAATTTCTCTGCGTTTTCTTTATCTGTGCTCGTGGAGATGGATCTGTTGATATGCGAGCTCTGCAACTTCCTGATTCCATTGTAGCGTCATGCCCCCCAGACATGCTATGCCATCCACTGCTGAAGACAGCTCCAAAAAAACAAGAAGTGGATCCTGAGTTGTGATTAATTATCACAACCAGTCAGACTAAGTTGTTGGATTGTTTGCTTTGGCTGCAGGGGAGACGCACTGTTAATCAAATCCATTGAAACCGTTCCATAAGATTTAACGGCTAAATCTCTTATCAGTTAACAAAGTGTGTATTTTTAGTGTCAATTTTTTATTGTTATTTATTTTGTTACAAATGTCTAATATATAAGATTTGAAACCACATTAAGTGCTTTCATGTTCAAAATAATTTAAATAATGTCAGATGAATATAGAAGGAAGCAGAGTGGGTGCTGACCTTTATGACTCCATTATTAACAAAGTCTGCCCATATTCAAACTTTGCACTCAACTTCCCCAAAATAATGATTTGATCGTAATATTAACTTTAGATATCAAGCATTCTATTTTTGTAATCACAGTGTCAGAGTCGTATTAGTTGGCCAGTGTGTATCTGTCTGATCCTCACAGAGAGAGAAAAGAAGAAACTGGTAGAGACAGGAAGTAGACCTATGCATGATGCTGTGTTAACATTATGACATAATTACATCACAATAACAGTCTGTGAAAACTGCCTCTACTTTTGAGAAAGCCTGATGATGTCATAGTAGTTGAAGGAGTACCAGACTTGACTGGTGTAAGCCTGTTTATCACATTGAACATTGAGTCTAAATACTTTTTAGTCACTTTGATTAGCAGCTAATTCATCGCTGTCTCAAACCCGTCTTTACTTCAACTGCAATAAAAGGCAACAACTGTGTGACTTTAAACATGTGAGCAAGTTTCAAGAATCAGAACACACAGTATTGTGCATTATGTATGAAGCAATGCATTATGTGCAAAAATGATCCATACTCTATCACTATAGTGACTACACTACATTACAATAGTTTAAAGTCATTTAAGTTAAGTGGTTTAAATTATTATCTATGTTGTTCAAGTGAGTGTGTTTGTGTTAAAGTGTGCAAGAGTGAGTGAGTGAGAAAGGGAGAGCGTGTACGCGTGTGAGAGAGAGAGTGAGTGAGTGCGAGTGAACGTGCGTGCGTGTATGTAAGTGAGAATGAGCGTGTGTGTGTGTGTGAATGTGTGCGCGCGCGCGCGCTGGACAGGCCTTTCCTTGATAGAAGCGCTCTAAGAATAACACACTTACGATATGTAGGCTGGATACAGAAAGCCGATGAGGTTACACAGAAGGGAGGCTCCGTAGCCGATGACCAAGTAAATTGCAATGATAACGATGACAGCTGGAACAAATGACAACAGATGTTTGTCACGCTCTTTTCACACATATACCATACCTATTATATCACTATGTTCATTCTAATGAATTCATTCTGCTAACAGTTATTCTAAACATCAGTAATATTTGCTTTCTTAGACAAAGGCTAAAGGTAGATGCAGCTTCCTCTGCCACGCGCTGACTCGCTCTTTCACATCATCATTTCCTCTCTGATGTAGTCAGTCTCTGTTAAATCTCTTTTTCCGTCCCCGTCCATCTATCAACACTCACCGAGAGCGATGTACGTCCTGCTTACTCCAGTTTTTGCCTCGATTTTTGCCAGAAGGTCTGTCAGAAGATTCTTTTCATGGAGAAAGTTTTCAAATCTTTCCTTGAGACCCTGCGCCATGGTTGCACTTCCTTCTTTAACGATGCTGATGAATTATGAAGTTGTTCAGTATCAAACTGCGACACCCCTGCAGCCCATATACTCCCCTGTACACAGAGGTGTCAAGCTAGACAGGATGGAGCATACCTTTCCCATTTCATCCTTCTAAATAAAAGCACGCGTTTATTTAGCGTTGTCATCACTATTCAGCCGAGAAAAATGTTCAAAGTCATGAAAATTGCACAACAAATATTTGAGAATGTAATTTTACCTGATAAATGACTTACATAAATAGATGGTCTAATAAAACAAGTGAATAATGAAACAGTCATTCAGCAGACTTGACTTTTTCTGCTGTTATTTTATACACTGTTCTAACAGAAGATTAAATTTAACAGCCATCTAGAGAAGCAGTAGTCTGTGCTCTCACATTGTGATAGAGCTCACATTTTCACTTATGGGCTACAAAGACATTTACCTCATTTTATTATGGTTATATTATTTGCCCATGTCACTGTTGATACTTCCTAAAATTAAGCACGAATTTCACATTTATTTTGAAGGCTAATGGAAATCTTGAAGGCAAACAGTTACTTCAACTGTGGCTAACTTGATGTGGCTGCTACTCAACAGAGAACTTGAAGCCATTTCCCCCTGACTTTAGTCTGTCAGGCACTCCTCCGCGTGCTCCTGCAAAAAGCTCTGCCTATCAAATCCTTTAGGTTGTGGCTATGTTGAAGTCAGACACAGGTCATGGTCAGGTGAGGAACTGTCAGAGCCGCAAAACAACTGACGGTGCACCTTAGAGGAGTATCTCCTGAGAGGCTAAAATCAGGGCATAGAATTCCAATCCATACCGAGTGAGCCCTCTGCAGCCACACCCTTCCTCGCTTTGATGACATTGCAAAATATAACCGTTGGCATGAAATGCGACTTATTTAAACATCCTGCAGTGTGTAGCCAGCAGATGAATGACAAGCATCTCCTGCCCTGTCATCTTTCTGGGAGAGGAGTGCTGATGACAAAGCATGTTTAGGTGCTTTAGTGATGTCTCTTTGATCATTTACAGTGTCTTTAGGTTTTTTTCTCCTCAGTAAGCACTGCTAACATATAGGCGATGTTTCATGGTCACTACAGCAACGCATGATAATAGTGTTGGCTCTGTATTAGCAGTAGATAACAGTAGATGGTGTTTACATTCACATCATATCACCCACAATGTAGGAATATAAAAAAGGGACAAAAAAAATCATATAAATAAAATAACAATATACGACATTTGGTTGTAAATATTTTATTGTAGAAGTGCAGACAGCAGCAGCAGCAGTAAATACAAGAGCTCTATAGGCCTGAATGAGCACTTACATTAAATCATATAAAGAAGTATTACATTACATTGCTAAACTGTACATTACTGCTGTGATGATGATTGATCAGCTGGAGCCCTCTGAGGTGATGAGGATGCTGTTATTGGCATGGAAGTGTATTCTCCTCTCAGCTCAGACTCACGCTCAACATGCCTAAAGATGGTGAAATGAACTGCAGGCTTACACTCGATCATTTCAACTAATACACTTCACACGACATCTTCTCAACTTCCTTGAATGCTTAAACGTACAACTGACACTTCAACTGCTTTAAATTCCTCAACTAAACTCCCACATACCATTGAATCCTGTCTAGAGTGGTCTAGCAGTGTTTGTGGCCTCTTGTTGTTGTTGATTATTGATCATTATTTTGTAATACATTTGTCATGATGGTCAGCTTGTGGTCATGTGGGCATTGTTATTAAAAAAGGGACCAACTTTTGCCAATTTATAATCATTATTCTAAAAATAATTATGATTTGCTGTCATGTCAACCATACTCTCAAGTGCAAACATATTTCATATATTCTAAATATCAATACTACTGGGGTAATTAGGGTGATGTCAGCAAATTGGCTCTACATGTTTACTGTCTTTACATTTACATTTATTCATCTAGTTTTGGTCCAAAGCAACACATAAATGAGGGACTATGTAAGGCAGCAAAGACCTCCACCCCCAGTGCAGTAGGGGAGAACGAGGTAACATGAAGTGCATGCCTTTCAAATAATAGTTACTTTAGGTGTTGTGCACCCATAGAGATTAAAATACATTATCCAATTATTATGGTTCTAGAACAATGACCTATCAAAAAAAGTTTTGGCACAACTTACCCCATGATAAGTGTAAAATATGCATGAAAATGAAACAAAATCAATCAATTTTGAGATCATTTTGAACTTTATTAATGCCATCAATTTAACAAAAACTCATAATTTTAAGTAAAATGATATGTTTGTGTCCTGTTGTCCAACATGTTACCTCAACATTTTCAGTAAAGATTAAACTGTGATCTTTGTGTTTTAGCTACAGAAAGAATGTGTGTGTAAGTGTGCCTTTGTGTATACAGACAGGTGACACATGAAAGGAAAAACCAGTCCAGGTCTGAATGTTTGACCCCCACAGTGAGGGGATCTGGTGGCTCTGTTATGCTGTGGGGGGCATTTTGCTGGCATGGTTTGGGTCCACTTGTCCCCTTGAAGAGAAGGGTCACTGCAAATCAATACAAAGTTGTTCTGAGTCATCACCTTTATCCTATGATGAAACATTTATATTGTGATGGGAGTGGTCTCCTCTAGGATGACATGCCCAAATTCACAGGACATGAGGTGTCACTGAACGGTTTGATGAGTATGAAAATGATGTGAATCATATGCTATGACAGTCACCAGATCTCAACCCAACTGAACACCTGTGGGAGGTTATGGACTGACATGTTAGACAGCGCTCTCCACCACCATCATCAAAACACTAAATGAGGAAATATGTTTTGGAAGAATGAAGTTTGTCCCTCCAGTAGAGTTCAGAGACTTTTAGAATCAATGCCAAGGTGCAATGAAGCTGTTCTGCCGGCACATGTGGCCCAACACCTTACTAAGACTCTTTATGTTGGTTTTTCTTTAATAGGTTATCCGCCTATTTGTTTACCAGCATGTTTGTGTGTGACTTAACACTAGTCAACTATTTGTTCATCAACACTGTAATACTTGTAACAGTAATCAAACATGAACATGAACAGTGTCTCTGGTCTCTAGAGTTTCAGCAAATAATACTTAAACACACAGGTTACTCTGTACATATGTAGCCTATTTCAACTTTTGGGGGATAGATTGAACCATTGATTCAACTTGCCCCAACATCACTGTTGTTATGCTAAGTTTATGACCTTGTTTTGTAGCTTACACTGACTTACATTAACATGTAACAATGTCCAAAACATAACTATTTTACAACACTGATAGCTTTAATAACATAATGAATTCACTTGGCATGACAAAAATCATTTTATTTGCTCTGTTTTGCTCACCACTCTCTCCATGTGTTTGAGTTCAAGATGGATTGATTAACGTGAACTATATTTCCTTAATTTGTGGTCACATGATTACTCTTGCTTATGGTTACATATGATACAGAGGGTGGCTCATTTTACCCACTGGCTCAACTTACTCTGTTTTCCCTGATATGTAATATCAGTAAACAAAAGAAGTCTGTATACATAATAATCACATGGCAGCTACAAACTTATATATCAATAATACAAAAACAAATAATACAAAAAAAAAAAAAAAAAGAAAAGGCGTCAAAATGTTCTTTACGTGCCTTCCAGAAGAGAGACACTTTTGTTTTTCTGTTACAGAGATAGTTTAAGAATAAAAGTTCTTCACACTAAATGAGGAGAGTCTAAAATTTGAGACACTGTCACTGATGATTCATGGACGGATTAGTTTTTTTTTTTGTTTTTTTTTTTAATTAACTCATCAATTGTCATGTATATTGTAAATAAACCATTAATTTTCAGAGAAGTTATTTACTTTACTGAAGCAACAAAAAATAATTTGGACCAGCAGTTGAAAACAACTGTCATACTGATTCAATGTCAGATTTAAAAGAAATGGTTTTATATTGACTTACGGAACTAGAAGCGCTATTATACTGTGGCACTGACGTCTCAAACAAACTTGCTTACATTGTCCCCTTCGGTCATTTGACAGACATAAAGATAAACCAATAGTCGCTCGTCTAGTAAAGTCGCGCACTCATCCTAAGTCTTTGATTGGATGGTTAACTTCCGGTTGTAAACTAAACAACAGACCGTGGAAGAGCAAGAAGAGTAATTAGTTGGTGTTAGCAACTTTTCTGTAGCGCATGTAAAGCTGGGGTTCCTCTGAGCTTCAGACGAAAACATGAACGGATTACTGCGGATGTAGTTTTCTGCTCTTATGGCTGTTGTGCCTGCATGCTCTGATAGAGAGAGTCAGGATGTTTTCAGCCAACATGGAAACAAAAAGAGTGGAGATCCCCTCCGGCGTGTTGGACGACCTCTGCAGGTAAACTGAACGCTCTACCGACCTTTGCCATCGTGGTTTGTTATTTCACATTTAATTTCAAACTGTGATATCTTGTGGAAGGCAAAAGTTGAAAACTAGTGCTCCCTGCGACGTATGACGCGTTTTAGTCGCTTTTTTTCGCCCAGCTGCTGTTGAACCGTATTGTTGCATGATGCTGCCATGTTAAACGCATTGAATACACCACAAACTGTCGACTCAGAGAATGTAAAGGTGATTCAGTGGTTTAAACGTTACAGTAGTACAGCCACAGTATGTGAGAGGCGCAAACTGGGGCTAGCAGTGTTCTATAGCGCCCCCGCCCACAGCGACAACGTCAACATCATTTGAATATACGCTGTTGTTTTGATGCTGAGGGGACAATGCGAGTGAACGAACAGGAACCCATCAATGCCACTGCACACATCATAACAGTCTTAAAAGTCTTTGAGAGGAGCTATGTCACACATCCTTGAGTCCGTTACCCTAACCTGCACCCAAACTCACCCTAACCCCAACCATGGAGGAGGTGCTACAGGAAACACACAGTCCAGAATGTAAGAGCAGAGAAAGTCCAAGTAGTTCACCCATCTAAATGAACACACTGCTCAAACTTCCTGAGCATTTACTGGGTAAAATGCTCTTAACGTTACCTCTAGGGATGACACAAGCCTCTTACTGTTTGTGAAGACAATAAAGTGGGAGTTGGGTCTAGAGGAATATTATCTTGGCATCTCAAGACTTGAATCAACTCATTCATTTTAATTTTCTCCAGTGATGTAAGAATTATTCAGACCCTTTACTAAAGTAAAAGTACCAACCTAGGGGTCGGGGCCCCTCCAAAGGGTCAGCAGATAAATCTGAGGGGTCATGAGATGATTAATGGGAGAGGAAAGAAGAAAAAACAAACTTCTGATACACAAACCTGTTTTCAGTTTCTGGACTTTTTCTCTAATCTTTGATTTTTGCTGAAATATTGGATCATTTGAACATTTATTGAAATGAAAGCATGTGAGAAGTTTAGAGGGAAAAATCACTATTTGGTGGAGCTGTTAACAACTCATAGACATGTGAAACGTGACCCCGACTACACACTGCTTTTTGTAAGACGTCAAATGACAAAAAGGTTGGAAACCACGTCACGCAGAAAAAAATGGCAAGGCCCTGAATCTCTAGATGATGTGCGTCTCACATAAGGCTCACATGAGTTGTGTGGCTGCTCTAATCTGTTAATATGTGCACAGAAATGAAAAGCAAGAGGTTCCATGACACACACACACACTCACTGCACACTCACTACTCAAGCAGGCTGTGTGTTCCAGGTGTAACACCTAACTCACACTGCTACGCCATGCTGCTTTTTCCCCCACCTCTGATAGTGAGCAGTGCACATCCACAACCACAGTCTCTCTCCTACCTATCACAAGCCTGAGTGCTTATCATTGAGCCGGTCATTTCAATATTCAGCTCCATGTGAACTGTTATCTCACATTATAACGCCACTATACTGGTGTATAACAAAGTGATGCATTACCATGTGTCATTAAAATGATATTGCAGAGATTTGTGAAGCTATTGACCACAATGACTAGTGGAGTAAAAGCAACTCCGTACCTCTGTTTCACCAGCAAATCAAAACAAGCATTAGTTGGCATTCCCACCTATCAGACGACATTTGCATGGATTTAATCTTTCTTAACGTCCCCGTGTCATGCCGCTGGGAGACCTTTGAGTGTCTGGTGGGCAGTTCACATTGAATGTTATCCTGTGGCGTGTCCAGTGTTTGAGTCTGAAACCTGACCCCACTCTCTCTCCTGTCGTCCTCCAGCCGGTTCATCCTGCACATCCCCAGTGAGGAGAGGGACAATGCTATCCGGGTGTGCTTCCAGATCGAGCTTGCCCATTGGTTCTACTTGGACTTCTGCATGCAGAACACTCCAGGAGCTCCTCACTGTGGGATAAGAGACTTCGCCAAAGCTGATATCCTTGCATGTGAACGATGACGTTAAATGAACTTAGCGTTTTACATTAGGCTATCCACCGTACTGTACTGCACACATTCCAATGCATTCCAAAGTTGTAACACCTCAAAGCCAAATCTGTTCTTCATGTTATATTTCCTTGACGGCTGCAAACTCTTCCATCATTGTCCGTTTCTGTTGCCCCATGGAGAGGATGTGCAGAAAGTCCTAGAGCAGTGGAAAGAGTACAAGATGGGTGTACCTACTTATGGAGCCATCATTCTAGATGAATCACTAGAAAATGTGAGGGGTTTTTTTCACACTCATACAAAGTCACAATATCTGACATAACTTTTCTTTCATTACAACTTCTATCAGTCATAACATTGCACTCACCACATTCATGTAACCGTTGAGATCTGGAAACAAAACCTCACTAAAAAAGAAGCCGGTTGGACCAAGACAGTTGATCATGTTTTATAAATGCTGAGATCTTCTTCATTTGAAGAAGATCTCAGCACTTTAGTGAGTACAGTGTTGGGCTGGGGTCATTCCATATTTGTTATTTTCAAGAAATTCCATGAATAGATCACCAAAGAAGCACAAATGTAGTTGAAATAAACTCAATATAAAGATTCTGAATGTTGAACGTCTAATAGTGCAGGAGCGTATATGGCAATTCTTTTAACATTAAAATGGAGATTTGTAGTTTGAACACTAAAACTTGTTCATTTTAAGTGTGGAAACTTTTAGGAGCACAATGTAGAACAAAATAACACCAATAACAAAAACGAGACTCATGTCATGGATCTAAACTAGTAACATTTTTAAGATGAGGCATGCCATGACACACATTTCACTTAACGCTGCTGCATTATAAAAATCCCAGCAGCTGCAGCTAATCGGTGCATCCTTTGTCCTTTCAGGCGTTGCTTGTTCAGGGTTACCTGGCGAAGTCGGGCTGGGGCTTTCCAAAGGGGAAGGTGAATGAGGATGAAGCTCCTCATGACTGTGCAGTTCGCGAAGTGAGTCGTATGTTTTCTGCTGTTCGATTTTTGGACCAACTGAAAGCATTAAGAACCATGAATAATCCACCTTTTTAGTTCAGAGTTAAAAAAAAAAACGGTGTTTTTCCAGGTAATGGAGGAGACAGGTTTTGACATCAAGAATCGCATCTGCAAAGACATGTACATAGAGCAGAAAATCACTGACCAGCTGGTGCGGCTCTACATCATACCAGGAGTGTCCAAGGATACCAAGTTCAACCCCAAAACAAGGAAAGAGATCAGGGTAGGAATCCATCTTTCCCTTTTTTTTCCACTCGGGCTGATTTCAAGCTTTTTGCAGCTAACAGAAGGCTTTTATTATCTTGCTCTGCTTCCCTCGTAGAACATCGAGTGGTTCCCTATTGAGAAGCTGCCGTGTCACAGGAACGACATGACCCCAAAGTCTAAACTTGGACTTGCCCCCAACAGGTTTTTCATGGCCATTCCATTCATAAGGTGTGTGATTGCAATTATCCATTATTGAATGATTCATTCATATTTTTCTATTTAAGGAATATACACATATGCTTTCTTTCTGGAAGTGAGATAAGAAGACTTAGTAATAATGGATGTTAAAGGATTTGGCTGGCGATTTTCTATTTTTCTTCTTGTCAACAAATCTCCCATTTGGATCCAAACCAACAATGAACTGATCTATTAACAAGTATTATGTGTTTATCCAAAGCCTGATATATCTGATTCCTCTGTGCTGTAGACCTCCGTTGTTGTTCAGAAACTATTAAAGACGCATTACTGAAGCACACTTGCACTGAGTGGCATGTTCCTTGTTTGTTTAGAAACGGCTCCAATGACTGATGACATTTTCAGTCTTGGGTGGTATCAGCCTTACATGGAAATGCTCCCATGAAAAGACTGAAAATGTGATCATTGTTTTTTAGTGTGTGGAGCCGTTTCTAATCAATGTGTCATGGTGTGACTCACTCACGTGTTTTTAATAGTTCCTGGACAACAGCAGAGATGTAGCGCACAGAGGAATACAATATATCAGGCTTTGTAAGCACACACAATGCTTATAAGTAGATCAGTCCCTTGTTCTTTGGCCCTACACATGAGATTTGTTGACAATTAGAAAAAAAGGATATTTAAGTATGGAGCTAGAGTCAGGAAATGGTTAGCTTATCCCCTACACTGGAAGCATGCAACAGCCATGCTAATAGCGATAACAGCAAATATAGTTCTGTCTAAAATTCAAAAATATACACTTCCCAACATAAATAATTAACATGCTGTATCTCATCTGTTTTTATCTGTATACAGACATGATATTATGATAATGCCTCAGTGTTGTTGAACTTTTGCATGTTTTTAAACTTTAAAAATGTGATTTTTAGTAATTGACTGGTATTGATTGCACACTTTACTTCTGCACCTCGACAGACCGCTGCGAGAATGGATCAGCAGGCTGAAAGGAGAGTCTACAGACAGCGATGAAGACTTTGCAAACAACGGCAACACTCCATGCAAATCTTCAGACGTCGCTCGGTAAATACACCTTATCAGCCCTCAGTAGAACTTACCGTTAAATCTAAATACATTTGTTCACAAATGACACCAACAGTATACACTTTGTTATAAAGACTGAATATTTGTGGACAAAAACACAACTCAAAATCAATGATAATGTTGCTTTGTGTTTGCTGAATATGTAACTAGGCAACTTTTTGCATTCACATTCACCTCAAAAACTTCATGAGGTGCTGATGTGTCAATATTGTGTTTTCAGCTTGTTCTGCTGCCTCATAGTGCTCTAAAAATATTGATTAATGCAGCTTTAATTTCCAAACAGTAAAACTTTCCATGCTCTCACCTCCTTCTCAGCAACCAAATGTCATTTCTGTCTCTTTTTAATGTTTTTTTTTTTTTGTATAGCAAAATCAGTATGACCCAATTTTTTGAAGTTTAGTTTTTATAAATTCTTGCCAAATTGCATCACCTGCTGTGGTCTGCTTGTCTTTTCAACATTCAGATATATACCACATATTGGAACCACTTTTTCTATTTTGTTATTCATAACAATAACATTCAAGTAGTGTCTGATGAGCTGCATGTAAGTGAGATTTCCTCAATGCGACTGTGTCGGATCTGTATCATCTTTTAGCATCATGTATTTATTAGAAGTTTAACTGACTGACTGTTGACCATCTGCATTTACAATATCCATTTTGTTTTGTAGGTCAAAATCCCGACGCCTCACGGGTACCGATGCTCTTCCAGGAGATGACTGGGCCAGACACAAACAGCAGAAGGCTCTGAGCCAGTATGAGCTGAACCAGGTTAGAGAAGACAAGATCACCCTGCCAGTTACACCTTACTGTAACAGACACATCTTCTAATTATTCATGTTTACTGGACTGAAGAAAGCAATGACTGAATTGTCATCCTAGTTTCAAGGTAGGATTGCATTAACATTGGTACAACCAATGGACCAATGTGCAAGCAGCACCATTCAAAAAAAGAATCCACAGCTAAGTCTAATTCATATCCAGACTTCACAGTAAAGTCTGTTGATTCCTGATAACTATTGTGAGCATGACTCCTGCTGATTAAATGTGTGAGTGAAGTCGAGGCCTTCTGCTTCCACATGATTGTGAACTGAATCTAGAATACCTCCACCCAGCAACTAACATGTGTTCTCACAGAGCTGCTTGTCCTGCACCTTAAAAGACTGGAGTTTAAATGCCTTCAGTTTACATTTGCGTTCACTCTAACACTCAGACATCAGATGCTTTCTGTTAGCTAAGGATTGTGTGAGTAGTTCATATTAGTTTCCCCCTATAGATTGTCTGTGATCTTTTGGACTACACCATCTGCTAATGATCTGTACTCAAAAGTCAAGAGATCAAATTAATAACTGGTGGAGAGATTTGACCAGCAATGGACACATTATTTCAGAGAAAATAGACTGACTGTAGTGAAACGAGTGGCTAAAACCAGTTTGTCTCAATGGTTCCACATGAACACATACCTTATATGTCCACATCACATCACCACATCAACACTGAATACATATCAACAAGTATATGCTTTGCATCCTTTGGTGTGTTAAATCTACTGTATTTAGTGTTTGCATTTAGGTGTATGTAACACTGTAAGTAACACTGTTAAATAATACTTAATATGGAATGTAAAAGGAAATATAATAATTTATACTTTACTCTTATTGCTTTTCCCTGCAAATGAGACACTTTAATATATTTAACAGGACTTTTAATACAGTGATTTCAATATTCAGGGATCATTTCTTCAGTTGACATGTTTAGAACGGAACATGTATGGAGTTAATGTAAATGTTGCCTCATTGTTTTTAATTTTGTGAAATGTTATTAAAAGCATACAGTAAGAAATGCAGAAATGATGTGGCCCTCTCGGCCTATCCTGAAAGCACCTTTAAGGATGCTGCTGCATCCACTTTTGGAACCACAGCTCGAATCAGATGATTAAAAATCAGCTTTTTATTTAGCTACTTTACCTCCATCAGTTGATAAAATAAATTAAACTTTGCTTATTTTAGTCAGCGGTTTATATTTTACTAGCTTATAATCCATTTTATTATTCCTTAGTGTGTGTATTTTTCTACGCACACATTTAATTATTAAGTCCCCTATTTGCCCTGCGCAACATTTCCTAGGTTCCTTATACTTCTATGGTGTGATAATGGTGGTAATAAAGTTTTGATGGCTCCCAGCAAATGATATTTTCTATATAAATAAACCATATTTATAATGGTCTTTTTTTTTACCCCTATATGGGAATATCAGACAGCTCTGCTCTGATTGGTTCAGTCTGAATGTGTCAATCATGAGGATCGCAACCACCTGGGTGATGAATATACTTGTGTCTATATATTGCTTCTTCTGCTTTGTTATGTCTATTTGACATAATGCCTGATGAAGGTCTTTGTGAGATGGAAACATTGCTCTGAATAATTACATTTGCTGTGAGCTCTTTTTTCTCTAACTCATGACTACAGAATGTGGTCCAGCACCTGTAGAAGTTTTTTTTTAGAATGCGTGCGATGAGGACCGCCTGTTTTGATCTTTCTCAAAAGACAGGAGCTGGTGATGATGTCTCATTTTAAGTGCAGGTGCAGTCATACAGCCCCTGAAATGGAACACAGAATCTGTCAGTGGCTTGAGATAGACTTGCTACAACCACAGTTACCTCATAACTTCTGTCCTTTGCTCTGTAGAACCCCAATTTAAAAGGCAATGGGAAGAAATGTCAGGACTCACCTTATGCCAAGAAAGGTGCCAATGACAACGGAGTTAACAACCAGCAGGTGAAAACCATATTAGTAAGTGAAAATCATTTTTTGTTTCACAATTTTTTAAATTCTGATCTTGATATTGTTCCAGCTGATCTTAAACCAATGAAAAGCCACTAAATGTAGAATTTGAAATGACTAACTTTGGCATGATACTACTCTAAAGTGATTGTCCAATCACAAACATTGCACTCTTATACCATTCCTACAGAAAGAAGATAAAAAACTTCAACCCAGAAGACTGCAAGACAGTTTTGAGAGAGGTATGATTTGTACAGGTATTATACATCCACAGGTGCTCTAGCAATACATTGAACACACCACTTTTCCTATTGAAGAATGTTCTTATGGGAAAAGTATGGGGCCCAAAAAAAAAAAACTCTCACCTAATAATAAAGAATTACAATTCTGTAGTGTTTATATAATGTAATGTTTTAATAATTCTCTTTCATGCTAAATGAAAGCTCATAATAATAACTGGTATCAGAAAAACTGTGAAAATTGAATATTCTGCATGCTGCACCTAACAGACTTAAAAATGAATGATTATGTTTTACTCATTCTGTAAATCATTTTAACAAAGCACATATTATATCTCAAATTCCTTCCACTGGCTTGTAATCTCTCTTCACATACTGTGTAAATGACGCATCAGTGATCAGATTGGACATGCACAATATCATTTAATTGAGCGTGGTCATTCCCTTGAATGAATCTTGACTGATCGCTGCTCCAAAGAATTTTTCTTCTTACTTTGCAGTTAATGAATCTGTGCATATAGTCTGACGACCAGCAGACTCAGGTTAACCCACTAGGGGACTCTGAAGCTAAAAAAAGACCTGTGGACCCCTATTGAGCTCCCCCCACACAGATGGTCCCCAAACCCATTTTCCCCAGGGACCCAGAAACCAACCAGTAATGCCAAGACACATTCTGTGTATGC
Organism: Euthynnus affinis; assembly: GCA_029490765.1. Lineage (NCBI taxonomy): Eukaryota > Metazoa > Chordata > Actinopteri > Scombriformes > Scombridae > Euthynnus > Euthynnus affinis. Next base: position 974,117 of record CM055855.1, on the reverse strand, counting down.
TTGAATACTTCGCTAATAAAACTGAACACTACCCTGCCAAGTATACTGTGTGTTTGGGTTCATTTGATGAACACAAATTTGTTTAAGAATATGCACTATGTAAGCATATCAATGACAATACCCTCCAACCCTCAAAGGCTGCTCTCTAACATGTTGTATGTGTGCAAGAGACTAAATGAAGGAGCTCCCATAGTGGTCCAGAATTGAATGTAGGGACAACAGCAAACCGCCCTTTCACCATAGTGTCAGACCTTACCCTTAAAGTCAATGTCGTCCATAAAGGAAACCTATAAATGAGCTTTTCTTTTCACAGATGTGTCTCCATGCAGCCCTACCAATGGTAACCAGACAGTTCACAGTAGAGACTGTGACCACCTGCCGTCTTCCAAGACTTTTCTCAATTTTAAATTTGACAAAGACGCCATCATGAAATGTTTTGACTACTGACATGGCTGACAAAGCTATGTGCCTCTCCTGTGACATCAGACTATGGCCTCAGAGACATTTTACCTGACAGTCCAGACAGGGATGTTACTGAACATGCCCTTTTCCCTTCTTGCCTTGCTTGTCAGTTTTACATGAACACTTGTTTACATTAGGGAGTTGCCATTTCCTGTTGAACATATTCATTAAGCTTCACTGGAGTTGTTTGCCTGTTTGGCCCAACTTTTCAGACCTTTTTTAAAACATATGGTAACCTAACAGCACAGTCTTCAGTCTGTCCAAGACTCAATCCTAATTTTAGTTTTCACTTCATAATTGAATACCGAAAATTGTGGTTAAATCTGAAGGAGATGACACATAGACCATAAGGAGAGGTCTGCACTGTTTAACCATTAAGTCTTTGAAAGACAAAGATCAAAAGCTTTGAGAACATTATGGATTTTAAGCACATGTGTAGTGAAAATGAAATGAAAAGTAAAAAAAAAATCATCTGTGATATCTCAGTGAATTTCAATGTTAAAATGTATCATGTTCTATATTGTTTTTAAGATGTAATCACCTGGGCATTGGTCATTTCCTCCATTCTTATAATAGAATACCAAAATGTTTTTGATGCTTAAAAAAAGATGAGTATTAATGGTATTATTGGCTTTATTACCAAATGACTTAAGATTTTATGCAGGAATGTAGAATGTAATGGAATACTGACATGAAATAAATATCATGTCAAATTCATGTTATTATGTTGTACAGAAATCTGTGGCTACCAGTATTAAAATAAGATCATTAAATCAAGTTGATATTTCAAAATGTATGTTTAAGGCCAGAAAATCTTCAAATTAAAATGAAAACTCCAATGACACATAATTTTAAGTGTACTCCAAAGTATGTCACTGCGTATGATAATAACTAGACTTATATTTGAATTTAATTGTATCCTGTTAGCTCATCTCTAGAATTAGAATTTCCATGATGGCAGGATTCTTCAGGCCAGTGTTTTGAAAACTGTCAAAGTCAACCATTATGAAACTGACCACTTTAAGCTTTGATTTGGCAGTAATTGTGTAAGTTCCATTATATGTGAAAATTGCATTGTCATTTTTAAATTTTGTCATACATCATGCACTAATGAACGGAAAATAAGGCATTTTGATTTGAATATATATTGTCATTTTTAATATTGGTAGCCACAGACTTTCATATATCGCCATTTGCCTCAAAAGTGACCCATATCCCACATGTGTTTGTCTGGTAATTCAAGGCTGTTCTGTCCTGCAGACTGCAAGGTTTACAGGTTTACGTTCCTGTTGAGATTTCTTAGACCAGAAGTTCTCAATCATAGTCTTTATGGCCCACAGGTTAGCTGCTACAGTGTTTGTGTTGGTGGCATGAAAACATGCAGACTCTTGGGCTATGGACCATGATGGAGGACCATTGCGATAGACTACTGTGAACATTTCAAGTTACTGTCAAATACATTACAAAGGGCCAGGGTTAAAGGATTTCTAGCCGCTAGAGCTGAAAATATTAGCAAATGCAGTTTTATAGAATCAGTAACCGTTTCAGGAGTCTTGAGAGTTAAACCCACAGTCTAGCAATCTATATTTTCTGAAGGGAAAATCTTATACATGTGAGATGATGAAATCTGAATATGAGACCTTGTGATGTTTGTCACTGGGGTTTCTTTGCTATTGATTGTACAGATGGTGAACTCCAGTTGCCCTTTGGCCTCAGTGGTGTTATGACTTTAAATGTGAATATTAATAAAGTCTGTTTTTTCACTCTCGGTTGTTGCTTTGTTATACTCTTAGATTTAGATAAAAATATACACTATATCAAATATTTCAGCGTGTCTTTTTCTCCAGGGGAAAGGCTCATTTTGGGGCTAATTGTGCATTTATTGAGTCCTTGGTTTTGTGAGAGTTTCTTTAATATAACGTATTTCCAACATTACACGCCAAGCAGAAGCAAGGAAAGTAATGCCACTGAAATGAACAGAATCTAGATGTGTTACATGCCATGTTTCCAAGAAAAGCTTATATCAATATAATGCTGCATGAAACTTTGGGGTCAATAGATATTCTGTCTGTCTGACACTTTGGAGCAAGTCTCAACAGCTACTGAAATTTGCAGGGGACATTAAAGGTCCCCAGAGGATGACTCCTTCTTTAAAGGTATAATATATTGTTATTCCACATGAAAATATTTAAAAACAACTAGACCTATGTTACATATGTTGTTGAGTTGTGTACTTACATTATCCTTAATGTTTCCAACAATTTCCGAACCCAGAGAAATCTGCAATTTAATAAAAGTAACACTGTGTGTCCACTACAATGGTGTCTACCAAAGAGTAACTTAAACACATACAAGATAATACATCGGCGTTGTGCTTGTTCCACACAAACTGTTAACTTTTAACTTGATCTTTTAGCCAGAAGAAGGATTTTAGTCATCGGACGTCTGGATCTTATCACAGAGATAAACTGGGCAAACGTTAGCAGCAGCTCAGCTAACAGCCCCTCCAGGAAGTCTGGTGGTCACCAAACATTGTAGGAGATATATATATATATATATATATATATATATATATATATATATATATATATATATATATATATATATATATATATATATATATATATATATTTAGGTGACACAGCTTTAAGTAGTATTTTTAACAATTTTAATCCACATGTACATTTGTTTTTGGAGAAGAGGAGACCTCTGCAGGTAACATCCTGAACGATTAACACCAGAGTAACAGTCTTCGGTGAAGCTGGTTATTTAACAACAAAGACAACAACTCCCATGATGCCTTGCTACTTCACACCGTCGTCACACTCTTTTGTTATTGTTTTGATTGAGAGACCCCTAGCTGCTGAAATTACATATTGTGCATTTAACTTCATTGGTGCTGAATATCTACATTAAATATTCAAGAATGTACCAAATTCACTCATTCATTTTAATTATTGTTCAAGTATATTTTAACAAATTATACATAAAATCCTGTGAGTAATATTTTCCTGGACACAGGTACGCGCTATGCTTTTATTTTGAAGGCTGAATTAAATCGGAAAATCAAACTTACTGAAATAAATATAATGAAGATATTCTAATGTCTTTTTAAATTTCTCACAATGTCAACAGTTTACTTTGAGAGATATAAAGTTTAGTATGATGCTAAAGATTTACAGACTTAAAACACTGGTTTGATATTCAGTATTGTGTAATGTTAATGTACAACAAAGTGATCCAAAACTGCCATTTCCTTAAAAAATATGGATGAGCTTTAAATAAACTTCTATTGAACAGCTATTGATAGTCAAACGTCTCAATCATGTATGTCATTATTTTCGGTGTAAAATTATGTTTACAGGTCCATATTAGGTTTGCAGTCTTTTATTCTGAAGGAGTTGGACAGGAAGTACTTTCACTGTTGGCGGCGCCGGTACCGGTGGCACACAGGCACAACACGGGGAATATTTCCATGGAGCACGACCCACAGCACGGACTGGTGCTGACAGCTCTTCGTTAACCAAGACACAGTAACTACGTTAAATCTTAAATCTACGTTAAATTCTTTGAGTAGGCTGGACGCATAGCTAGCTGGAGTTTTCTAATCATGAGTTTCTCAGCCACTCAGCTAACTTAGCTAGCGTGAAGTTAACGTTAGTTGTTTGTTTCGATACCGGTGAAACGAAACACACGAGCCACTTGTGGAGAGACATCTTTAAAGTCAACAAGCTAACATTCCATCACAACAGTGCCACGGCTTGTCTCTAATTTACACTATTAACGTTGTAATAATTACAAAAGACTAACTGTGGCTATGTGTTTAATATTCAAATGTTTCGATTTGACTTTTATTGTTTTTTTTATTTTAGGAGAACAAAATCATCTCAAGCTGTGACAGACTGCTGTTAAAGGTATAATATGTAATTATTCTACATTAAAATGTCTAAAAACAACTAGACCTATGTTATATATGTTGTTGAGTTGTGTACTTACATTATCCTTAATGTTTCCAACAACTTTCAAACCCAGAGAAATCAGCAGCAGAAGCAATTTAATAAAAGTAACGGACCGTTTCATTTAGTCGCATGTCAGTGGCATCATAGCTCCTCTACCAAAGAGTAAACATGCTGGAGGTGTATACCCTGGCACTGTGTTTGTCCGCTACAATGGCGGCTACCAAAGACTTACACACATAAGATCTGTGTCATAAATGGACTTTTATTCCGTTTTAAGCCACATTATCATGATGAATTTGGCTGGATTTTAACTATAACTTTTAGCTGGAAGAAGGATTTTAGTTATTGAATGTCTGTTATCAGAGAAACAAACTGGGCAAACATTGGCAGCAACTCGATTAACAACCCGTATCAGACGTCTGGTCGTCACCAAACTTTGTCAGAGAAAGACCGATCTTTTAGGTGAAACATATTTATTTGGTGGTTTTACCTGTAATCACCGGGTCTTTTTGTTCTGGAGAGGAAGAGACGTCTGCGGGTAATTCGGCTCCCGGTAAAAAACATCCTGAACGATGATTAATAGAAGACGTAATACGGAGTTATCACTCAACCTTTGGCCTATCTCACCATTTACAAGTTTATAAACCTTTTTTAATCTTCTGGGATTTTACCTGCTCAAAACTTAAGTTAAGTAGTACAAGTCTCCAAATTCACCAGCAACTGAAAAATACAAAACCTCAACAGTCAGCTACCAAAAACATTCACTGAAAGGGCAACTTGATTATATATGACCTTGTCTTCTACTGTCTCTTTCACACAGCAGCTGGGTTTGTTAACCTCTGACCTTCATCAGCTTGAGTCAAGCAATAACACTGTACAGTCTGGTAAGAGTTCCAGAATACACACAGAACATGTGTTTAACACTGATGACTTTATATAAATATGGACGTCATGGCATCTCCACTTCCTACTTCTCTACAAAAGTGAAGTCAAAGTATCTCGTTTCTGGGAGCCGCCATTTTTCTTGTATGACGTCATTTGGGGTATGTGCAGTAGAGTTGGATGGTGGGGGTAGGATGACGACCATGACACGCCCCCTTAGCTGTCCTGCCGCCTGACGTTTAACGTGACGTTTAAGAGTGGCTTTCACAGCTGTCAATCATGATGTCACACCCCTTTTTTTTATATCGTCAAGTAACCAATTAAAAACAAATTTAAAAGAAAATTGAGCACCTGGACAAATCTAAAATGACAGAAATCATCTTTGGGGGAAAAAAAGTCTATATTTTATTATATATAGAAAAACTTATTTATATATTTGATTGAGCTATACTGCAGCCTGCCACAAGGGGGTGACCAAGATGTTTTATTGGCTTCATTTTTGGGGAGCTATCATAACATCTATCTTTATATACAGTCAGTGGTTTTCGCCCCCACACACTTGCTGAGCACGAGAATTCCTGCTGTCCCTGCGGTAAGATAAATGTTGTTTTGCAGCGCATCATGTCGAATGCCAGTACAGCCTCACTAAAGCCAGCCAGGAGCCACAGCTCAACTCCCCGGGCTTCCATATCCAACGGCCTGAAGGAAATTCATATAGATGAAGAAGTCAAGATAGCAGTGAACCTCTCTCTGGAGAAGTTCCGCTACAGTGACCAGAAAGGTATCATGAAGTTTGATTGTTTTTATAGCAAAATGAAATGGCAAAACACTTTGTTTTGGTCAGCCTTTGTACAACATTAGTTTTTGTTTAAATGATATGACAGAGGTATATACCACTGACATGTTCACTACCTATCCTAGTGTGAACAGAAAGGTCAAGTTGTGTAAAATGTGCTAATACTTAACGTTTCCTTCCTTCCACCGACTGAACAGAGATGGAATTTCCCTCCTCCTTGTCCAGTACTGAGAGGGCCTTCATTCATCGTATGGCACAGTCTCTAGGTTACATTTCTAAGAGCAAAGGGTAAGGACCTGTGTTCATCCACCCTCTGAGTATCACTTTGAGGAGTTGTGCTTAAAGAATAATGTGTAATTTACAAAGTTACATACAGTCACACTTAAAGCTGTCAAATTGAAGCAACGAAGCTGGATTAGTGTTTTGTAGAAAAGTTGTTGTGTTCCTAGTTCTCAGTCATGTATTTGAGTATAATGTTATCATAGTTGATCAAGATGATGAACAAAATTGTGAAAATAAGACCCAAATTTTAATAAAAACTTTTAATAAAAGTTTTTTTATTTAAAATGTATGATTATATTAACGTGTCTTCAAACTGTTCACACGCTATACCCTCAATAAAGTAGATAGGACGGAAAATAATGTAAAGACCACTGAACAGTTTTTGGTTCTTGATGAATACAGTTTCAACAAGTATGTTAATGGAAGTGAAATGTCTCTCCTTGTCTTTCAGGAAAGGACTGAATCGCTTCCTCACCATCAGGAAGAAGAACGGTTCAGACAAACCTCGGCCGACCATGCCCCTCACACTTTCCCACAATTCCTTGTACTTCATCCGCAGCCTGCTTCAGAGGTTTCCCATCACCAGTAAGGAACGCACAGACCTGCAGCCTAGCAACAGCAGTGGCATGTCTTTGGCTGCGGAGCCTGGTGAGTTTGAGTCTGAACTGCAACAAAAAGTTAAAAAAAAAAAGTTTTCATTCAGTGGCATTTTTTAAAATAATAAAGTGATATTGGAGTTTCACAGAGGGTTTTTTTTTATTTTTGTGATCAATGGGTTTACTTTGTCCGAGAGTTGCATCTAGCATGAGGCTCAATAGGGGAAGTGTATAACTTGTGATAAAAGTGATAAAATAAATGAGGAGATGGCCTTTTCATTCTTGAGTATTATCAATATTCTCTTTACTTCATCACATTTCTTCTGAAAAAGTAAGAAGAATTTCTTCTTTTTTCTGACTGGAGATCTTATGAAAGCTCTTTGGCTTGGGATAGGTATATTTAAGCTATCCAATTCTTTTGTTAACATAAGCCTTGCTTTGATCTTTTGATTTCTGTTTCCCATTTTGTCATTCAAATTTAAATAACTACCACTTTAACATGGATGTAACATCAGACATTATCTGGAATTTCGTAATAATTCCCTTAATACCTGAGCAATAAATTGCTCCTGTGGGTACAGGTGTGGTTTATAGTCTTTTCGTCTTCTCTCAGACAACAGCTGTGACAAAAACAGGGCGAGTGGGCGCTTGAACAACGGCATTCCCATGGTGCCCCGGAGGAGGAGTCCATCAGATCTGGACAGTTTCAGATGCTCCTTGCCTGTGCATGAACGGCAAGAAGAGATCATCCAGCTGATCAGAGAGAACAGGGTGGTGCTGGTGGTGGGAGAGACCGGCTCTGGAAAAACCACACAGGTGAGCAAATGGTTGAAATAACAATAACAAGATGATGTGAAGTCCCTAGTATTTGCATTCAATGATACAGACAGGAAACATGCAGAGAAAGAGAGAAAATTGGTGAGGTAATCCAATATCACTGTGTATTCAGATTCCACAGTTCCTGCTGGATGACTGCAGCAGGAACGGAGAACCCTGCAGGATTTTCTGCACTCAGCCGAGACGCCTGGCTGCCATCGCTGTGGCTGAGAGAGTGGCAGCTGAGAGAGGAGAGAGTGTGGGCCAGACTGTCGGTTATCACATCAGACTAGAGAGCAGGTACGCTTTTTGTTAAAAATCTACAATGAAAGTAACTGGTTCCATTCAAATACAGTTGAAACCAATTGATTTATATACCAGTTAAATAAAAACACCACTTTCAAAGGGCTTTAACCAGTGTTTTGAAGTTGGAAATCGGTTCACATTGAATTCCACCTTCTAAATCTTTATGTATGATTTGGAAATCGAATGCATTTCAGCTAACTGAATTGAAGAGAATTGAAAAGTTCAAATTGTATAAGCATGCTACTCTGCTTTAAAGATATGTTTATGCTGGGGCTCTACTAGAATATCTTTGCATGTTTGACAGTTTAAAATACTGTCTATACACACAGCAAGCACTTTATTAGGTATGCTAATTTTGCAAACTTTACATCAAACTTTCAAATCTAATACTTGTAAGCTTATGGACAGCACTTCTTTATTTTTTAATATGGAAAAACTCTTGTAACTGTTGACTTTGAAACCTCAGGGTCTCTCCTAAGACACTGCTGACCTTCTGCACCAGTGGAGTTTTCCTCAGGACGTTGATGGCTGGAGATGCCAGCCTGACAACTGTCACACATGTGATTGTGGTGAGTAGCAAGTCTACAAAACTATCTCTGAAATCCTTCTTTATGAAATATTTAAATAATACAAAATAATATACAAACATAATTCGAAGCTGGGGTTGCTCTTAAAAGGTATTTCACTTCACTCCCAGTTTGATTTTTGTTTCGAACTCTTTGAGCAAACACATCATGTTAAAGTGACTTGCTGTGTTTTGACAGGACGAGGTGCATGAGCGTGACGGTCTGACTGACTTCCTGCTCACTAAGATGCGGGATGTACTACAGAAGATCCCCACACTAAAACTGATCCTGTCCAGTGCTGCTCTGGACATAGACCTGTTCCTCCAGTACTTTGGCTCCTGTCCTGTTATCCACCGTAAGTCTCTGCAAACTGTGTATATTAACAGATATATGTATATATGTATTAATAAATGCTCTTAGCAGCTGTCGTTGACTTCATTTACATGCTGTTTGCTTGTTTGTCAGCTAGTTGTGTTCTCTAGGACAGTTGGCCAGGGAGAAGAAAACACATCTAGTCTTTACAGTCTTTCCATCTTTTTATTGAGATGAAGGGTTTAGCAGAAACTCTTTCTGATTGGAATCTGATACAGCTGAACTGTTTTGATCTACTGATATATGTTTTGGGGCCATCCATCTCACCCATCATCACGCCTGCCTTCAAGTGTTACATATGCTCTCCTGACCATCATGACCGCGTACATAGGCCACTACTGTAGGTGACTTAACCCGTGTGCACACTGTTAAACAAAGTGTCACCATTGACTTTGGATCTAATCGCGCTGTGTGGAAAATTTGCTTCGCGTTCTGTCAGAACCAAGTAGACAGTGAGAACATCTAAAGTTGTGTAGTTTTGAATTGTGACATTTGAAATGGAAAAAGAGAGGTCTCAAGTCATCAAGCCCAGAAATAATGTCAGCAACGGCCACTGCTATTTTTGTGTCTTTAATTGTCAAGACAGTACAGAATGTGTCTAAAGTTCATCTCTCTATATAAAGCAAGGAATCTCTCTGTCTCTGTCAGTTTGTCCTTCCCTGGTGTAGGAACACTTGAAATGAATAGTATGCACATGTAAAATTACAGGAGCACCACCTCTATTAATTCATCAATTAATAATTCATTAATTAGGAGGACAAATAATAAGTTAAACAGTCTGAAAAGTCATGAACTCCAAATACAGTGACCTCCATCTCTGTATAAAGGAACATACAAATACAATGACTTGGCTATAAGTCAAGATATTTATTTAACCTAAAAGAATAGGGATGAATATACATACAGACAGGTGACAAATTCATTTATTGTCTCAGCTCTTAGTCACAGAAAAAAAGGACATCACCTGAAATGTGTTGTAAACTTCTTATAGCTAGGAGGCATATTTTTTGTTATCAACACATTATGAAACTGTGAGAACACTTAGTGTACATATAATGTACATATAATGTACATATAATGGCGTTTATTTGGTGTCTATGTATATACCTTTGTCATGTTGGCCATTTGCAATATGGATAAAAGCTAGCTGCTGTTAATGTCTGTTAATCTTATGTTTGTCTGTTTTTCTATCCAATAGTCTAGATAGTAAATAGATTTAAAAATTCAAAATCTTAATTGTACGTACATACATACATGAAAAATTTAAATTTCCCAAATTCTGTATTTGATTTTTTAGAAAATTGCTAAGCATTATATGGACCTAAATCCAAGATTAAGACTGTTTTTTATTTGATAAATGAATAAGATTTTTTTTTTTAGTTAAAGGAAGACAGTTTGAAGTGAAGGAACTCTTTCTAGAGGACATCCTGAGGCTGACAGGCTTTAACAACAAGGACATGAGGAAATACAAGGAAGAGACACAGAGAAGTATGAAACTTTTTTTATTCTGACTGAGTGAAATCATTCACAATATGAATTAAATATTTCATTACAGTCTTCCATCTTTACCTGTTGGACTTGTCTTAATGTCCTCTCTGTGTGTTACATGCTTTGGTTCTCAGAGGAGAAAAAGCAGCAGGTTTTGACGGAGTGGTGTAAGGCAGTGGAGAACAGTTTTGTGGAAGAGAAGCAGAGGGCACCTGTGTCTGCCCCCGGCTTCCTCCAGGACAGCAGCTGCCTAGACAGAGCGGACAGCACCTTCAATAAGCCAGTAAACACACACACAGACACACACACACACACACGCCTCTAAATGCACTGTTCAAGCGAATCACAAAAGTTGATGTTAGGACACTTAAGTATCAAAGTCGCAGCACATTCTAATCATTGACCGTTGCTTTGCTTAGCTACTGTAACTCTGTGGTTTAACTTCTTGATTCCTCTTAAACTATTTTGTGTTGCAGAATGTGAATGGTACAGAACAGCTGGAACCGTGGCTGCTGAAGGAGATGGATGCATGCATTTCCAACATTTTCCTCAATGAAGACCAGGATACCTTCATTCAGCTCTTCAACCTCATCCTCTATGAGAATGTTAACGGTATGACTATCAAAGCTGATCTCTGCTCTTACTTACTCACGATTCTAGTGGATGTGTGTGTTTTCTTTCAAGTTATTGCTGGTGTAGTTTAGTGATATGACAGTAGACATTGTGAGACCATTTTATGAGGTTCATAAGGCTATTGTGGGATATGTTTCCTCATGGCTTACTGGATTATCCAGAAACATACAGACGTTGAAGCCAATATCTATAAATAGAACTATACCATACTGTATTGATATTGTGATGTAAAATTTTATATATCATGACAGGATTTTATTCATATTGTCACCATGAGTGACCTCGCTGTAAAACCACAACAAATTGGTTTTATGTGGATTAATGAAACAAGATGCTAATGAGCTTTATGCTAAGCTAGGCTAATTGTCTCCTGGGAGGCCTGAGAGTAGTATTAATATTCTCAACTCTTGGCAAGAAAGCAAACAAGCATATTTCCCAAAATAGTGAATTGTTCCTTTTACAATGAATATAATAGTAATAATAATCATAAAAACAGTGGTGGCCCTTTGCAGTCCCCAACATAACAAGTGGGTGTAGAAAATAAAATGATCCATTGAAATATGAAGACTTTGACTTGTTTCCTCATACATGTATGCTTTTACCTAGTGGACTACACACACAGTGAGACAGGAGCCACACCTCTGATGGTGACAGCAGGTCGAGGGTTCCTCACACAGATGGAGCAGCTGATCAACATGGGGGCCAACATCAACATGAAGGCGTCCAATGGATGGTAGGACATGTTGTAGTACCAAGCTGATATGTATGATAAATATGTATATGTATATTTATGAAAAGTTGCTATGGTCAATGAGGTCATATTACAGTCTCAATCGCTGTCAGTTTTACTTACATTGTCCATAGAAATGTAATTTTAAAGGCTTTGTGAAATTCAAACATCACAACTGTCAGTGTGAGTTTGCATTTTAATCCTTCTAGACATATTCACATGACCAGTTTTGTAGTTGTTGTATATGGAAGCCCTGAAGGCAAGTGAGAAAAAAAATTCTAGTGATACATTTTCTAAGTCTGACTTTTCTCTCCTGTGTTTATGTCTTTAGAGCAGGCAACAAAAAAAGTTTTATCATAATCTTTTTAAGTTTCTTAATTTTTTTCCATCAATGAAACAATTGGGAAAAAAAGTTTTGGCGGGTACATTTTCTTTTAATTGGTCAGGATCATTTTTTTAGTGTTTTTGTAATACTCATTTTGGCCACAAGAGGCTGAAGTGCACCACTACCCCATTTTCTAAATAAGACTAAAAGGTGAGTTTTAATTTCTCCATAGACTCTAAACACAAGGTACAAATATTATGTGTTAGCAAGTTATGTAACATTACTGTCATGTCTTTCTTTTGACTAGAAATGTATTTTAATCAGCACTAATCTGCCATTACCGTTAGCTATACTGACGGTAGCTGTTAGCCTGCTAGCTAGCAAAAGAACCCCATATTGTTCATGGCTAGATTAAGTTAATTGTGTAGCTAATGTTAGTTTACTTTAATGTTAGTCCTAATGGGGGACACTTAACCCCTTATGAGTGGGAAACTTTTTTTTCACTTGACAAAACTTTTTTCCCCATTTATTTCACAGATGAAAAATGGAACTTTTAATCTGGAAGATTAAGATTAAAAAGATTATCTTGGCAAAATCTTTTTTTCAACCTTTTTTTAAGTCAAACACAGGACAGAAAACGATTTAGATCAGGCTTAGAAAATGGATCACCAGACTTTTTTTTCACCTGCCTTCCAGGGCTCCCATAGTTCTGAATGCTTTGAGCAACAGTGTTTTCATCTCATTACAGGACTGCCTTAGACTTTGCCCAACACTTCCAGCAGATAGATGCTGTGGATCTTCTCAAGTCCTCCATGTGAGTGTCATTTTAACATCAATGCACAAAACATAACCATGTAATGTAAACTGAAACAACACATCTCAGTTGTAATATTTAACTAAAATCTTTTAGTAGAGTTTAAGATAGTGCTTTAACATATTTGACTTTTGCAATTGAATGGCAGCTCTGGCCACACACAATAAAGAATGCAAAAAAGTATGCATGAAATGCAAAAACAACTTTTAGTTATTAATGATAAAATGAGATGTATGTTGATATCATTTGACATGAAAGGGGGGAGCATGTTGCATTTTTTTTATTTATCCAAAGGATCCAAAGAAATTATTAAGAATGCTGAGCCCACCCCCTCCTCACACACACACACACACACACACACACACACACACACACACACACCAACATGCCCAGTCCATGAACAAACTATGGACTTGTCCAGATTTAAATATTGTTCTAGTAGATTTATAAAGAGTCGTCATCAGCTTCCACCTACATCTCCGTTCTTGTGCAGTCCTTTGGGAGAGGCCAGTAGCCTGGATGAGTCCACTCTGGTGCAGTGTGGCAGTGCAGAGCTGAACACTGAAGACCAGGAACTGCTCAAACTATACCACCATAGCTTTGATGATGAGTATGTGGACCTGGACCTCATCATGGATCTGCTGCACAACATCTGCTCTACCACCACTGATGGTGAGGCTCAGTACTTAATATGTACAGTGACCCCTAAGAACAAAATAGAGTAAAAGCACAAACACTGAAGCTTCTTATATGCAGGTCTTGAAAAGTCTTAGAAAGTAATGAATTTAGTATCTTCAAAAACAGCCTTAGAAGGTATTAATAGTGTGCAGGAAGCTGTTAAATCCTTTTTTTGTGGAGTTCCAGTTGTCACCAGCAGACCTGCAGCAAAAATAAATTCTCCTTACTACTAGTGTTGCAACTACAATAGCTAGGAAACTTTTTCATTTTTCATTGGTTAATCCATCCATCCATTTTCAGCCATTTATCTGAATCCAGATTGCATTGATTTAATTGATTATAATCACTTTTTACTATTTTAGTCACATTGCTTTTGTATGTGTTTTTCTTAATGTTTGTTTCTTCTCAGCAATATATAAACAATATTTCCTAATGACATCCTTAATTCAATGAAGGAGATTCACACTACCATGCTGACCTATTGCCTCAACAACAGTGAATATTAATTACAGTCAGATTTCATAGAATATGGGTCATGTTTTAAGAATGACCATAATATGATCTTTTATCTGATGGTCTTCAGGTGCTACTCTGATTTTTCTTCCTGGATATGATGAGATTGTGTCACTCAGGGACCGCATCCTCTATGATGATAAGAGATTCTCTACACACTCTGAAAGGTAAAATGTATCATACAATATGCAATATATATACTGTATGTATGTAATACTGAATGTTTTAGTATGATCTTACTAAAGATCAAAGATTTCTGTCCTGATTGATTTGGTGACACCTGTGGTTAACATGGCAACAACAAGTCTGCTTAACACTAGTTCCTAACTGGGTGCAATGTGAACGAGCGAGCTAGTGAACATCAGATTTTTTCAGTGTTTCCCAATGAAGATGTCTTCACCTGCTCTGTGCCTCAGCAAACAGGCTAGGAGACGTGTCACTTGTTGATAAAACCCCCATCCCTGGCTCTATTTTTATGAAGTTTCACGCTCCTAACCATATTTTCATTGGTCAAAACTGATGATCTTGTTTCCGGTCAGTTTACCATCAGCAGTCAACATGGATGAAGAGAGAGCAAGAGTAAAGATCAATCCACCTTTTAATCCCAAAAAGTTTAAAAATGAAACTGTGAGCCCTCCTCCAGCCAATAAACAGCACAGAGCAGATCAGAGCAGAATCCAGTGTGATTCTAGGCGTTATTGTCCCAGGCTCTCTCTTCCAGACCTCCCCTACGCTCTGTTGGCACGCAGTGTACATGGTAGCCCTGTTGCCTACAACTCCTCATCTGACAGCTCACCTTGGCTACTCCTGCTTGTTGCTTTCATTCCATTGCAAAGATGAAACATGATCAACTGACAAAAATGATGAATACATTGTTGTTGTTTCCTGTGGCTGCTTTGCAATAAAAGCAATGGTATGTTTTGCCAGTAGGAGCTGTAGGAGAGAGAACAGTAAACAGAGAGGCTGATACCACGCTGCTTTGTTTGCTGTCCCTCAAGCTCAGGAAGACAATCTTAGTGAATTGTGGACTTTTCCAGTAACATTTCAAACTACTGTATAGAGAGTGAATTACTGAATGTGGAAATTTTGAATAGCTATTGCAGAAAAATATTGACCTTCAATAATATCAAAATGGGGTTTCATTTTATAAAAAAATGAGGAATATAAGTATAAAGTCATGGTAAGTTACAGATCATTCTTAATGGTATTTTAATATAAACACTCAGCAAGCACTTAATTAGGAACACCTGTGCATTCTAATACAATAAATAAATTCTACTTTTATGAAGCTTCTACATTTTCAGTTTTTCTTGACATTGTCAGAAAGGTGATAACTCTACTCTGTTTATTACTGAGGTTGGAGTGGGTGGTGTATTGCATTATATTGACAAGTGTTCCTAATATTTTGTCCATCCCATTAAAATATGTTTAGCAAAATAGCATATTAGTGTAGTGTGTCTCTGACAGAGGTTTATGTTTCTCAGGTACCAAGTTTTCACTCTACATTCAGACATGCAAACCCTGGACCAGAAGAAAGCCATGAAAACCGCTCCACCTGGTGTCAGGAAGATAGTGAGTCTCTGATGTCACTGATGTCACTGATGTCATTGACTTTTTTTTTTTTTTTTAAATTGTCCTTTCAATCCACCACACTTACAATGACTCTCAGCAAGGCTTTACTTGGACCATTACATGGTTTCCACCATAGTTATTTTTCACCTTTATGAAGAAAACTTTTGTTTCACAAGACACTCTTACACTCTTACATTGTACAAATCATCCCAACTGGTTAACTGTCCTATTTCCCAATACTGATGTGTTAGCTTTCCAGAAAAGTAGCAATTTTAACTCATTCACTTTACTAATCAGCACATTCCAACTACTATACCCTGAATACTATTTCTGACTGTATAAGACATGTTGTATGTACTGCTATTGCACTTCAGTCAGAAAGTCTGCAACCAAATTGCAAAAAAATATTTTCCAAATGGTGACTAGTAGGGTTTGTGAAAAATATTTATTTATAAGAAAAAACGCAAATTTTGCCATCACTGTAATACTTGCAATTCATATTTTGCATTTGTCAGTATACAGACACATTCATACTATCTGTTATGCCTTAAGATAGAGAGAACCTTGTGACTTCTCTGATTATACTGTTATACTGTTCCTGTTGTCAATTGCATTTTCCAGGAAATTCACTGTCAAACTAGATCATCACTGCACTTTCCTTTCAGATTCTCTCTACTAACATTGCTGAGACAAGCATCACCATCAACGATGTTGTTTTCGTCATTGATTCAGGGAAGGTCAAAGAGGTACAGTCACTGCTGAAGAGTTGGATTTATAGTCAAAGAGTAACATGATGTTCAACAGTACATACAATTCCACATGTGTAATTAACTGATCATTTTTTTCCCCCTGTTGTAGAAATCCTTTGACACCCTCAGTCATGTATCTATGTTAAAGACAGTTTGGATCTCAAAAGCCAGCGCCCTACAAAGGAAAGGAAGGTAATATCAATAATATCCATAGTTTGTATCTCTTCAGCTAGAGATGATCCTAAAGATTGCTCTTAACTTGTTTGACTCAAGTCAAAAGTTTGAACACACTTTCTCATTCAAGGGAATGAGAAGGTGTGTATGTAAATATTTGATTTAATTTTAATTTATTTGATTCAATACAGTAATTTAATTTAATTTTATATTGTATTCAATTTGATTATTTAATTTAATTACATTTTATTTGATTATTATATTATTATATTATTATATTATTTAATTTCAATATATCAATTATATATTTAATCAACATTTACGTGAATATAATACCTCGTCTGTCATAGCCAAGCCTATCTCCACACTGTGAGATGAAAAAAAGATTTCATATTGTTTGTCACTAAATATGAAAGCCTCTGTTGACCTGTTAATATCAGTTTTTTACCCACTGATATGAATCTATGTTTGATGTAATGTGCTGAATGTGTGGCATGTCCTCAGAGCTGGGCGCTGCAGACCAGGGATTTGCTTCCACCTCTTCAGTCGACTCAGGTTCAACAACATGCTGGAGTTTCAGGTTCCACAGCTGCTGCGCATGCCTTTGCAGGTACACACCAACATTTCAACTTTAATCATACATCAAAGCAAAGTCCTTTTTTATATTCATAAATGTTGACTTGACACAAACATGTTTTTGTGTAATTGAAGGACTCCATAGTAAGAATTGTTTCCTCACTGAGTTCTGAGTTCTGAGTTTCTCTGAAAGTCAAAGTAAATAAATACATATACACATGACCTGGTACATGTGAAATGACTTGTTTTAATTATGATTTTTGAGATGTTCCTCACAGCATGACTTGAAGATTTATACCAAACACTCCACATTATAGCTAAATGCACTATTGACCATGACTTACTTTGAGACTTACTGGGGATGCAGTGATTGTTTTGAGGAAAGGGATCAACAATGGAGCAGTGGACTATCTAGCTGGAGGGGTTTGAGAGGTTTCTATTGATGTTTCTGTAATTAAAAAGACACATTTTTCATAGCTTATTCCTTTAAAAGGCATAAGGATTAATGAGGTAATGTTGAGAGAATAACAAGAACAATAGTAACAAAACAATAAGGTTATACCCTAGTTATGACATTTTTGAAAGATTTCAAACAGCATGTTTGCATTTTTTTCCTGCCTGAGACTGGCCTATCTAAAAAACAAAGGTGTCTTTCTCAGCTGTAGTTTTCCCCAATTAGTTCAGATCAAGTTCTGAGGCATAAATATGAAGTCATGTGGAGTGATGTATAACTCATTGATTGGACAGTTTTGGAAGTCATCCTGCATCATCGGCTCTGCATGGACCAATGTGGAGAAATCATATTGTGGTGACTGACCCGACCTGCCTCTTGCAGTGTAGCATTACAGGGCAACATTTACTGTGTGGCCACTGTGATTTACTCACTTTTTCAACGTGGAACTGCTGAAATACACAACAACACACTCATGATTTAACTCCTTTTGACTTATTTCAGTTTGTATTTTTGAAGATTCTAATAAAAATCTTCAGGATATTAGTCTGTAATACTGATGATATGTTATGTTGTGTGTGTGTGTTAGGAACTGTGTCTGCAGACCAAATTGCTGGCTCCCTCCTCCTGTCCAGTGTCAGAATTCTTATCCAAAGCTCCACAGCCTCCTCCCGCACATGCCATTAAGAACGCTGTGCAGATGCTTAAGGTAACAAATACTAAGAAAATATGACTATGTAACTCATAAGAAACTACACGTATGCATACACACACATACAGTATTCCAGCGCTCATTGAGTTTCTGTTGACTTCCTCCATCTTTGCCTTCAGACAATAGATGCTATGGACCAGTATGAAGACCTAACTGATCTGGGCTATCATCTGGCTGATCTACCTGTGGAGCCCCACCTGGGCAAGATGGTGCTGTGTGCTGTGGTGCTCAAGTGTCTGGACCCCATTCTAACCATCGCCTGTACACTTGGATATCGTGACCCCTTCATTCTTCCTGCTCAGGGCTCTCAGAAAAGAGCTGCCCTACACTGCCGCAAACGCTTCACTTCCAGTACCTTCAGTGACCACATGGCCCTGCTGAGAGCCTTCCAGGTAGGAGGGGGTTCGTATAAGAATCTGCTTGATTTCAGGGGGGATGTGAACCAACATGTGTGTATTGGAAGCCCTTCTCCCCCAATTGGTCACAATGAATTTGATGATAAGATCATTAACAAGTTAGGAAAGAAGAAAACATATTTCTACTAACCAAAATATTGTTTTTTCTTTCACTTTTCTCACATCTTTGAAATACACACTGGGTCCTATTTTAAGTACAAAGGGGCTGAATAAAGGTGAATATAGATCAGCAGGCATGGGTGATTATTAAATAGTCTCTCAGCCAGTCACACCACTGCTGTCATCTATCCACTAACAGTAGGAATTGCTGTCTTTATGTCCTTCACATATCTCTTGAACCATTCATCTGATCGACTCCACACTTGGTGGGTGTATGGCCGGGGACCCAAGGGAGTGCAGTGTTGAATTTGGTGCAATTTGCACACACAATATGTTTAATATTAATAAACCTGAATAAACTAGGGCTGAATGAGCTGCTCCACTTTGACTCCAGCATGTCAGGGAGAGACCAGAGACAAGGCGTGACAGAGAGGAGTTCTCTAAAAAGAGAAAAGAAGACAACGAAAACAGCTTTTAATTAAGAATGAACATTCTTCCATGTTAAACACATTCTAATTGTCTGGTTGAAAGAGAACATATTCAAAACATGAAAAATTAATACTATTTTGTTGTCAAAATGCCTTTAAAAAAAGGAGACTATAAATACAGTTTCAAACAAAGGGAATAGTTTTGTATGGGGAAAGGCTTGACAGAGCAGCTCTGTCCCTGTTCACAGCCGTACAACATACTCTTTTTATTGTGAACCTCGGTATCATATCATGTTGTCTCTTTGTAATTGTTGCAAGATAACACTGAAACTATTTAGGCATTTTGGAAATCATATATCATCATCACCATTGCATCTTTTTTTAGTTGTCCATTGTAACTGACTCGTGGATAATTGCCAGAATTCATTCAGTTATCAAATACTGATCTGATACCAGTGTTTAATTAATAAGCTGTATTCCTCGCTCAATCTTTTATGTGTAAGGAAAACTCAAGCTTGACTTAGATATTGCTTTCCTAACTTTTCAAAACAAAAGATAACAAATAAATACACAGATATGAGATTACTGAATTGTTATTTGTTAAAATAGTGGTATCTAATACCAGATTGGCCCATTGTCACCGATACCTGATCCAGCTGTTTGAGTCATTAGTCAGTATTGGACTGATATCCAATATCAGTAACAGTATCAGCATCTCTACTTTTATGAGGTCATGTTACCCAGCCCTAGTTGAAAGCTTGGTAATATGTTTTCCTTCATGTTTGTCCTTTGTGCTTTCAGGCATGGCAGAAGGCCCGCAGTGATGGCTGGGAGAGATCCTTCTGTGAGAAGAATTTTCTGTCCCAAGCCACTATGGACATGATACTTGGCATGAGGACACAGCTGCTGGGACAGCTTCGTGCCATTGGTCAGTTCCACTTCAATTTCCTTTATAGCCCATTCTTACTCCACCAAGCTTGTGTCGAATGAATGACTAAATGAATGATGACTGCATTTTTGTCCCACAGGTTTTGTGCGGGCCCGTGGGGGCAGCGACATCCGTGATGTGAACCTGAACTCTGAGAACTGGGCTGTGGTGAAGGCAGCCCTGGTGGCTGGCATGTATCCAAACCTGGTCCATGTTAACCAGGACACCTCCCTGCCTTCTAGTAGCAAGGAGAAGAAAGTCCACTTCCATCCCACATCCATCCTGAGTCAGTCCCAGCTCAAGGAGGTAGGAAAATACATCGTTTTAATGATATGATTGTATCCACAAGTAGTGCACCCATTACACACTAGCTTCTGTGCTGTCCTTCAGTCCAGCCTTTTCCAGCCACTGGTAGGATTTCTTGATATGAACATGATGGGAACATGATGCTTCCTCCTCCTCCTCCGCATCATCAGGTTTCTGCTGCCTGAGGTTTTCATTTAGCAGTTCATCTTTGGGAGCCATCTTCCTGATGGATTCCTGGATGTTGGTTGTTTCATCCTGGACAGTGGCTTTGATGCTCAGCAGTCCTTGACCTCCCTCGTTCCGCTTAGTGTACAGTCTCAGGGTGCTGGACTTGGGACGGAACCCTCCATGCATTGTGAGGAGCTTCCTTGTCTTGATATCAGTGGCCTCTATCTCCTCCTTTGGCCAGCTTACTATACCAGCGGGGTATCTGATGACTGGCAGGGCGTATGTGTTGATGGCCCGTATCTCTTTCTTACCATTCAGTCGACTCTTCAGGACCTGCCTTACTCTGTGTAGGTATTTGGCTGTGGCTGACTTCCTTGTAGCCTCCTTCACATCCTCTAGCAGACTTTCAGAGGGTACTTTGCCACTTAGCCTTGGCAGTCAGTTCTGTCTTTATTTGAGGTAAATATTCTTAATCTAAACCTGGCAATATATAAATAAAGTAGGGAGGAGTGATTTTTAATACTCAGAGGAGCTGGTTTATGGTTTATGGTTATGGTTTATTAAACAAAATAAGGCAGCTGTAGTGGTCAAAAAGAGCCAAAATTAGTGTCATTATTGTGCCATTCTAAATCATTTTGTCACTGTATGTTATGAGAATGTCACAGTGTTAATTGCATAAATATAAACCATATTTTAAGCCATGAATGTAGACTAAACTCACCACTATTTCCTTGCCATTTTAATGGTTGTAAACTATTTTCCGTATTTAACTTGTACCTTAAGTTATTTACCGATTAGAAGACAGAAGCAGTGTAAATGAAAGGTTCTTACTTGTGTTATTGTTTGTGTCTTTTGCTGTTCAGAACAACTCGGCCAGGTCAGTCCAGGCTCTTCCCACAGACTGGCTGATCTATGATGAGATGAGCCGAGGCCACAGGATGGCCAGTGTCCGCTGTTGCTCTATGGTGACTCCCATCACTGTGGCCATATTTGGAGGCTGTGCCAAACTTCCCACCTCTGCCCTGCAGGAGCCTGCTGCTCAGAAAGGTACTGCTAACCTAGTTTAAAAAAACAACATGCATGCAAGTTACTTCAGTTAAATGTTCAGTAAATGTGAGCTCATTCATCAGTCAACATATTATACACTGTGCTGTATGTGCATAGTGAAAGAAAAAATCTCATGCTAGCAACATGGCCCAAGTATGGCAATATCTGTCTGTCTGTCAGCCTGGAACCCTTGTCCTCACCAAGTCTCACCAGACTGACATTAATTCAGTATGACTCCCAATTATTTTTTCGCACACCTTGAGTCTAACACAATTAGACAGTGCACACTGAACATCATCTGCACAAAGCTCTCCAACAGCTCTGCATAGAGATACTATCCACAAACTAAATCGAGACAAGGCACAACCCTGCAGAGCTAAACCAAAGTGAACATGATTAACTTTCTACCAAGAAGAAGCACACAGCTCTCACTGTCCTCATACTAAGAATGATGGCTCATAATATCAGCCACAGCACCCATGATCCCTCTGCATTTCCAACGAAATACCCTGAGGCACCCCAGGCATAGGCCTCCGCCACGTCCACACATTGTATGTTGACTGGATGAACTCCTAGGACACCTCACATCTGACTCTGAGGCTCAACAATCAATGGAGTAAACTTTCCAGGGAGGCTGAACATATACTGATAAACGTCTTGCGTGTAAACCAAGACATCTCAACACTATCAAGACACTTCAGCCTCCTCTCCCACAGAGATGGGTGTATGGCTTCCTTTGAGTCTTCCAACACTGCCTCCTTCTCTAAAGTGGTCTGTCATCCACCATCCAAGTCTGAAGGCTAACTGAAATGAGAGACCATTGTTAATAATGACTTCTCACAACATATTTCATGTGGTATTTTACTTTTTCTCTAAATTTTTTAGCAAATTTAAATCTTTTGAATTTCATGTTTTTTATGTGAGTGTTTTATGACACAACTCTTCTTGTTCAGTAGGATTGAAAAGCTTATGTGTGCAGATTCAGTCTGTGTTTCCATGTTGTTTTCTTCAGATAGTTCACTAGATGACCTCAGTGACAGTGAGACAGAGGACCTAGCTGAGATGAGGATTGATGACTGGCTTGTTTTCCAGTCGGACCGAGAGGTGAGGGAACATTGTTATCAACACCGATCTTTCAACCTTTTAAATCTTTATGAATTTTGATAATATTTTCCTCATATGACAACACTTATTTTGTGTTCCATGCCAGTGTTTCCCAAACAAATCATTGTCTACTAGAAAGCCAGCAGTGTATATTCAAAACTGACCCTCACGACTGCCTGGACTCTGAGAGGCTTGTCATCATAAACTGAAAAATTTACATCACATTTGAATCAAAACAATCATGCTTTTTCCAATTAAGAACTATTTTAAGATCACACATATGTTCTCATTTGAAAGGGCTGAGAAATGAATCCATGCTTTTGTGTCCTCATGACTAGACTATTGTATTTCATTATGGACATGCCCCAGCCAAGGAGATGGATAGATGGTTCATATACTGCTGCATGGAGCACATCACTCCAATGTCTGCCTCTCTGCTTTGTTGCTCTTGTGTTTGTATCCTGTGCCTCAATGTTTTCTAACTTATAGCACATGCAGTTTCATCTCATGTTGTGTTATCTTGCTGTCAGGCAGCAGGACTGGTGTTTGAACTGAGGCAGAAGTGGCAGAATCTGTTTATCAAGAGGATCCGTTGTCCTTCAAAGCCCTGGTCTCAACAAGATGAGGCCATCATCCGAACCCTGGTGTCTGTAAGTCACTTTCATTGTTCATCTGTTCTTCTTCCAAGTGTTGCTTTTGTTTTGCAGGATATCTTTGTCAACAGTATATAAGAGCTTCAGTCTCAGCAACACCAGCACTAAGTGTCAAATTTAGGATGAGCATCTTCAGACAAGTTGTCCTCCTCGTCACAGTTGGTACCACCACAACACTTTTATGCACACTTATTTTTTTAACAATATTATGGCTGTTTGAATAATTATACTGCATTCAGTGCTTTTGTTGATTTTGATGATGCTAAAATTCAGCCACACATTACAATTGATCTAAAATTAGTGACCTTTTTATGTATTCACAGTCTAAGTTGCTATAACAAAACCTTTTAAAACAAGTTCCATATTTCCTACAAAATCCATCCATTTTTGCTCCTACCAGGCTATACTTGACTTTGTTACAAGGAGCGGAGCAGGTGGACCCAAATGCAGGAGACAGCAGACACATGAACCAAATAAAGAATTTATCTTTATTAAGGACTCAGGAGTGCAGGCAAAGCAAAACTCAACAGAACAGAAGATCAAAGACTGAACCGAACAACAGGACATAAATACAAACTGAACTAACTCATCAATGTCAATAGATAGAGATTATTTTCAGTTGCTGTAATACCTCTGGAGAAATCCAGTTGTGAGTTTGTCATACCGGAACGAAGGGTATTGTTTAAAAGTTAATTACCAAATTGAAATATTGATAAAAGAATTTACACTAAACAAAACAGGATTCTTACAGTTACAGCCATTAACAGCTCTTCTATTTTTCTAACCAAGAATATATCTAAACTGCAAGCATCTACACTTGGTTTATTGTCATTATCAATTCATTTGTTGATTATTTTCTCAATTCATTGATTAGTTGTTTGGTCCAAGAAATGTCAGGAAAAAAAACAACCACCCCAAACACAAAAACACAACCTGAAGATGTTCCATTTACTTTTATTAAGGACTAAAGAGACCAGAAAATATTTACATTTGAGAAGCTGGAACTAGAGAATTTTGGCATTTTCCTCTAAAAAATTACTCAAAACAATTAATAGACTATCAAAGCAGGTAACGTTTCTGTCGATCAACTAATTGATTGATTGACTAATTGTTGCAGCTCTTATCTATACCAACCCAATGCTCTCTGCAAAGCAAAGCCATATTTTTAACAACTGTGTAGCCAGCTGAGGTATCTGTCACCGCTGTACTTTGCCTTGTTAGATCCATGTGCTTAAGTTCATTTACATTTGTACCATATTTATATGATGCATGATTCTGCATTTACACTGTGTTCATGTGTACAACTCCGTTCCTGCAGATGGTTTGGGTCTCATTTTGTCTTGAGTACATTGATATATTTGTCACACCAGGATGTAGGGGACTCACTTGAGGTCAAACTGACTTCCCACAGGTGCTTGCAGCAGAGGAGCAGGGAGCAGGCCTACAGCAGCCCACAGGGATTGGCCAGAGGCCCCGGCCCATGTCATCAGAGGAGGGGCCCCAGACCTTTGTGAAGAATTCCAAGAGCATCTCCCAAGAATCCCCCAACACTACCGATGACAAGTATGTAATACTCTCAGTAACATTTACATCGTAGTGTATGAGAGTACAGTAAAAGTCCATATCAAAAGGATAAAAAGCAATTATCCCAGCTTTCCCCCTTTGGATTCTAGTAGTGCTGTTACATTCTGCTTCAACAACAGGGAAGATGTTTGCATTGCAGCTCTTATCTTTATAGTGTTATGTCTGTAGATTAATAGAGAGCATACAAAACAAGTTCAATGAGTAAAGGAAAGTCTGTAAATCAACCCACTGTGGAAAAATGAAGAGTCTAAATACATTCCAAAGCTGTGACACAAGGTAACATGTTCTCATTATACTGAGATTTGTTTCATAATGTATCTCAAGTTTTTATAAAAACTGGTATTCAAATAATGTCTAAGTCTCAAGTTATCATCTGACACAAATAAATAAACACGGGGTGGAAAGCAATAAGGAAGTGCTCACATGATAGATTCATTGTAATGAATGCAACATTTATGCAACAACTGTCTTGCCATGTGTGCGTTGTATTCTGTGTTTTCTGGTGTTTTATTGTATGTTAACGTCAACACTGTTACACTCACTGTGCCTCTGGCTCATGATTGCCAGTTCAAGTCACGTAAACGGACTCTGCTCAGGACCAGCACAACCATTCACCGCTACCCAGGTAGGCTTGCCTACTCACAGGACTACCTGTTGGAGCTGAGCCGCTTTCACCCAGAGCCATGGCAGGTATCCCTCCTGGCTAAACAGATACCTCTGGATTTACTACTGAGCACAAGGAAAAAGAGGGTCTAGAGGAAGGATACGGAACAGACTGAGGAGAAAGGGTAGCCGACTACCTTTACCTGCCGTCATTATGTCAAAAGTCCAATCACTATGGAACAAGACTGAGGAGCTTTCCGCACTTGTGAGGTCCGGCTTAATTGACTGCCCGGACCCCGCCTTCTTTGCAGAGCAGCTTGACAGTATCTTTTATCAGCCAGTTTAACAGCTGCAGCACACCAACCAACTGGACCCTCCCCAGCCCCAGCCCATCCCACCCAGCCCTCACCATAGATGAACAGTTGGTGACCTTCATCCTGAGCAGGGTCAATTCACATAAAGCCTCTGGCCCTGACAGGCTTAGTGCTTGGGTGCTCAAAGGCTGCTCCACACTAAGTGGGATCACCAAGCTGTTTCAGTGTCTTCTGGATTGTGGCTGTGTTCCAAGCCAGTGGAAGGAATCCACTATAATCCCAGTCCCTAAAAAGACACATGCTAAGGACCTGAATGACTACAGGTCAGTTTTACTCTGACATAGCTGCTGTGTGGAGAGAGTAGTATGTAGCTCTTCAGCATGGTGGCCGAGAGACTGGATCTACTCCAGTTTGTCTGTATAGCAAATCACAGGGTAGAGGATGCAAGTCTCACCCTTTTAGACATCTGTGACTAGGATTTTATTCATGGACTTCTCTTCTGCTTTTAATACTGTACACACAATGCCTAGTGGTGCTTCAGGTCAACTCAATGCTGATTTTATGGATTAACAGTTTTTTATAGGACAGGAGCCAAAAGGTGCTTGTAAATGGTTTTAAATTTCAGCAAGATGATTTTAAACACAGGGCTCCCCCAAATGTGCATTTTATCCCCCATTCTCTTTTCTCTTTACACCAACATCTGCTGCAGCACTGAAGGGATGGCACTTTTTAGAGTATGCAGATGACATGGACTAATTTTCAGGAACGCTCCCTCAAACTAAACATCACCAAGACCAAGGAGGTGCAGGTGGGAAGATGGGTGAAGATGCTCAGGAGAGGAGAGGTGACAAAACAGGAGAACAGACAGGGAGCCGCTAGGTTGGTGGAAACTCAGGGAGCAGGGCAGGATTAATGAGGCTGATGCAGGGCCGGTGTGGGGAAAACACAGAGAATGGCTAGACAGGGTTAGATGCAGGGCAGGTGTGAAGTATGGAGGCTGCCTGCTGGAGATACAGGGGAAACAAAACCTCAACAAACTAACCTCTTCCCAATAAACTGACATACACAAAACCATAGCATACTTAAAACATCACCCAAAAATACACCACTTCAACAATGGACAGATGTGAGGATGTCTCATTTTGTTAAATGCCTGTTGCCTCGACTCCCCTCCCCCCCCGTGTCTCTTCCTCACCTCCTCTGCTCACATCTCAGGTGGGAGGGACTAAGACACGAGGAGAGGAGGCAAGGAAAGGAATCTAGGATGTAGAAAACGTCCAGTCTTAACATAACAGGGAGAAAACACTGAGGTCTCCGGTGGGACGAAAGAGAAGAGCAACCAAGGGATACAGAGAAAGAACTGGAATGAAACAGACACACCGAGTGAACACAGGAACCCAAAAGAACAAAAACACAAGGAGTCCAAGAACCATGGGTCAATGATGAAATGTGTTTCAGATGTGTAGTGTTACTTTGTAACACACAATAAAGTCATCATGTCCTTGTTGTGCACTTCATGTTACTGGACAGTGCGTCACAAACTTTAACACATTGTCTCCCATCAGATAAATATGAAGACATCCATGCCAGTGCTCTGGCTTCAAGGTCATCTCCAGATTTAACAATAGGTGCGACAATGGCACATTTCTAGTCATTAAGAAAGGAGCAGTGTTTAAAAGACAAGTTAGTTAAATGAGCAATAGGGGGAGTTCAAATATATTTGTGTGATTTAACAGACATGGTGTCAAATTGGAAAGCATCTCTACTTGATTAAAGACAGATGAATTCATGCTGGAAGTGTTAAGTTTCATCACAGTAGCTTAACAGTGCTCAGTAGAAGTGACTGCAATGAATTAGTGACTTTGATGTTGAACTAATGTTGTTGAAATGAATGCGGTGGAAATGTTCTAAATGTATCAAGACAACAGGTGAACTGTTGAGGAAGGATGGAGTATTTAGTTAGCAGCAACAGCAAATCTGACCATTTTACCATCCTCCCCGTAGGTTCTCTCGAATGCCAGCAGCTGCAGGCCTGCTTCAGAAGAAAGCCCACAGCAGAGATGAGTCTTCACTGCCCATAAATCAGCTGTCTGACCGTCCCTCCTCCAGCAATTCTTCCTGCTCCGTGAGCGTGGACAGTCCCTCCGATAGCCCCGGTCCCTCTTCTTCAGGAAAGGTACTTACTGCCTGCCATGCAGTGATCATGACACACAGTTGCACATGTAAACACAACCACACCTGATCCATTGCTCTTACACTGCCAGGAAAAATGAGACTAACCTGGTGAAAATGGGGCAGTCTGTGTCTTGTTTTTAACCCTTTTTTCTGAGAATAACCAATTAAAGCTAAGATCATTTACATAAATTAAATATGTGGCAGTGAATGATAAATCAGTATAACCATATGAAAAATGAACATTTACATGAATGGACTTAGCAAAGAATTTAATATAATATTCATAAGTATGTTTTAATCAGTGTATAATCCCATGAAAATAAGAATTGGCTTAGAAGAAGGTACGTACATCCACGTGAGTACATACTAGTATACATATGAATATCCAGCAACGTTTATCTTCTGAAATATGTTTTTAGACAGACAAGCAAAAAATGAACGGTTTCATTTCTATTCTAATTGTCTATTTGAAGAGGGAAAGCGGTGAGGGGAACAAGAAAACAGGAAAAAACAGGAGGTGGATTATGTCCACATGAAAAACAAAACCATTTGTTTAACCTGTTACCAGACAAGTTGAACAGGTTTGGACGGAGGCTCCTGTGCCTAGTCTGATGGAAACAAAAGACGTCAGTTGAGTAGGCGGTCCTTCAGTGTGGCCCAGGACTCATTGCATTTACACTACTAAAAGAATGTGGCCATATGCAGCCCAGACCACCTCCAAATGTGGTCTGAGTGATCGGATCTCAGTCCTTCCTCAATGCGTTTTGAGTGTGTTTACACCTGTATTTAGAGCTGGGATCAGCCTAGATGTTAATACCAGATGTAAACAGGGCAATAGAAATGTTGCTGAGGTCAGCCGTTTGAAATGCAGTTTCAGGACATTTTTGGATGTTTGCACCAGCTGCTCTCACCTCGGTAGCGACCAACCCTGACACCACACTGGGCTGCCCTGTGAAAACAGTGGACTTTAGCAACTAAATGAATGAATTTAACTAAATTAGACATTTGTCTTTAAGCTCAATTTTACATATACACTCATGAATCAAAATTGGCTGAAGCAATTGTAACCAATCTTGGTGCACAGATGCCAGGGCTAAGCATCGCTACACAGTCTTTCTGCTTGTATCCTAAAAGTATCTGAGTCTCACAAATCATAACGGCTACAGTTCACAAACCTGGCAGATAAGTTTGAAATTTCACCCACTACTTTGATAAAAAAAATTACACCGATTGTTAGGTAGTGGTATGACCTTAACATTTTGGATTATACATTTTGAACTGTAAGTCTCACAAACGAAGTCATCACGTGAATTTCTATTAGATTCTCCAGTATGTCCTCTATATGAGATTTTACCATACCATTTTGTCACACTGCGTTTGGGCAGTCAGCGTTCTCTGTGAAAGCCACAACTCAGTGGAATGCCCTACCTGATCATATGAAAAGCTGTAGTTCCATCAGTATGTTTAAAACCAAATGAAAAAATCTGCTGAAAGCTACTCAGCTCTGTAAACACTGACTGTACATTTCATCTCATGGTCTTCTCATGAACACGTGAGATGCCAGGTCAGAGCTTCACTACGCATTGCATTAGTTTTATTAAACCTATATTCCAAATTCAGTAACGTTCAGTTGTTCTTTTGTGCTCCACTGCTTCAGGACATGTCTGACATACAGTAGATCAACTCATTGAATTTAGTGCAGCTCATTTAAATCAGCTGAACTGTGGTGTTCATTTAGAGTTTCACTATTAGTCCTCCTAAACTAAAAACATGCAGGAGTTTGTTGTAGGCCCAGTAAACAATCCCAGAAAGTAGGAAGATCCCTGATTGTAGCACTTGATTAACCACTGTGTCAGCTGTTTGTGGGTCACTGTCCTGTGGTCATTTCTGATTTGATCAGCAGAGGAGGACATTAGTTTGGGTCTCAGAGGCCAGAGGCAAGAGCCCATGATGATGTTGTGGTGAATCCTATGTCTCATGTCAACCTGGTAGCCTTTACTGTTGAGATGTTTCATTCAACTAGATACTGACCAATCTTTACCCACAAATATAATTAGTGAAATTCAATCAAAGGATCTTATCGTCATTTTTCCCTTCTCTTGTTCCCAGCAGTGCTCAAAGCCAGTGTCCCCTCAGCTGGCCTTTTCGTCAGTCCGCTACTTCATCATGAAGAGCAGCAATGTTAGGAATATAGAAATTTCTCAGCAGAAGGGTATCTGGTCTACCACGCCGAGCAATGAGACCAAACTCACCAAGGCATTCCTGGAAAATAACCTCATCATCCTCATCTTCTCTGTTCAGGGCTCTGGACACTTCCAGGTACAGTATGAGACAGCATTCAGACCAACATCAGCTCTGTGTGGGAAAAAAGGCTCATTCATTTGAATGCTGCACAACATGACATCATCCACCAAAGTGCTACGTTGGCCAATCACATACATGCCAATCTTGGAACTCATTGGCTATCTGTCTGATGAAGATTCAGCCTCTGGGGTCAACAGTCAATATTTTGGGAGTTCTAGTGGTGCAAGCAGATATCTGGAGAACGGATATCCGGGCCAGAACTTCCTCTTCCGCGCGCCGGTCTTTGTTTATAGTCTGATTAGCAACCTCAGATGGTCCAGGCAACATCCTGGCGTCTCTCTACAAACAGATACATGTATATGAACACAGGTACATTTAAAGAAGCTAATAAAAAGATACATTGTCGTCAGACCATAGCCAGTGGGTTTCAAGATTGCATTTCAGCCAATGTGTTCTGCGTCTTTCGCTCTCCACACAGACTGTTTATCTGTATGCAACCAAAGCCTGCTCATAAATAAAGATTGTTGTCTTCCACAGGGCTACGCTCGCATGGTATCAGCCATCAGTCAGGAGAGCTGCCAGGACTGGGGGTTCATGGGACTGGGAGGGGTTTTCAGTGTAGAGTGGATCCGCAAGGAGAGTCTTCCCTTCCACTGCACCCAACACATCCTCAACCCATGGAACGACCACAAGAGGGTGCAGATCAGCAGAGATGGACAGGTGAGACATTGTGCCTATTGTCAATCTGTTGTGTGGTTTTATATCATGTGGTTTTAGTTCATCACAGTGTGTAATGATACTGGGAGTATGTATGTCACTTACACTTTTGAAATCACTGTGGTCCCAGCAGATGGAGTGAGAGTCAATCTGGGCTGTAAGGAAAGATGAATTTAAAGAAATCTAAAAAAAAAAATCTTTTGGTGAATAAAATGTCACAGATATGTTTAAAATAGACTCAGTAGTTCTAAAAATGAGTCATAAAGAGCAGATCTTTAAAGTCCCCTGTGGACTTTCTGACCTCTAGTAATGTTAGACAGCAGTTTCTTTATGATTGGTTCCCTATTTTGTTTGTCTGGTGAATGTGCACAAGGATGCACAATACACAGTCATGCCAGTGGTTTCAGACTATCTCACAATGTAATGCACCAAGACAACACAGCAATGCACCATTAAAGGCAGTGAAGAAGAAGAAGACTGCAAGCTAGTAAACAATGAAGGATTTAACATATTAACAGATGTGTAAACATTTTATGAAGAAGGAAATGTTCTGATGAGTAACACTTTATCATTTTGGTTTGTTGACAGCAAAACTCCACAGGGCCCATTTTTAATTGTTGAATGCAGGATGTTTTCCCCCATCCTTCACCTATATTTCTCCCATAATGTGATGTAATATGTAACCATATCTCGTGATCTAGATCACAATTTCTATCACTTTCATTCCAGTCAATCCTGTTTGTTTCTATGAGAGGGTTTAGTGCAGTAACTGTAGCACCTCTCTTCCTGAGGCAGTCACTTTAAAGACTTTTCATTCCATTTCGTTTTCATTGGTACACATCACAATAACCTTGACCTGATCAGTAGAGAATGTCAGTGTTTGATAGTGCTGTGTCTTTTCCTCTGTTTCCTCTGTTGTAGGAGTTAGAGCCTCAGGCCGGCAGCCAGTTGCTGTTACTGTGGGAGAGGAACTATGGCAATCAAGTTTGATAAGAGGTAGAGCCTCAGTACCAGCACCAGTACTCCTCTCTGCACTACACTCACTGAGATGACCTGAAAACTTGTCTTTCTTGCACTTCCACAACTGGATCAAAGTACATGCATTTGACCTTAAACGGTACAAGGACTACAAGCTACGACAAGTCAGCAGAACAATGGAAGAGAAACTAGTGCATTTGAATGTTTATTTTTTTATTTTTATTTTTTTTTGCTATTTAATAAGCAAGTTCTCATTCAGTTTTTATTCTTTGTATGCAAAAAGGTAGTCATATGTTCTTATCTAACAGTATGTTCATCATCAGATTGGAAACTGAAAAGCTGAAATGTTCGGACACTTGATGTGAATTAGAATGATGAAATATGTTTGTATGTTTTTATCATAATTTTGTCACTGTTCATAACTTCAGAAGCTCCTACGGTTCATTCACATTGTTGCAGCATATTACAGTTAAGGTTATTGTTATTTTGTATAGTTATTTTTTTGTGGTAATGTTTTGGTAGAGGAGATTTCAATGAATAATAAATGTGTGACATGTATGCATTATTTTACATAAACAGTGTTTCTCTGCACACAATTCTCAGTTAAGTTCAGTGGAAAGCAAAAGAAAGTAGAAACTTTGTCCAACTTGTTTAATATGTTATGTTATATATGTTAAAGCTACATTGAGTGTATACTCTATACAGTATGTAACTTATCTGAACACATGGTCAACTCTGCAAAACATTCTGCAATGAGAGAAAAAATATATGTAGTTAACATGTAAACTTTAAAGTGTAAAATAGATCACGTCTTTTTCAGCTGTAAGAGCAATGGGGGGGTTAAGTGTTAAGTTTTTGCGAACTTACCCTCATGACTTAATCTTATTAATGACATAATAAAAATAAATGCTGAGTTCACCTCAAAACTCATCAGCTGTGAGCAGTTTGGACCCTGGTCGTTAGAAACAGTTTGAGCTGGAAAGACAGAGCAACGTGTCGCTCTCACTTTTCTAAACTACTGTCCTCTGACCATCCAGCTGTTGAAGAGTTGGAAAAATGTTAAAACTTTCATCTGGGTCCCCTTTAACTAACGTGTGTTCACAACAATTTTTTTTATTCTTTTGCAACTGGATGATGCTTGTTGGAACTGTTTGCAGTCAGACAGAAAGTTCTGTAGATACCACTTGGGGCTGAATAAAAATCCTATCCTATCTGTAACACCTCTACATGTTTTCATTCACGGTTAACAGTGTATAGTTATGATATATATATGATATATGATATATCTCCTAAAAAGACATCTAGACTGCATATCAGTGAGAAGACTACAAGACCCAGTGCAGACAATAGTAATGAGTATCAGGTTACTATCAACAAATAATATTAATAATATTTTGTGTCAACAAGTTCATCACTTAGTTAAAAATCCTTAAAATGACAGGACAACTCCTTCTCCCTCACTGAAAAACCCATTCTATGAATATGCCTTTTTTAAAGGTGACATGTACTTTTTCTGGTTTTCTGTTATTATATATATACTGTTATGATCTTGGATATCTGTTAAACATGGTCAAAGTTCCAAACTTGACGTATATATAGAAATGCCATTCTCATCACTTTTTTTTTTTTTTTGTATTTTGTATGACAGAAGTTGCTGGACACAAGATGTCTCCTGCTTCAGTGTAAAGTCCATTCTCATGTATGTGTCAGTACTAGTGCTAGTGTTAGCAATACTGGACCATAACTGGCTTCAAACAAGTTGTAACCTCATAAAATCCTGCTATATGCACACGTCTCAAACTGAGGACAGAGAAACTTTCCTCCTACAGCAGATGAATGTGAAAACAAACTGCACATCCATCTTTCTACACAATGCAGGTTAAACATCCAACTGAAGAAACAAAAAGAAAAAGACATTTTTTAATGGAGAACATAAGGTATGGTTAATGCATAAATAATACAGAAGGCTACAAAGCGTATTTTTTGTTAGGCTCATATTATTATGAAAAGAACAATTTTCTTAACTTATTGTGTTTTTTTTTGCAGATATATATAGTTAGTTATATATAAGATGTATCTATAGTACTTTGAGTCTGGACTGTCTTTACACATGCATAAAGACGTTCTTAAGTTTGTTAATAACCAGAGAACCAAAGAAACCAAAAACACTTCTGACTTCATTTTGTTTTTTTTTATCACACACAAGTCTTCAGATAAATTGTTACAAAAACCATTGAAGATGTTTTATCAGAATGTCTTGTTCAGGTTCAGTGGGTCAACATGAGCTGTGGGTGTGGGCTGTACATCCATGGCCCCCACTGACCAAAAATATCATGCTGTGGTCATTTCCACCATAATCACATGATAGCCTATAACACCCTTGAAGAGGTCATTCTACATGGTCATGAAATGACTAGAAATTCTATTTAATAGACAATTCTTAAGTGCTGCTTTTAGTTGTGTCAAATTCCAAATGTCAGACTTAAGGTACTTTTAAGGTTTCCTTCTTCCACTACTGAAGACACTAAGGTTTTACATGACATTTCAGAGTGACTGAGCCAGAATAACTCTGGAACTACAACAAACTTAGGTCTACATGATGATATAAGATGTCTCTTTTTAATATCTCTAAGTAAATTTAGTAGTGTAGAATGTATTAGCAAGTTTAAATGACACTAACATTATTTAGTTAGAATAAAATAGTTGAGAGCCAGGCCTTGTTCCATAATATATTATCCACAAATAGTGGAGTTCTTGCAGCACTAATGTTCATCACCGGAAACAGTGTGAGAATTGTATGAATGGATACAGGTTACTATGGATACACACTCTGTATTTCAAGCGCTGCCCACCGCTGTGTCTACCGCGCCAGGAATTACTTCAGCCGTCCGATTGGTTCCTTCTCTCTCACCAGACATCGTACACGTCATACCATTGGGCCGCCGATAGGGCTCTGGCGCGTGGTTGTGCTTCCTAATCTCTGATAGGCCAGAAACATGCGGGGCTTGGTAGCGCCGCATGTTGACAAGTGTGTGAGTGAGCTGTGATTGGACAGGAAGACAGGTACTGGAGAGCAGGGTGTACACTGCCCTGTCATCGTCAGATATAAATACACTGCTGCCTGGCTGGACACAACTACGGCGTGGTAACATTTACCATTTCTGGAGTTAACTTCGCACGCAGGTGAGGAGCTTTATATAATATTGCAGCTTGATATTTGTAATTCAGAAGAAAGCACACAATTTAAACTGTATTCATCTGTTTCGTTTTAATTGAACATATTACCCAACAGATGTTATTTCGGGTGCTTGTGTGGAATGTTGACATTGTATCAGAAATGTTTGTATATAACGTAACTGTCACAAGACACAAGTAAGCTAATTCACAATATTCAAGCTGCTGTTGTTCGCAAATTCCCATATAGTTATATATATATACATGTATATGTGTGTGTAGTGGTTGGGTAGGAAGCTGGTCCGTCAGCTATTTAGTCCGGGTGGCTCTCTGACAGGCTGAAATTATCCTTTAACTCCATATTCTGACTCATCAAATTCGGTGAGGGAATATGAATTTTATGCAAATATTATTAATCAGTTAATCAATATCATTTTGTTTAACTATGGCCATATATTATTTTAGGTAACAAATCAGACTTTGCAGACTAGACACTTCAGTGTCGGAGTCTAACGGGTTACAGATTTCGGTGCCGGTGGTCATAAAGGACTTACGTTAAATTCCAGGAAATCCCGTTGCCCTTTCACCTAGTTTTGCTCTCCTCAATCCTTATCTGGTGTCGGGATTCTGAACACAAGCTTTATGTAGCTGTTAAGTACGTGTTATAACCATCATAACAGTTAGCAGCTGTCAAACCTGAATCTAAACGAGTCAAATTGCACATGAACCGAGCTAACATTAGTTCTGAACATGCATTTCTTACAAGTTTAATTAGCTTGAGTAAGTAGTAGTTAGTAGCTTTGTGTGCAGTTTACTGTCTGTGTCAATTAATAGCATGTGGATGGAGGCAGATGTTTAGTTATATATAGATATGTAGCATGCTAACCTTACCGCAATAAGCGTCATACTGCTAAACAATGTTAGCTAACATGCTAGCTGGTCAGTGTTCTTAGTAACCTTGCCAGTAAACGTAGCTAATTTAATCTTACATTAGCTGGGTAGCTGTAAGATGCCTGACAACGGAACAATGGCAATAAAACTAACGGCTGACGGTGCTTTGAAATTCCAATATTATTAGTTTGGTTCTCGTTTATTAAAAAGTTATGAAAGTGCAGTCCTTTAAACATGTGCAGTGGAAGAAATAGCTAGTTCGCCCCATTGTGCTCTCTTTTTTTATTGTTATTCTTAAATGGCTGGCACTGTCTGACTAAATATTGGTTAGTAATCTTCAATAGAAAATAGTTATTTACGTTTTGGGAGCAGATGGCTGTGCGTGTATAACTTTCAGTAATGGTTCCTGTGTGCATCCATTCCAACATTAGCAGGCAGGAGGCATTGCAGGCACCTGGTTAAATACTGTAGACATTTCCAAGTGGTTGTACACTAAGAACACGCAACACATTTATCAAATGATATAATGCTGACTGTGAAACCCCCTCTCAACCTGTACAGGATGCCTGGATCAGCTCCAATTAGTTGCTTGGGACCATGGCCCAAAGATGTGGGTGTCGTTGCCATGGAACTGTACTTCCCGTCCCAGTATGTGGACCAGACCGAGCTGGAGCAGTTTGATGGTGTGCCAGCTGGTAAATACACTGTGGGCCTGGGGCAAGCTCGCATGGGCTTCTGTTCAGACCGCGAAGACATCAACTCCCTGTGCCTGACAGTGGTCCAGAGGCTGATGGAGAAGAACGGCCTGTCCTACGACAGCATAGGTCGATTGGAGGTCGGCACTGAGAGCATTATTGACAAGTCCAAGTCTGTGAAGACGGTTCTTATGCAGCTGTTTGAAGACTCTGGCAATACAGATGTGGAGGGCATTGACACAACAAATGCCTGCTATGGTGGTACAGCTGCACTCTTCAACGCTGTCAACTGGGTGGAGTCCAGCTCATGGGACGGTGAGTGATCATTTATATGTATTTCATGATTTGTTTTTTTGTTCCCACTCAGTCACTTAGTTGCTTAGTGTATGAAGTTCCAGAAACTGCTGAATAATGTCACACTTTTGTCACACTTTTCCAGAGTCAAAGGTGATCTCTTCAAACTTAAATCTCTAGTTTACAATGACATAAACCAGGAAGAAGCAGCACATTCTCACATTCGCTACTTTCGATTTTCTGTTGATTGGGAATAGATTAAATGACCAATCGTTGTAGCACTGGACTGAACAATAATTGTAATTAATTTCAGAAATGATTGTTGTTGTTGTTTTTTCTTTTTTGAGAAGCCTCCATCTGATTCAGCAACAATAAGCTAAAATAGTATGAAATAAACATGCAGGGATCTGGAATGATTTCTACCCTCCTACAACACTAAAAGTGACATTTCTAATTTTACACTGAGTATAACGATATGATGCACACAGCAAAGACTTTCACACTTCTCATTATATAGTGTTAAACTGGAAGAATCATTTTAAAAGGTCATTTTACTAAAACATTCACCTCCATTGTATTTGCTAAAAGTGCCATAAGCACATGCCTCAGAACCTTTTTAAATCACTTTTTTGTAATTTGGTTGTAATGACCTTTAAGACATATAATAACAATAACAGGCCTGCAGCCTCAATAGTAGTAGTGACAGTGCCAATTTCAGTTGCTCAGTTTTGGCTGTGTGTGGTGAACCGTTGTGTTTCATATTGATTATGTCTACATTTTGGCTGATTAGGTTATATCTTAACTGATAAATGCGTTTAATCAATGACTAGTTACACTCTATACAATGTGTTGCTGCAACACTGTGCTGATGATTCCATTATAGAGAAGAGACTTGTGTATGTTTTTTTTTTTTTTAATGAGTCTTTCCCTTCTCCTCATGTGTTCTCTGGGCAGGACGTTATGCTCTGGTGGTAGCAGGGGACATTGCCGTCTATGCCACAGGGAGTGCGAGGCCTACAGGTGGTGCTGGTGCGGTGGCCATGCTGGTCGGGCCTAACGCTCCTTTGGCCTTTGAACGAGGTCAGTCAACTGATGACTGTTTGTTTTTGATGTGCTCAGTTTGTCTTTATTGACTTGATGAAAGTAAGTCCCCACTGTTATTCATCCAGTGTTTACTGATTACTGAGCTTTTATACAATCACAGAGGTTTTGATTTAATCTTCCCAACTATTCAGCAGTGAGATGAATATTTTTAGAGCGGGAAGGAGCCCTCCTAAAAGAGCCAGCCTTTGTTTTCTTCTCTTCATTTATGAAGAGAAGACTTTTTGTTTGTTAGTTTGTTTTAAATGTGCACTGGTTCCATTAATGATAGTACATGTTTATTACTGTTGAAGCCTTCATGTAAATACCATAAACTATGTGAAGCCCTTCTGTAAAAGTTTATGAACAGAATGAAACCATATTTAATCTGGTTTTTGACCGGCAGACAAACTAATATGTGACTGATTGTTTATGGCTTAAATTTACTTTTCACATTCCCAGTAGGTATATTTCATGAAAGAGAAATGATACCTTCAGTCTTGTGCGGCAAAAAAAGCATTGTTGCACTTTCATCCTAATGGTGTTGCATAGCATGCATTTTCAAATAGAACCGGCTTAGAGTGGGCACAGTGCAGTCGTACATTCATCATCTCTCTTGAGTGTGTGTTCAGTGCAGATTGAATGTTTCGCTGATACCTGCTGCGTCTCTGCAGGTCTGCGAGGAACCCACATGCAGCATGCGTACGACTTCTACAAGCCTGACCTGGTGTCAGAGTACCCTGTGGTGGACGGCAAGCTGTCCATAGAGTGCTACCTGAGTGCCTTGGACCGCTGCTACTCTGTGTACCGCAACAAGATCCACGCACAGTGGCAAAGAGGTGTGCTACTGTTGTCTGAAGCCTACCTACATTTCACTATGTTTACTGTCATGTAAGCTTATTTACACTCTGCTGGGTTCACGTTATTTTGTAGTAGTTCAAAATTAGGGTTTGTGTTGTTTAAGCGGAACATTTTTAATATGAGTGTCATCTCACTAAATATGAAGAGTGCTTTGGCTGCCATGCAGTCCCACATGTGGAGCAGAAGATCTGGACGCATAAGAGCCTGATTAGTTAAGAGGACTAAGGATGTTACTAGGATTTATATGGCTTGCTATGCTAAGAAGTTTACTCAAGTTCAGTGACTATAAAGTAGGTTCAATGAAATTAGCCTTTAACCTGATGCGTCAACATTTATGTTATCTGAGAAAGTGAGGACATTGAAGATGCACTATGCACTATTCATAGGCAATACAACCATTGCTGCTCTAACTTCTAGGCTTGCGTAACATAGTAAACTTTTGTTAACACATAGCACATCAGCTCTTTGACATGTCGGTGTGCTCCTGACCTTAAAATGAGCTTTGTCAACTGGGTGTTTTTGTTCCCAGCTCAGGATTCACAGTACACTGGTAGAGGTGTGAGTGGTGTGAGGGGAGGTGTTGGTGTCTGGATGAAAACTGCTTTCACTGCTCTTTGCAACTCTGCCATCGAAATGGAGTCCAGTGTGTTTAGAAGTTCTGAGTGTTTTCTAGGCAGATGTGTTTTTACATCGTAATCCTTTTTTCTCGACAGAGGGTTCGGAGAAGAGCTTCAGTCTGGAGGACTTTGGCTATCTAGTCTTCCACTCTCCATATTGCAAGCTGGTGCAGAAGTCGTTGGCTAGACTGATGCTGAATGACTTTTTGAGCCACCCCAGCCCCAACACTGAGACAGGACCTTTCACAGGCCTTGACGCCTTCAGGTACAGCCACAATGAACAGCTGGACTGCAGACAGTTTTTTTTTTTTTATCTCCCCAGTGTCTAAACGTAGAAAAGTGTCTGTATGCACCACTGTAGCAAATCACTTATCATATGACAACACAAATAAAGCACTTGTGATGATTTTTTTTGTTTGACTAATCATGTTTGTGTGTTTGGTCAACAGAGATGTGAAGCCAGAAGAGACCTACTTTGATCGGGATGTGGAGAAGGCCTTCATGAAGGCCAGCGCAGACCTGTTTGAGAGGAAGACCAAACCCTCCCTGCTGATCTCCAACCAGAACGGAAACATGTACACCCCCTCCGTCTACGGCTGCCTGGCATCACTCATCGCACAGTATGTCTGCCCTCTTCTGACCTCTACTCTATTAAAGTAGTCGTTGCAAGAAGCAGGAAGTCAAAATAATATCCCCTCCTTGATTTTTAAGATTTGTCGAGCTACTATTTCCAAGCTCCAAACCAGTGAGGTTAAAGCAGCAACTTCTTCCATCCAGATATTCTGTTTCTAATTTCCTGCTGAAGTATGAAAGAAGTTATCTGACACCACATCGATCAGAAATGAGCTGCAAATATTCACTGCACTCGTAAAACTAAATGTCATC
Organism: Euthynnus affinis; assembly: GCA_029490765.1. NCBI lineage: Eukaryota > Metazoa > Chordata > Actinopteri > Scombriformes > Scombridae > Euthynnus > Euthynnus affinis. The sequence goes on along the minus strand of CM055855.1, from coordinate 933,344 downwards.
GAAATGAGTGTGAACAGTGTAAAGGAATGAAGCATCTCTGCAGACGCTTGAAGCAGACAAAAGGAAAAAAAATGATAAAAAACAATAATTTATGACCTTATTATTTTATTGCACCTTAACAGTGTGTTGTTTGTTTCCTCTGTGCTTGCAGACACACAGCAGCACAGATAGCGGGTCAGAGGGTCGGAGTGTTCTCCTACGGTTCAGGATTCGCTGCCACTCTGTATTCTCTCAGAGTCACACAAGACCACACACCCGGTGAGTCAGCCGCACTTCAGTCATGTGATGTGGATGTCATTGGAATACAGAGTCATTAGAGAAGTGCAGAAACAAATGTCAGCTTGTTCTTCCTTCTTGTTGTGATTTTGGATTTGTTTATTGTTTATTTCAGGCTCTGCTCTGGACAAACTTGTGTCCAGTATGAGTGACCTGAAGGCCAGGCTGGACTCCAGGCAAAAGGTTTCTCCTGCTGTCTTCTCTGAGAACATGAAGCTCAGAGAGGAAACCCACCACCTTGGTATGTAAAGAATCTATTGTTAGGGACTACTTTCACGCTAATACAGGAAGGATTTATGCATCTTTGTCGTCCACTGCGATATGAAACATGACTGGCACTTTACTGTCTTGTCGTGTAAATAAGAAAATAATGTTGAAATACAGAAAGGTTACAAACCCTAACACTAGCAGCGGCCAATCCATGGTTAAACATGGTCCCAACACTGAAGGCACATTATCTCAAAAAGTACAAATGTATTTATCCAACTGGCCTGTGGAATAAACCTTATATTTGTTGATCATACAGGCAATTGAAAACAGATTAGTGTTAGTCTAATGATGTTTGAGGTTATTGAGGACTTGTTCACTATCATGTTTTCTGAATCCAGAATTGATTTTTGCTCAAATTGTAGATCAAATATTACAACCTACCACCCCTCTTAAAGAAGGCTTCTCAAGGCTTCTGTAGCCTTGACAAGGTCTTTGCACTCCCTGACTTCTTCTCACAAACATGACTTTATTTGTTATGTAGAGTCCCGCCTTACCACTGTATGAATATATTTCAATCTGTCCATACAGCTAGTTACGTTCCTCGAGGCTCGGTGGAGGATCTGTTCCCAGGAACATGGTACTTGACACGAGTGGATGAGAAACACCGCAGAGAATACACCAGGAGACCTCTAGACGAGGACCTGCCTGCAGAGCCGGAGCTTGTTCGTTCCGGCACCGGCACCGAGGTACAGATCAACGGACTTCATACACAGCCTTCATATTTGCAAATGCAGTGTATGACCAGTCGGTATTAGTAACTGATGCTGAGTTGGTCCGTGTAAAATGTGTCTTATCTGAACTTGTTTGAGTCAAGGATAATTCTTATTCCATCATTTCTATCAGTAATATGAGTTTATACTATACAGTAGTGGAACAGGGACTGGAAATAATGAGTTACTCTTCTGACTTTCTCTTATCTGAAATAAACAGTTTTGATACAATGTAAGCAGCAGAGTGACATGATGAACATGAATGACATGATTCTTGTACTGACGGAACAACGCTGTGGACCACTCATTTCCTCATGTGTATTGATAATGCTTGTGGTCTGTTTTTTCTCCTCCAGCACATCCCCAGTCCAGCCAAGAAGATGCCTCGCATCCCTGCAGCCACCTCTGGCCCAGAGGCTGCCGTCAGCAACTGAGAGCACTCGGTTTTTACCTCTGAGAGGTATCAATGTCCAACAATTTGGGAACTATACTAACTAGACAACACTAGAGGTCAGAAGACTAGCAAAGAGAGGACATGCACCTCTGAAATCAGAATATATAAACTTAATTAGGTTGGAGCCGTTTGTCATTTAAGTGTTCCAGTGGAGGCCTGTGGACCGCTGTAGACACTCCTGACCTGCCTGTACCCATCCCATCATCCTCCTTGGTGTCCATTACTGTTGGACAGTAAATTTCATGTCTGATCATAGATTCCATATTGACCATGATAATCCTTTTTGTTTTAGCAATCCTTTTATTTCAAAGTTTACATTTTTACATATTTTCCTTTTGCATTTGTGCTAAATGGACAGCTCTATATTTGGGAGGAGCACAGGCAGACATTTACAAGAGTGTTGCTGATATGGAAACAAACAGACTTCCTACTGGCAGCTGGCAGCCAGTGACAGGAAGAGGAAATGGAGATAATTGGTGTGGCTTCAGGCTGCCTGCTGATTTTTTTTTTTTGTTGTTTTTTTTTGTTTTTTTTAAAGAACAAAGGGAAGTGGGCCTCAAAATGCGTTTATGCATCAAAATAGTGCTGCTGCTGCCACAGCAACCCATCATGATGACTCTCACCATAAATGGAGCTTGTACCTTCACTCTCTCCTGTTTCTGTTCAATACCTCAGTTTTCTATGAAGAGACATGGTCAGTTTCATATAGACATGTAACCAAACCATCAGGAACAGTGGGACTCAATACTCAAAGTGATGCTCCACCCAGAAGCCTGCAGATATTCTCACTTTACACTGTTGTAGCTGAGCTCATGTAGTCAACATGTCAACCTGGTAAGAAGTCCACAGAGAAGATGTGAACTGTCTCTGGTTAGCCTCTAACACTTCTGTTTTATAGATCTATGTCAAACTGAACTATTTTAGATAACAGCTAGACCTTTTTAGTTTTTCTATTTGCCTTTTATTGTCATGAAATACTTAAACTCATTGATGGATTTGCCGCCATGAAACAAGACACGTTCTCACTTTATGTTTAATCTGGTTTAAAAAAAAAAAAAAAAAAAAAAAAAGAGCAGTTGCAGTCCTTTTTTTTTTTCTCCAAAACACTTTGCAATGCCACAATCATATTACTAGTTGTGTTTTTCCCTTTTTACTGCCAACACACTTATAGCAAGTAACAGCTCATTATAATTGGAAAAGAGAAAAAAAGCAGAGCAAATGGCCAACATCAAACATCAGTGGGTTTTTCTAAACCAATGAGGGTAGAAGACAAATATTACAACAGTGTTATTCTTTAAAAGGTGCAATCAGCAACATATGGCTGTTTAGCAGGAACAGCACATTGTCAACTTTTTTTTTTTTTTTAATTATCATGGTAACAAGAGAAGGGCTGTCCTCATATCAATGAGGATAGAATAAATGTTGTTAGTATAACATAAAATGATGGTTTTGCAACTGAGTGTAAATACAGTGTATCTGTAGCCTGTATAATGCCAGCTTCATACCTGTGTTCACTCTGCTTCAATCTGCAGAGCAGACAGTGGCTAGCGCAGGAACCAAAGAGTATGGCCATATCCAGTAAATAGTCAGTCCCATGATAGATGGTGTTTGTTTTCTACAAAGAGTCAGTAGAATATTACTGATTGCACCTTTTTAAGGTAATACACTCTTATCAGATAATTACTGGCCTTATCAGGCAGTGATTGCTATAGTTTCATGATCCAACATGAGAAGAACCACACATTCATATTAACCAGTGTCACTGAATGTGAACTGCAGTGATACAGTGTTTTCTTTCCTTGTCGATGTCATTCAAATAAGTCAAAGGTAACATAATCTCATACTAAAGCCTTAATGTCAAAGGGCTTTAAAGGTGTTACCCATCAGGAGAATTAGTTGCAACATATAGAACTTAAATACTTTCTTATTCCATCAGTTGTTTGTTTTTTTTGTCTAAAGATGTTTTGTTCTCTCAGTCTCTTTTGCCTCAAATGGTTGTTTCTCCTGTTTAACATTGACATTGATTTGACAATAGCTACAGTCAGCAACACAAAACCAAATGTTGAAACAGATGGCGCTCAGGCAGAAAACATGGCAAACATCCGCCTTAAACTGACAGTGTTAGTGTGTTCCTGTTGGTGGTACGACAGACTTGTAGACTTGCACGCAGGGTTCCGAGGAGTGGGGACAGTTGATGTCAGGTGACTATGTTCTTGAGAAGCCTTACAATAAGCATGTATGAACTGTAAACAGACAAAGCTTTTCTCCTAATAATGTACAGATATTCTTTTTAATTGTACAGTCAGAGTTGGTTCCTCTGTGGCCAAGGCCCCGCTCACACCAGCATCACACACACACATACACACATACACACATACACAAAGGGTGCTGCTGGTGTGATTGTAACATCTGTGCTGTATGTTTTTAGGGCCAGTCTCAGAGGTCACATGATCTTTACCAATTTTGATGGTAATGTACAGTACAAACTGTAAGATTATTTATGCTTTGTAGATATGAGTGAATGGATGTCTCACCAGATGAATTTTATCCAGAAGGTTTGTGTAAACATGTAGAGATCAAGAATAAATGGACATTCAGCATGTGCTGTGTTTTTCATTCCTTTGTCACCAATAATAATAATAATCATGAAAGCCAAAAACCAAAAGCTTTTGGAAATTATCTTTATTTTTGCCACTTGTCATGTTTCCAAACATTAAAAGAAAATTAGTGTTCATATATGAACAATGAGAGACTCAGTATGAGCGCCAGCAGGAGGCCACTAGCTCATTTTTTTGTGATCAAATATTTATTGCTTTCTCTACAACCTGTAAACATATACATACACCATTCATACACCCCATAACCTGAAAACAAAAAGAAAATCCAACACAATTGTTACACAATATATTCAATTAGCTGCTGTAAGCAGCTCTCCTTGTATAGCAGCTACATAGACTTATTAAGAACAATTTAAAGAAGAATAACAAAAAATACAGACATTATGACTTTAGACATTTTGCAGAAGAGATTTCATCTTGTCACCTACATATTTATTAAACTACATATAAAATATGAGCCTCACACTTAATCAGCCCTAGATATGCCTCTACACAGGTCATGTGGTTTCACAAAATGTTGTCCCAGTCCTCATACAGTCATGTGACCATGAAGTCTAACTTCACTTTTAATGTTATCCTCCCCTCCTCCTAGTAATGTCTTTGTCCTCCCTGATGGCAGAGTTTACTGTTCAGAGAGGGTATAAATTGCTAGAAATCATTTAAAATAACATAAGACCATTTTAAGAGACAAAGTGCCAGGTACAAAACATCACCATCATCAATGTAACTGTAACTGACATATGGCATGTGGGATGAATGTAGATGTAGATTTTTTTCTTTGCACAGAGGACTCTAGAGCTGAAAGTGATGATTCAGGGGATGGCATGAATCTTTTTGTGACTATGACCCCAGAAGAATCTGCAGCTCATCATGACAATAGATCGAATCACAATCGTCTTTAGAGTAAGGCAAAATAAGAGCAGAGAGCATGATAAAAAGCATAAATACATTATGTCCTCATAACTGCTACGTCTTAGGTAAATCACTCTTGTATTAGAAGACTTAGAAGGTGTAGCGTCCCATGACCTAAGTAAATACAAGCAAGGTCTCCTCATTTAAACCTGTACAGTTCACAGCATCTAACCTATAAATCCAATATGTTTCTGTTCATATCACCACCTCTTTTCCTTTCCAATGATTCTTAACCAAGAAGAGTTTTCTGTTAACAGATGGTGGCAGCACTTCACACAAGCATCTTGATGGTTACCTAACTTGAACCACATGAGGGCAGCAGTTCTGCATTTTCAGAAGATTCTGTTGGGCTTACTGAGCTCTACGTTTGACAAGTGACACAAAAGAACTTGTTTTTAGGCCAAATATTCAACATCAAATGAAATGATTTATTTGAATTAATTAAGATGCCGAGAGCAATCTGTGTACACTAGCAGCACAGAGGAAAGATTTATGTCACTACATTTTGAACTTGCATCAGTTGTCTGTTTGATGTGGTCAGTTGATCACAGTGTAGCCACTGCATCAGCTGTTTGAGATGAGGAAACAAAACCAAAACTGCTTACACTGCCAAAGGGGGCTATATTTTTCAGTGACTTTGGAAAAATGCCTGACAGGAGTAAGCAATTTATAATCTGCAGCATATTCACCGCTAAGCAACTGAAACGTGTTTTAAGAATCTGCTTCTATTTCTGTGCAGGAGCAGTAGTCTGGCTCAAATTATTTCATGCACTGTGCTGCTAACTGCATTCCCCTGCATTCCTAAATCATTCAAGATTTAGGACACTCACATTTTCTTGATTCTGAAACGACTGAAATGTGGCATTTTTGCATAAAATGAGAGGACACACTGTGGATTTTGCCACCCATCACTTACATTGGAAACCCAATTAAAGGAGATCTTTTAATAACCAGTATGAGCAGAAGGAATGATTACAGTGAGGAAAACCTCTTTCACTGTTCATATGGACACCTGACTGCTGGTTTAAGACACAACTAAAAATACTGTGAACCTGTCCTTTAACTTATCAACAGTAGCATGGCATGGCACGACATGGCAAAACTAATAATCCTGATGATACTGTCTTGGCTTGTCTAGCCTTATTTATTTCAGAATTATGAGTAAATATTTTTAATTACAAATATTCTTTAAAAACGTGAGAGTTTAAGATTAACGATTAATGCCTAAATTTATGTCCAGCTTTACTGGGTTCTCTTGTCTAACTTGTGTTTTTCCAAGATGATGCTAACTTTTACAGCATCAGTAACCCTCAGATTTGATGTGATCCAGGAGGACATGCTTGTTGATTGCGAGCAAAGGATTCCAGGACACCTGGAGAAACCTAGGGCCCAACAAGATGTTATTGGACACAAGGGGACGCTTCATCAGACTCTCCAGTTCTCAGTCCTTACCCCCTAAACCACACCGCCAACCCCCTGCAGCCTGTCCTCCAGCCAGAAATCAGCAGCAAGCCAAACCCCAACCCCTCACCTCAACATCATTCCCTCCACCTGCAGCCCATAATGTTCAACCAACCTCTGAGGACTACCAGCACCCCTGAGGAGCCTTTAAGCCCACCAGATGAAACTGCTGAGCCCACACATATCCCTGGGCTGAAATGCACCCGAAAAATACAAATCCTCCTTCCCTAATAAGAGTTGAAGAATTGTTAACGATACCTGTTGTTACCCACAACTTAACATTAAATTCAAAACTTAAAAGAGAAAGACTCAAACAAATACGCTAGAAACTGATAGAGTTCAGTGTGAATATGTTTACTCTGCATAAAGAGGAATACAAAGCAAACCAAGGCCTCGATCCCGGGATAAAGAACCTAATGCAAAATCATAAAACATTCAATTATATACCTCTCATAACCCTGTTTTATAAACTCCACCTCGCTTGACCTTTACACTTTGGTAATAATCCAGACATGATTCATCTAAAAAGAAAAAAAAAAGGTGTCTGACATGTATCAATTGTACCTGGCAGCTTCCACATTTCTCACAATACACATGACCTAGCACCCTTCAATCATTGCACACAGAGAATCAACATGTGACATTACTGATCATCCCCTTCCCAGCTCCCCTGGGAACCGTCTCGTATTGATGTAAATGTTATCTTTGCTAACTGTCTATCTGTTACTAATATGTTGCAGTGTTACTAGCATAACTGATTGTTGAGGACGTCTTGCTCCACCACATACTCCTCCTCAACAGATGGATGGTCCACTGACAGTCCAACGGTTTCAAATAGGATACTAAATAGAGATTATTAGTTCTGATGTTTATATCACCAATTCTCAGAATGAGAATCACTTTTATCAGCCAAATAAATTTACATATACAAGGAATTTAACTCTGGTTTAGTGGCTCTCAGTGTACTTAATAATCTACAAAAAGATACACAAGGAATAACTTTCTACAGGTGAAACTGTTTCTATGAACTGTAAACAGGATACAAATAGTGCAGAGAAATGAAGAGTGCAGGAAATGCTGAGATAAATTTAAAATGGTTAAAAAAACAAAAAACAACGATGTGTGAACTGTGATCTTTGTGTTTTAGCTACAGAAAGAATGTGTGTGTAAGTGTGCCTTTGTGTATACAGACAGGTGACAAATGAAATGGTAAATGGACTGTACTTGTATAGCACTTTTCTGGTCTTCTGACTACTCAAAGCGCTTTTTTACATTACAAATCAGAGGAAACTAAGCATTCATACACATTCACACTCTGATGGCACAACCATCAGGAGCAATTTGGGATTAAGTGTCTTGCCCAAGGACACATCAACATGTGGACAGGAAGAGCCGGGAATCGAACCGCCAATCTTCCAATTAGAGAACAACCCGCTCTACCTCCTGAGCCACAACCACCCTCTTAAAGGAAAAACTGGTCCAGGTCTGAATGTTTGTCCCCCACAGTGAGGGGATCTGGTGGCTCTGTTATGCTGTGGGGGGCATTTTGCTGGCATGGTTTGGGTCCACTTGTCCCCTCGAAGAGAAGGGTCACTGCAAATCAATACAAAGTTGTTCTGAGTCATCACCTTTATCCTATGATGAAACATTTCTATTGTGATGGGAGTGGTCTCCTCTAGGATGACATGCCCAAATTCACAGGACATGAGGTGTCACTGAACGGTATGAAAATGATGTGAATCATATGCTATGATCTTACAGTCATCAGATCTCAAAACACCAAATGAGGAAATATGTTTTGGAAGAATGAAGTTTGTCCCTCCAGTAGAGTTCAGAGACTTTTAGAATCAATGCCAAGGTGCAATGAAGCTGTTCTGCCGGCACATGTGGCCCATCACCTTACTAAGACTCTTTATGTTGGTTTTACCTTTGTCACTCGTCTGTATGTACAGCATGTTTGTGTGTGGCTTAAACTTAGCATTAGTCAACAATTAGGTATTTATTCATCAACACTGTAATACTTGTAACATGGATCAAACGTGTCACTAGCCTATATAATATCATAAAATAATTTTGGGGGATAGATTGAACCATTGATTCAACTTGCCCCAACATCACTGGCATGTTTTACCCCACAACCTCCATTTTGACAAAAACTGTTTCACACAGTGGCTCAGATCCACAGTTGTGCTAAGTTTATGACCTTGTTTTGTAGCTTACACTGACTCACATTAACATGTAACAATGTCCAAAACATAACTATTTTACAACACTGATAGCTTTAATAACATAATGAATTCACTTGGTATGACAAAAATCATTTTATTTGCTCTGTCTTGATAAAGGGGGTGGCTCATTTTACCCACTGGTTCTATTCACCCCGTTCTCCCTTATATATATATAGTAGGTCATTCTGGCATACAGTCAAACTGAATGGAGGTCACCTGTGCAGCAGCATTCAGTAATAATCAGAAGTGGTACATACTTCGCCGACCAGCACAAGACCCTTACGTGATTCATTCAATAGTCCATTCAATGAGAACTGTTGCTCTGCTTGCTGTTAGCGCCTACCCATCATTACCACCAGATGGCGCAAAAGTAACGACCTTTCATATCCTACACATGCTCAGCCTTATAGCCGTTATTTCAGTGTTGATACTAAACATTTGAATTAATACGGCCATTTTCAATTCAATACATTCATTTTATTATTATTATTATTTTTAGTTTGTGGTATTGCTATTTTTAAAGCGACCTGCATATTTTCACCACCACTAGTTACAGTAGACCATTAATCTAGATTACAATAACATAAAATACTGTATACTGTGTATATAGTTTCTACTCTAACTCTTTCTTTGAATGTATTCCTAATAATCCGTTATGTCTATCATCCTGTAACGCTTGCCTTCCTGGTTCAGTGCACCTCCACACAGCGACACCGCCCCGCCGCACAACGCAGCCAGCCAGGGTGGAGTTTCAGCAGCAGCACTGCTAAGAGCGGATAGGGAGGGGAACTGAGAAAAAGTCGCTATCTGGCCTTTCCCCTTGCTGAAACTTTGCTCTGTGTCGGGGATTATTAAAATACCGACAAGATTTTTGGTGATCAAAGTCCAAGAAGTGGAACCGGAAGTGGATTCACGCGCTCAGGTCAGACTGAAGGTTTTCTAACTTTGAGAAGTTTCCACCATTCTAGCAAGACGTCCTTGACGTCACCAGAGACTCGATGTGGAAAGAGGAAAACTTAGTTAAAAGACGCAGACATAGGACTGCTGATATATGGAAGCGGTCACATATCCTGTATGTGAAAAAGTCACTAGTTGTTTAGTTAGTTAACACAATAGGAAGCGACGTGCTCATAATAAGCGGGTAGCTAAACCTCCCTTTCCCCCCTCATACCGAGCTGAACTATCTGTAGCTACCAGCTCACTGTTCCAGCGACTCATCAAGACCTCCGCAGGAGAAGTTAGGCCGTCTGGCATTTTGATGAGGTGTGTGTGTGTGTGTATGTGTTTGCGCGCGCGCGCGCGCGCGTGCGCACAGGCACGCGCCCGTGCGTGCTTACTTGAGTTGAGTTGAGTTGAGAAATCATGTTGCTCAGTCTGTCATACTTCCGTATATTAAGGAAGTTATTGTCTTGAGACCAGCTACCTTTTGGCTGTACAGCTGGAGTTTAGCTTCAACTTGCGAGCTTCAGCTTGTGTAGTCTGCTCACACTGGCTCGTTTATGACCTATCACTTTTAGTTCTGCTTTAACAAAACGGAGCGTTGGGCGTGTTGTGCAGACGAGCAAGAAAGAATAGCCGCAGGGTGTCACTTCTCACACCACTGTGATGTGGCTGCGACAACAGTGGAGGAATTTGCTTGGAGACATGTTTACTTTGAGCAGTAAACTATTGTCAGAAGGCTAAAAGGCAGGTTTGTATTTGAAAACATTCCAACAACCACAGTGAACTCTGGATGGAAGGATTCTTTGAGGCCTAATAGCAGTCTAGTCAGTGCTGCAGGGCATGCTACATGCTGCCACATGATATGACTCTTCATGCAATATATTCACATTTTCAAACAAATCGCCCTCCCAAAAAAAATAATAATAAAACATGATTCTGTCCCACACCGACACCAGGATGTTACATTTTCTCTCCACATTGTTGGTTCTGCTGCCACACAAGAATGACGGGAAAATGATTTGTTGATACAGTTCTTGGTGAATTTGAAACATGTTGAATGTCGAATATATATATGCTTAATAGTGATCGTCATTTTCAGAGTTGAACTGTGGACTGATGAGTTTACTGAATTCTCTCATGCTCAGACACACAGAGGGAAGTCTGGATGGAACAGAAAGCTGACTGTAATGAAGAACTTGAAAAGATAAACTGTCTGATAATTGATCAGTCAAATCAAGTCCTTTATGACAGAAAACAGTCAAGCATTATCTGTGTTCTGCACAAATGTAGCCATTGTTTGTTTATTCCTATTTCCCCCCCTCTTGTTTTGGTGCCGCTGTCTAGTTCCTCCACCTTATGATTTGCACTGTGAACTTCACCATTGCCCTGTAGAGGTTGTAGACAGCATCTCCTCCAGTGCATGCATTCATCACCTGCCACTGGAAAAACTACCATGTCATCATATACAGTTAGGGAGCACATCGTACCTAGAATGGACTTTAATGACATTATTTCCTTTGACATACAGTAAGTATTTAAATGATTACAATCTATAAGGAACTGTTATGGCAGCAACCATCTCTACCACCACTATATTCCTCACTTTTCTGAAGAGTTTGAGTCGAAGTTTAACCACAGGTGGTCAGCAAAAACAAGATCAAGAACAAGTCAGAGCCAGAAACACCAAATAAAGGCCCTCAGAGAACCTAAAGAAAGTAAAAACCTTATGAAGGGAAGAAAAATGAGACCTAGGATGGCCCAGTTTAAAGGGCAGAGCAGAGAGGGCTAAGCCCATATCGTGAAATATTTGAAAATAATATTACATTTGCAAAAACTTAAAATTTGACCAATCTTTTCCTCATAATTTGTTGAGAAAGATTTTCTTGTAGCAGTAGGTGGCTCTGTGTCCCTGCTCTGTGTTCAGAGGAGAGGAGAAGATGACCGTTGTCCACACTAAGTGGAGAACTTTGGTTGCTATGGAATCTGATGCAGATTGTCATGTTCCACCAAAGGATGAATTCTGTCCTCCTGTGCTACCATTAGGCTAACATTCCCAGATGCGCACAAGAAATGTGTCAATCTGATGGACTGATGAAATTGACTGAGATTGAACATTTTCCCGCTCTTTATCTCAGATCTCATCATTCCCGTGGTGCGCACCTGCTATAAATCCCCAGCATGCGCCCTCCATAAACATGGCCATTAGACTACCGTTTGTGCAGGGCCAATTATTGATATATTTAAAAATCTCAAATACTGTTGCTGGTATGACATTGTAAATTACATGGAAGAAAAAGCGATTGACCCTGCTAACAGCATGAAGTGAGTTGCTGACTCACACCAAATAAAGAATACAATAATAACATTATGATGAAGATTGGTACTTCATTACATACCTTCTATCCCTATTTGTCTAGTGTTGTAAAGTGAAGTTTGCAAAGCACATTCATGCTCCCAAATGGATCTGAATGACCTCAAAATCATTGAAACTTAACTAATAGCACATTGTCTCATCATCAAACATACATAGGCCTATCACACATAGGCCTATGTGTGAAAATGATTTAGTCAAACATAGCATGGTACAGCTATGTCAATTTCCCCTAATGTGGACTTTCCCTGTAACTCCACTTTTAAGTCATCAACATGATGTTGCATACAAAGTTACACTGTGGCCTGTCACAAGTATGTCATGCAGCTAGACTTGGAAAGTAACCTGATCCGCCAGCAAAAAAAACAAATGCAGCCTTTGGAGTAAATGCTCTGTTGGATAGGTGTCAGTGCGTTGTGTCATGGCCCACACTCACACCAGTTAAGGAGACCTACTTCTCATTCCAGTGTGCTGCACAGATTGGACTGTAGTGTTTTCACTCAGCCATATTTGGTCAAGGCAACATGTGCTGCCACTCCTCCGGCACAAGAAATCATTTGTTTTAGACTTGAGCAAATTCCCAAGTCTGTGTCAGATGCCTGGGGAGTTCAGCGAGGCCAGTGAGGACCCTCCAGAGATAAAAGCAGCTGCTAGTTCATTTTAAAGATCATATTGAGCTATAAGAATGTATTTTAGAGATAATTTTTTTATTAGAAGTCAGTGGTTTTGATGTTTGATCTGATTATTTTACTCACAGTGGTGGACTTAAGGAAGTGCTCATTTCCAAAGTAAAGTTTGAGGTGAGACTTTCTGAAGCTGTTCGAGGATATGTGCTCCATTGAATCCTAATATCAGAATGCAACAGTCAGATGGCCATATGTACACACATTTATGCTTTTCCATCTTGGACACACCATGAACTGTCAGTATTGCCATTCTCAGGAGTGTTCGCTTCCTACACACAATATCTAGTTAGTAGGTTGCTCACAAATGTGCTGTTGAGATTTATGGTCCCTGGAGGAACAGTGCTGCTGACTTTGGTGGCCCATTTTCCTTTCCTCTCATGTGATCTTCAAGCCAAAAATATCTCTTAAAATGTTTATGAATATGAGATCACGCTCTCTTCAGAGAATCTGAGTCCAGTGTGGTCATTATGTGAAATTTCTTGGCCTGTAGGCCAAATACCTACATCAGACCATGTCCATCTTAGATTGACTGTTGGGTCTGGCTCAAGCGGCGACTACCACAGCTTGATGCTGAAGACAATGCGGAAGTACCTTCAAAGGACCAGTGTGTAAGATTTTAGTAGCATCTAGCGGTGAGGTTGCAGATTTCAACCAACTGATAACCCCTCCTCCTCCCTTCCAAGCGAAAGACGTGAATGACTCTCTCTGGAGCCAGTGTTTGGTTTGTCTCTTCTGGGCTACTGTAGAAACATGGCTATTTCTTCCAAGACTGTTCTGCTAGATGCCAATAAATTCTACAGACTGGCTGTTTAAAGTGCCACTGACAGCTACTAGATGCTCCAGCAAACAAACAATCACAAAATTCAGGCTACTCACCTATGAAGCCTCATATTACTCCACTGACTGATACAAAGATAAAAATGGTCTTGTTGCGTTGGCAAAGGTCCAGACAATCCAGTCAAGTAAAATATGTAGTCCAAAACACATTTTTACATCAATAAATTCCCATGAACTGCTATTGCATCATTTCAAATGGTATCAAAATGGTGGCTGCACTCTGATCTTTAGATTGACACCTCACTTGATCCAATAGGAACTTCCATGTCCTGTCCACAGTGCACAATAGCCGACGAGAGTCTGCATTGAAAGGCGGTGCCTGCCCCTCATCTTTCATGTAAAGACTCAGTAGGACCAGATTCTGAAAATGACCATATACTGCTTTATTGTTTTTTTATATGAAGCTGCAAAATGGAAATTATGGAAATATAAATAGTTTGCCTTGATTTACTTTTTATATGAACTTCTTTTCCATTATAGCGCTTGTTTTACTCTTTTATATGCACAATCTTTAGTTTCAGCATTTTATGCTTCAGTTACTCTGAAGCAGGGGTTACTTTTTACTAAATTACCTTTTTTTTTGGAAGAAGCCTTAACATACCCTTAGAAAACTAAGTTTAAAATATTCATTTTCTGTGGCATTGTTATTAAATTTGAACTTGGACTAGGTAAGGCTCCATGCTATGGTCCCATTGTGTTTTCCAGCTAATGAGTCACAGCTACAGGGCATCTGCAGACATCTGTTTGCAAAAAAAATAAAAACCTTAAACTTCAGTTTATTTAAACTTCTTTCAAACTTTGTACAGTCATGGTTACCGACTCTCTCTCCATCTGCCTACGCGTGTATTTTGAGTAAAATTCAAATCCGTGTTGCTGAAGGTCGTTTTCTCCAGCAGATCTGAGATGCGGTATGAGGCACTCGCCATGTTGGTGCTGTTAGTTGTTAGCCTCCGTCACAGAGCTGAACTGATAGAATGTGTACTGTAGCAATATACCAACGATCTCTCTGTAAAGGCAGGTTGTGGAGACATTTGAATCGTTCACTGTCGGTCCTAGCTTCAACCACTCAACCAAAAATAATAATGAATAAATAATCTTCTTTGGGTTCTGCCCTCAGAGCACTGGAACTGTCCCATAGTGCAGCCCTGTACACTATCCTTCCATGTAGGTCCTTTATTTGTTCAACTGAATCAATGGACTCTTTCAATTGCTCACTAGTGCTTTACTTTATGAATGTATATATTTATTTTTTATTTTTACCCCATATATAAGGGAGGAGGAATACTTGCATGCGTGCACCATGTGCATGTTTGTGTATCCAGTATGTGTATGAGCTCCAGTTTATTTGTGTATGAACGTTTCTATCGTGGCTAACCTCACTAAACCCCACTTCCATTGCCCTGGTCTGACACAGCATGACATGTGCATTATACTACACACACACACACACACACACACACACACACACACACTGCTTATCTCCTCTCCTCAGAGATGTCATATTCCCTAGTTTGGCTTATCCTCTTTTCTCTTTTGTCTTTCTCTTAGCTGTTTATGTATTTATGTACCTCACCTGTTTTGTACTCACCTGACCTATACCCCAACTGACTCCCATTCAAAAAGCCTCATCTTCTCTCTAGAAATATTAAGACTACGTTTTTTTTCAATGAGTCATTATGGTCTTAAATGCTAAATACAGGCCCTGTAATAAGTGTGCTGGTGGTCGCTTGTGATTGTGTTTTTCCCCAATCACCGCTTGTGATTGTATAGGGTCATGACCCACCCTACTCTGCCTCTGATTGGCTTACCCTGATATTCTTACCCGAATCCTAACCGATCTCACTCTCCTCATGTTTAAACCTAACCAACCCAACCAATGAAAGCAAAGAGTACTAGTCAGTCAGAGGCAGAGAAGGGTAGTTCATGACTTCCCCATCTGGGCAAAAAAAAGATTTGGCTCACTGCTCAGTGTTCCCAGTAAGCTAGCATTACCTTGGGTCTGAGGTAGTGGGGCGTGTTTCCAGAGTGTGAAAGGCAAAACCCTGCTCTCCTTATTTGGAAGGTCCTGGCTTCAAATGGAAGAGCCGGAGCCAAGCAACTCTGGGCTTCAAACCATCGACGTATAATAAGACTTCCAATATAATATTATCAATATTCGATTGAATAGGTGCCATCTTTGAGTCCGGCATTCAGTTCTTATAATACAGCTATGCTTCAAACACCCAAACATGACGGCTCCAATGCAAACTAGCGGGTGCTGTCAGACCCTCATCTTTATATACAGTCTATGGTTTGGGTCAGGTCCTGGTCTGTGTTGCTCCAAGTGGACTCTGCATTTCCTTTTTTTTTTTTTTTTGACTCTTTTCGTTGGTGTTCAGTGCACTTTGGATGAGGTCTGTTTGGATCAAGTTTGACATGTGGCGAGCACATTCATGCATACCACAGGAAGACCAACCTGAGCTCAAACCTTACGCTTTCACTCCCATGGCAACCAGACTGTTAGAATAGGTCAATCATCAGTGTTGATTATCCCATTGTGTTATATTATGAGGCAGCCAATACGGGTGACAGCAGAGTTTTACACTTTTATATTTGTCTCCTCCCAAAGACATCTTCTTTTCATTTTCTGTTTCCTCTTGAATACCCCTGCTTGTGCATGAAAATATGAATGAATATAATGTAAACTTTGCATTGTCTTTAAGTACCAAGTGGGCTTTTCTTTGAGTTCTAGACAGTGGCTGTTTGCACACAAGCAATGGCATGGTGTTACAGCACTGACTTACTCCCTGTCTTTTGTAGGATGCAAAGCATTAGAGAACAGCACCACTTCATAGTAAAAAGGAACTGCTGAGCAGTCACTTTCAGCCAGTCAGCAGAGAAATCCAGTACAGTATGTGCTTCAGAAGGCCTGAGAAGGGGATTGAGTTTCCTGAGCTGAACTGCTGTTTCTACACCAGGCTTTCAAGTCTCTCTTGTCAACACTAATGACTATGAATGTTCTTCCACTAAAAAAACCATGTAGAGACATGTCAAACAAAGGTGTCATTTAGTAGGGATGGGGGGACATGCCCTTCAGCCAGTGGTCTATACTGGCAGTGTACAATCTAGGGCTTCATCAGTTAGTTGATTTAATTAAGTCAGTCAACAGAAAATCATATTTTCCAACTATTTTGATCAATTAATGGTTTCAATCAGTTTTCAAGAAAATATGTCAAACATTTGATGGTTTCAGTTTATGAAATTTCAGAACCAGCTGCTTTTACTTGTCTTAATTTAAAAGTAAATTTGGAATATCTTTTGATTTTTACTGTTGGTTTGGCATAACGAGACATCTGATAACATAACCTTGTATTTGTATTGGGCATCAGTTTTCTGATGTTTTATAGACCGAGACCAATTTATCCATTAACTGAGAAAAAAAGCAGTCAGGGCTCTACAGTTCAAGCAGTTCACTCGTATTTCCCTTAAAATAGATATGTGCAAACCGGAAAAATAATTTATGAGTCACGGGTAGAGACCTAATGTAATCTTTTCTAGTAGATACTAAGGACTTCCTCATAGTTCTCCACTGGTTTGCACATGCACGCCAGTATGTATGGATCTGTATATGTAACTCTGTGTTACTTGGACATATTTCACTGTGCTAAATTTCTTTGTGTGTGCCAATTTTTTTTTCATTTAGGATGCACTAACCTGATGCACCAGATGGTTTGTGACACAGAATCATGTGAGAAGACAAGCTTGGAAACAATTTGGAAAAGGGCAGGCACTTTCAAAATACTAGGCAGGTGATTAGACGCTAACCATCTTTCTATCACCATCTTACCTCGCGAGGCAGCAGGAGTTACAATATCACAAGATCACGCAAGACTTCTCATAGGATGCTGATTGGTGGGAACCACTGGTAGTTTGGACACAAGCACATAACTTGAAGCCTGACAAGATGGATTCTTACGTGATCTTGTAAATCCAGCTGCCTTGCGAGGTAAAATGTACTCTTTGAGGGAAAAAAGTTAGCGTTGAGCCCTGTGTCAGTTGCAGCTTAATATAAATATATGTGATATCTGATATAATGAGTCTAGTTTCCCACTGAGAAGGCTAAGAAGAATACCAAATTATTGGTGTATTGGTATAATTATATGATTGTCAGATCAAATGTCAAATGGACTACATTTATATAGCACCTTTCTAGTCTTATCGACCTCTCAAAGTGCTATTACGATGATAATAATAACGACAACAATAACAACAATAATAATAATAATCATTTTATGCATATAGCACCTTTTTCATATAAGAAATACAGCTCAGGGTATTTTACAACAAAAGAAATTCTATGCACCAAGCGCTTCACATGAAAAAACATACAAGAACATGTAAAAAAAAAACAAAACAAAAAACATTAAAAATAAGATAAAATCAAATGCAAAATAGAATACATAGAATACATACTTTATTGGTGGTAATTTGAGAATTAATAAGTGAAACCTCAAAGTATTTCCCCATGTGTACACAATCTATAAATCAGCACCTAGGTCTCTGAAGCATATCAGTACCTCCCTTTTCCCAACAAACACAGACTCATCACTGACCTCAGCACCTATGTAATATAAGATGGAAAATAAAACCCAACATTAATGCGTGTTAAAATAGGGTATACGTAGAACCTATAAAATAAAGTCAAATACAGCATTTTAAAAGAAGTGCATAAGTGTGAAGCAAACTGAGAGAACAGCTAGTTAGTGGCTAAAGTGGAGAGATAAGGCTTTCTTCATTTCCATAGGTAGTGTGTTCCAGAGTTTTGGGGTGTAATTGACAAAAGCTGCATCCCTGATTTTCTTTCAGTTGTTGCTGGGAATCTCCAATAAACCAGCAGCAGATGATTGCAGTTAATGTGGGACCTGAAGCTTAGATCCGAATCTAAGATAACACCAAGACTTGTAGCCTCAGATTTATTTCCCCACATTATTAAACAGTATTTCTCTTTTTGTTTTGTGGCCAACTAGTAGGACTTCAGTAATGGAATTTACAGCTACAGTCTCATTTGGTTCAGTGGAGATGTACTGTAACTATGGAAACGTATATTGCGCTCTCTGATGTCACTATGTAGCAGCATATATAGGAAGAATAATAATGGACCAAGGCAGCTCCCTTGTGGAACCCCAAAGCAGCTGTCATGTTCCTCAGACACATGATGTAAAATGTCCCTTTGATGTATGTTTTGAACCAGTTTAACACTTTTCAAGACAATTGATTAGGATATCATGGTCAACCATATCAAACGCTGCGCTTAGATCTAAGAGGATAAGAACTGAGTCCTTATTTTCATCAGAGTTTATTCTGAGTTCACTGATTATTTTAGTAAGAGCAGTTTCAGTGCTGTGGTATGTTCTAAAGCTTGACTGAAATTCCTCCAGGATGTTGTTTTCTTTGTACTGAAACCATCTTTTCAAGAATCTTGTTAATGAATAGAAGGTTGGATATCGACCTATAACTGGTCGGTGCATCACCTTCCAGGTTGAGTTTCTTTAGTAAAGGTTTAACAACAGCTGTTTTGAAGGCATCTGGGAAGATTCCTGTTTCAAGAGAATGCTAACATTCATCTATTCACACACACACATTCATACACTTTCCAAAGGTTGATGAACAAAGTGACAGCTGATCTGGATTACACTGTAACCTATTGGGATGATGTGGTGGTATACAGTTCTTCCTTGGCAGAACTTGTCTGGCATATAAAGCAGCTTTTTGAGAGGCTAGAGGCAGCTGGACTGGTGGTTAACTGGCCCAAATGTGAAACTGGGAAAAATCAGGTAACTTCTCTGGGGCAGCATGTGGGCTGAGATTTGGTCATGCCCTAGGCAGCCAAGGTACAGGCCATACTAGATTTCCTAGTACCTCAGATTAAGTGGCAACAAATGCACATTCTGGGAATGTGTGGGTTCTATAGGAGGTTTGTACCAAATTTTTTCTGCAGGAATGGCACCATTAACAAACAAGGGGGAAGAAGTTTGAATGGTCAGTGGAGTGTCAGAGCTCTGTGGACACAGTGAAAGCCATTTCATCCAGTAAACCTGTGTTGGTTGCACCTGATTTCTCAGCTCCATTTAAGCTTGTGGTAGATGCCTGTGACATTGGAGTAGGAGCGGTGTTGATGCAAACAGATGCTAATGGGATAGACCGGCCATTGGCTTACTTCTCCAAGAAGTTAAATCAGCGTCAAAGGTGGTATTCAACCACAGAGAAAGAAGCCCCAGTCATGATCTATGTGGATACGGACCACAGTTTGTCCAACAGTGAGAGTGTTCAGGTGGAGTTTGAGACGATGAGGCTTTTACCTGGTAGGGAAGAATGTTATTGCAGAGACACTTTCCAGATGATGATAGCCTGAAGTAATGACAGAGATTTTTTGTGATCAACACTAGGTCAGCTAAGTGTAGTTGTGTTTTGAAAAAGTTTCCTCTTGCTACGTTAAGGAAGGGAAAAATGGAGATCTTTGAAAGTCGTAAACAGGTTTAAGATGTTTATATGTTCATAAAAGGGAGATTTCTTTTTTTTTTTTTTTTTTAAAGGGGGGGGGGGTTAAAATATACGTAATGTAGGTTGGTCATTGTAAGGAGGGAGGAATGTTAAGTTGAGTGGTATGCTCTTTTGTAATTATTAATAATTTCATCTTTCTTTTTGGCTAGCTGGCAGTGGGCGGGGCTTATTAATTAACCTGTTGGCCCAGGTGTGATAAAGCTTCTAGGTAACAGCACCTGGAAGTGATTTGGCGCTGAACAGCCCTAAGAGTGAGAGTCTTGAAAATGTATTAACTTGTGTCTTTAGCTGTGAAACCTGCAAGCTGTCTACTTTCATTTTGGAATCAACTACAAAAAAAAGTTGAACAAGAACTGTCTACTGACGCCATCTGTGCTGGCTGCTCATGGGGAACTTTAGGCTGGAGCTAGCCGCTGTTGCTGACCGGAGGTTAGCCCCACACACAGCCCACTGCCAGCCAGCCTTGTTTCCAACCACACGCTTTATGTCAGAGAACGAACTTCCCCTAGACATGCCAGAAACTTAACTACTAGCTGTTCTGGTAACAGCGCCACTCAGCTCTATGTCTAGTGCAGCAGAGGCTGTTTGCTATAAACACTGTCACATCACATCACAACAGGGCAGGGCTTCTGGGCTCTGCCCCACTCACTTTAACTGCCCCACCAACAAGAACAAGCGCACAGGGGGAAAAAAACAGTCAGAGGCAATAAAACTAGCTAATAGGAGTACAGACATGTTTGACTGGCAGCAGAATCAACCAATAGAAGGCTGTAAACCGCTTCCACGGTTGAACCTCAGTTTAGTCTCACTGGTGAAATCTCTGTGTGGATTCAAACTAGGCAGTGTAT
Organism: Euthynnus affinis; assembly: GCA_029490765.1. Taxonomy (NCBI): domain Eukaryota; kingdom Metazoa; phylum Chordata; class Actinopteri; order Scombriformes; family Scombridae; genus Euthynnus; species Euthynnus affinis. Next base: position 912,191 of record CM055855.1, on the reverse strand, counting down.
TCAATCCTTATTGTTTTAATTGATACATTATATATGTGGTTCTCAAGAAGTAATACGTTTTCGGCTAGTTCCAAACAGGCACCAATTCCTCCTGACTGACAGTATTCCCAGCCTATCTAATCGGCGGCCTGCAGGCCACATCTGGCCCAAAAGCGACCTCCGAGTTCCTCAGGAAGCTCCAGGGTAACACAGGAAAATCACTATATATGGCTCTGGAGCTATATGCTGTATATTTATATAAATGGAGTGTTCCTCATGAGTCGATGCCTCTGTCAAACTAGAGGACTGCATTTAGAAGGAAGAACTGGCAACACTCACCTGCACACTTGAATGCAAGTGTGTCGACAGGCAAGTTTCCAAATTCTTAATCATATATTAACCTGATGAATGGAAAATACAATTTTTCTATCAGAAAGTATCAGCTCACTGTTCATCAAACTAAATCTGAATTCTGTGAGAATTCCCACAATTTCTACAATGATGAATGGTAGTCTGTCAGAAGAATAGAAAATGCCATATAAAGTGCAATAAGCAGTTTCATCTCAGTGTATTATTTGCTATGTTAAATACATACTGTATATTCTAAACCACCTTGTTTTTGGGTTTACTTCCTCCGAGTTGAAAACAGTCTCAAATTGTAGATGAGATGTTATCTTCCCTCTGCCACAGAATTTCTGTCTCTACATTCCTGTATTCTGCTGGGACTGGCTGCATTTAGTTCTTGTGCTCGCTGCCAGTGACATAAGGCTGAATAAAGCCTCTCTTCTTTCTTCTCTCCCTCTGTGTCTCTGGTCTGATGCTGGTATTCCAAAAGGAATGCAGACTTGAATTCCTCTGCAGGGCTGGAGGCAGCAGAGCAGCTATACAGCGTGGGGCTCATATTGCCCTGCTAAATACAGACCACCTCATTTAAAGGATTCAGGAAGAAGACCTGGACTCAACTGTGAATATGTTTTTAATAGTGTTTCACCCATGGTGGATAAAGTATTCATATTCCTCAAGTTAGTGTCAGTAGCAATACCAAAATGAACTCCCTGTACTCACAGTGACATCACTCTCTTTATTTGATTGAGCCTATAATAAAGAATCAGACAGGATGTGTAAGAGAGTATGTTGAGTATGTTGTGGTTATGTTGCTGAGATGTGCTGGTATATGGTTTTTACTGCATATTGCAGTGAAACATCTAGATCGTATCCATACTGCCAACCATTTCCATAACCATCATGACCGTGATTATTGTCATTTTTCAGAGGACGCCGCGAACACAGCAGAGAGCGCAAAGAACCAGGCTCCTGTCCGTCCAGCTCTAGCTACTCTGGCCAGGACATTCTATGCTAACATTAGCTGTCAACCCACTGAAGTGTGACTAACTATGAGTAGTAGTGGAGGCTTTAGCTCTGCTGGTGTTTGTTAGTAGTTGTAGCTGGGCAGAGGGGCAGTCAACACTGTTGGCCTGTAAGAGCCCGGTATCACTGTTCTATGTGCCTTTACAAATGAATGTAACTGTTGGCACCCAGCAGATAACGCTTAACACAGTTCTTGCACTCCACAAATAAATCGATCAATTTCATCAGGAAAAAAAAAAATCATGAATTTTCAAAATATGAATGGGTGCATAGAATCTAGGAGATACTAGAGTTGAAATGAATTTAAAGTCATTTCCAGTCAACAGTTTTAAACTTTGAACAACCTTCAGGAAATTCAGGAAACGTTTGATTTCAGGATTTCAGGAAATTCATTTGAGGAAACTCTCGATTATTGTGACAGTACTCTTTACCCTTTTACATTTTATTTACAATAATGGTGGCTTGAAAGTTTGATATTGGGACCATTATGTTGTAGGTATTTTAGATCACTAGGCCAATGTGTCAACCCCATCACGTCCTGTTGACAAAGCGGTGTCAAAGCAGAGTAGACACAGCTGCATCTAATAACATTAACAAACATGCCAGGTAGTGAAGTGAGCACTGTAATTATGACAGTACGTTCTCATTGTCCCACCTTCATCAAATGGAGCCAGCTGTGTCTACTCTGTGAAGACTCTTTGGTAGCAGGCGACCAAATGTTACTTTCATATAGAAAAAGTGTCACAACTACATGTTACATTACACCAGCAACATTTCTTGATATGACTTTGCAACAAATGCTTCCTTTTTCTGCGGTGGCTTGTGATGGCCCAATTAGGAAAGTGAAAAATTACAAGCCATTGTGTCTCAGTAAATCTGCCACCATGTAGAAAAGATAGAAAAGATAACCGACCTGATACAGGTTGGCTTACTTGAGGTGAGCATGGTGGAGGGTGTGCAGGCACTGAGGCTGCAGAGCTCTGCTGCAGCAGTGAGTGCAGGCAGCAGGGCTGTGTGTGGACTCTTTAAGGCTGCTGTCACACAGTCACACAGGATGTGAGCGAGGCTGAAAACGGCAACAGTTCAGCTCATGGGTAGCAAAGAGCTTTCTGTGCTCTGCAACACTGTGAACTTGTGGTGAACTATTTTTCACAACGGTTTGTTGTACTTGTACGACTCTTTTAATCAGCAGGCCGGTGTTCTGAGCTTTGAGCCTGTTGGAAGGATGGGTGAATGTGAGGAGCGGCAGGTGAGCCGACTGTCAATCACAGCTGTCAGTCAACGCCCACATGGCAGGCATCAAAGCTACTATAAGTCTTCAGTCGGAGCATCTAATAGCTGTAGTCAGTATTGCAGTTTAACATACTTCCACATTGGCTTCAGCCTCAAGTCATGATAGATTTGGCTTAAAATACAATACATTTTTCTCACCAATGCATCATTTATTTTGTATAAAATAATGAATTTTGTTCAAACCAAAAGACGAAGGACACAGTTAAAATGTTAGGACTTTTATGTGGTTCCTATCTTTGCTCCATGTTGCGTGTACTATACCTGAGCATGAGCAGAACATCTCCTCTATAAGCTCAAATTGGCCCCTGCACAGTATTTCAGTATTTCCACAGACGTTATTTCCTCTGTGCAAAAGAAATAAATGATATTTTTCATGGTGACCAGATGGCAATGTACTAAACAGATACACTGTTACTAGCTTCAGGCATGTGCTAATATTAGTGAGAGACTGAAGGCAGAGGATCTAGAATATCACATGCAGCACTTATCAGCACTAGAATGTTAATCTTACAGTAAAATGTGTTGTTCTGGCACAATAAGATAAGTTTGTGTTATATTTCTCTGCTTGTTGATGGACAGTTCCACAGACACTATAAAACAGAATCTGCTCAGGCCTTAAGGACATGAGATAGAGGCTGAGATGTATCTGACGGCTGGAGATAGAGAGGATGTTTGGTTTCAGGGTGACAGTTGACATGACTGATGGTGGGAAGTCTGGACTGTCACAGGAAGTTGGCTAAGAAGAAAAACACGACTTGGCCGCTAGGAGCCGATATTTGATGCTTAATGTATGCGTAGACCCTTATCTCTGAGGGCGCTGTGCTCGTCATATAGCTTTCTAACATTCATGATGATGCTGTTCCATTAAAAGGGCAATTCCAATTCATTACAACAAAGATTCTTGCTAAGATCTGGAAAAGGTCAAGAAACATGAATGGACAATCGGACGGCCTGGACACCAACAAACAGTTTCAGGGTTTCAGAAAAGGTGTAGGCCCGGCAGAGGGGGGCTGATACTGGGCAAAACGTCATAGAAACCCTGAGTTCATTCAGGTGATCTTGACCATTTGATAAAGAGGTTAAACTCAAAGTGTGAACTAGGAGTTGACTGATTATTGGCCTGGCCAATTATCAGAATCATTATTTTTTTTTATCTGATTGCTTTGGCTCTAATGCACCCACCTCTCTTTGTAGTCACCACTCTGTGGTCTTGAGCAATGTCCCACCCACAGCGCTGTGTTTCGAAGGAAAAGCAGTGGCTCTTGCTGAAGTCGTGGCAAACATGACGTCATCATCTACGCCGAAGTTTTAAAAACACCACTATGGTATGATCTATTTCTATGATGACGAGCGTGGCCGGTTTCCTGGTTACACCACTGAAAATACCAGAATAATGCACTTTATCTCAGTGATATAAAGTAAGTGAAGCTAATGTTGAGTCTCATAGACCAAACTTGAATACAGTAGTGAACGTCAGCAAGTTAACTTGTTAATCGTTAATTTAGCCACCTGACCACAACAAAAAATTTGATAGGCTAGAACGTTATTTCGTGCACGTCACTCACCAGATCTAGTCAAACTCTGTCTCAACCCACGACTACAAGTGACATTACTGAAGCTGTCTCTGACTCTGTTTCTTTTAGGAGAGGCACAGGATTGTAGTTAGAGACTTTAGACGTCTAAGGCCTGTGTTAATCCACACACAGACTGCTTAGATGTAAGTAAGTAAGTAAAAATGGTTTATATAGCACTTTTCATAGACATTAGTCACAAAGTGCTTTTCATGAATATGATGCAACATGCAAAAAAGAAAACTCAAATTAACAAATGAAGTGACCTCCTGAGTCACTTCATTTAAAAAAAAAAAAAAAAAAAATACTGAACTAACAAACACAATAGGAATATACAACTTAGCTGCATGCCTGTCTGAATCGACAGAATCAGCAGACCGTAAGGGTGACCACAGGTCTTTAGGTGGGTGTGTGAAACAGACAGCAATTTTTAGCACGTTTGAGCCAAGAGAGCGAGCTGATGAGTAGGAGATCAGCCACATATGCAGGAGGCTGTGACTGTGGAAAGCTCTGTAAGTAAGAATGAGAATTTTGAACTGAATCCTACATGCAACAGGGAGCCAGTGAAGACATTGAAGTATAGGGGTTAATGTGAGATTGTCTGTTTGACCTCATGAGTAGTCTTGTGGCAGCATTTTGGATGATCTGCAGACAATCGAGGGCAGAGATACTAAGAGAGGAGTATAGTGTGTAACAGTAGTCAATGTGAGATGAGATAAAAAAGCATGTATTAGCATCTCTAATTCAGCTGTTGAAACTACAAGATCTGACCAGCTTAACAAAGGTGTTGAATGACAAGGATTGATCAAATATAACACTAGTGGCTAGTGGAAGAAAGAGGCCCAATACTTTTCATAATCACAGGGGCAACTTTTTCTGGGGCAAAAATCACAACCTCTGTCTTATCAGCATTGTCCTGTAGACAATTTTGTGCTGTACAGTTTTTAATACTGTTAAGACAGTCTAGGAACCTAGATAACCTAAAAGCCTCACTAGATTTGAATAAAAAGTGGTTGTTCTGCAATCTTATAAAGGTGGACGCAGGTTATCATATAAAGTAGCCTATAATAAAACTAAGTGCTTATTATTTACCATCTCCCAGGTCACCAGACCAAATGCGTTCTACCTTCCTTGCTTACCTACCTCTACTGCCAGGGGCAGGAAACCCCTTCTCAGATGGACATAGGATGAGAGAGCAGAGTTCCACACCACAGCGTTACTGTTCTGTCTACTTGAGGGTCCTCATGATGGAAAGTTTGGGAACTCCTCACCAAACTACATTTCAGTTTGTCCAGTCAGTGAGAGACAGTGCATGTTCCTTTGGTCTCATAATTTATATATATTTATATTTGTCAAAACATGTCATTGAAAGTAAGTGAGGGCCCTATCTCACATCAAGATGCTCAGCCCATACGGGCTCACAAGCACATGACTACGACTGTCAAGAACCATTTGTACAAACAAGTGTGTGTGAGAAGACAAAACAACACCCCATATTTAATACCCTACCTATATGAAATTTTGCCTTGTGTGTGTGTGTGTGTGTGTGTGTGAACACCTGCATATTCTCATGATGCTGCAGCATATCGCTCACCTGAGCAGGGCAGTCATCAAATACTATACATCTTTAAACCTTATTAATGGAGCGGCCATTTCCAAAATAATGAATTTAGTGATTGAGATTATAATGATTGGCTGAAAAGTCTTCGTATTGGATCAACACTCCATCCAGGTGTCCCTGTGTGTCAGCAGCAGCGGAACACCTAAATGGAAAGCAGCCCTGACCCCATGTTGAAAACCTTTCATTGAGTGATAATATTATTGATATGTGTTTGATCAAAATAAATGAACAAGTACTGTTAGTATTTGCTTATTTTTACATAAACCTTTGGTGCTTTCAGAGAATAAGAGACTGTGAAACGGTGATGGAACCAGGCTGTTACACTTCCACCAGCTTAGCTGTCATTAAAGTGAATTGAATTGAATTATGTAGGTAAAAAATTAATATCGGCTGTTTTTTTTTTCTGATTTTTATACTTTAAAATATCAGAACTCAGAAATGCTGCTATATTACATGCTTTACTTTGTTCTAATCTTCAACAATACCAAATACTGATTGTGAGGCTGTGGTAGACTTCAGTGCACTCTTCCTCATTTCAAAGTAAGTACAGTAATTACCATTGTGACACAGCACTTCCTCTTTCAGTTGGGGTGGAGTGGGAAGCATTCGCAGTATTTTTTCTGAAATCTGCAGACTTTTTGTTTTCAACATTGTATTATCTCTGTCTTTGACCTGATACTAATCAAACTGGAAGAGTGGAAGGTCGGGGTAGCCTTTTCAGCCTTTGTGTTTTAATGCCTCTAAATGTCTTTAATACTAAAATAGTGGACAACCACTGAAGGCAGAGTAACATATGAAGCTGGGAGGCTTTTGAGGCACCTATAATGTACAGACCTGGATGTTTAGTCATTTCTTATCATTCCTAGAGCCAAACAAACTGTCCTTACATTCACAGCAGACAGGATACACTGCTCCCAGCTGAATCATAGCTGGGAGTATGCAGATGGCTGAAATGCCCTTTTATGGCAGTGAAGGGCTTTTTAAAACAGGAAATGACATCACGACATCTGAGTGGGATCTTGCAAGAACCCTGTCATTCCAGAGTAGAGGAAGATCCAAGTTTGTCTGGAAATTAAGCCACTGACACTGCAGCCCCCCCCCACCCCCCCACCCCCCTCACCCCCACCCCCACCCTCCCCACCCCCACCCCTCTTCCCTCCCCCCCCTCCTCCAAAACTAAAATAGAAGGCTGAATGAAGATGTTATTTCATCTATGACAGACTGATGAGAGCCACTAAACAAAACAACCAGCAGAGAAGCTATCAGCACAGCTGTGGAGCAGCATGTTGTACTGAATGACAGCAGCCTGAGTGATGTGCATGTGCATGCATACAGCCAGAGGCCCTGAAGTGAAACGTGTTGCTGCAAATATTCCCAATAACTATCTGCATATTACTTAGGTTTCTAACAGAGGTTCTGAATTGGAGTATTTTCTGCAGAGGAAAATGGTGTTTGGACAAGTTAGGGAACATCCTTAATTTTTTTTTGGATGACTGACTTTTGTTTTTATTGAATTTTCAAATAGAGAATGAAAGGCATCTCAACCTTCAGTGCAACACAACAGATAAGAGAAAGAAGTCTGGAAGTCAGAACCCCTTTACTGCATGCACAGCTTGTGCATTGCATTATAGATTGAACTTAAAAATTGATTCACTTTGCTTTTTTGCAATGAATTGTGCACAAAATAACTCAAGAAGACAAAGAAATTTGTAAATTTATCAAAAACCAAAGAGTGAATCTCTCATTGATGTAAGTGTTCACATCCTTTGCTATGATGCTCCAATTTGATCTCATGTGTTTGCTTTGATTACCTCTGACATATAGTCATAGTCAAACTTGACTGTTGTCACCTGTGGAAACTTCAGTTGACTGGACATTTCGAAAGGCTAACACACACCTGTGTTTATATACAGGGTCCGACTTTCCCAAGCTGCTCTAGTTACATGTCAAAACCACAACTTGTTGTTTTTACACTTTGTGAACACTTTTACACTTTTACACACGTACACAAAGCAAAGTATATAGTGAGCTGCTAGGTGGATTCAGGCTGTCTGTTTCCATCTGTTTTGCTAGGCTAGACTGAGCATCCTCTGGTTGTAGCTTCATATTTACCTCAGAGATGTGAGTGCTATAGATCTTCTCATCCAACTCTTACAAAGAAAGTGAATAATATTGGACTTTTCCTTTAATTGATAATGGAGGACTTGAATTGCATTTTGAGATCTGAGACAGTGTTCTACAGTGTCTTTAATAGGACTAGTGGCCATTTTTTCTTGCAGTTATACTGTATGTCACAGTTGTAAGCACTTGTAAGCAATGTGGGGATTGGGGGTGAATTTGTATTAAATCTTGAAATAGCAAGATCACAAATTGCTGGAGGGGTCTGATTATTGTCTTTTGCTCGGTCATGAAGACCTTTATTGGCTAATCTAATGTCTGCCTTTTGGCTAACACTGGCACAATTATAGCGATGATTGATGTGCATTGTCCCTGTGTAAAAAAAGAAAGAAAGAAAAGAAGTGTTAGCATAGGTCTAAATTCAGTCAGTAAAAGCTGTTAGCTGAATAAAATGATTGTAACCTGGTTTGTATCTTTTCTTTTCTTCAGGCCGAGAGAAGAAACCCAGAGTTGATCATCTGACTGGGCAGAGAGGCTGTCACAGTTTACAGTTCACATCAGGTATGTGCTTCACTCACCTTCTTTCTACATTAAATACACTAAAGCGAATATTAGTGAATTTAAATAAGTAGTTGAGCTTGAGATGATTCCTGGACATAGCGAGGTGTGACATCACCTGTTGGTTTCACATTGGAGCCTGTTTGAAGCCATTGTTGCAATTCACGGTTGGCGCCATCTTTTGCCATTTGGAGCCACAACCTTTCAAAGAGTGTGATGCGGTGCTGCCTTTCACACTCTGGAAACGTGTCCCACTACCTGGGAGCAAAGCGAACATCAGCTTACTGGTGGCACACACTTGGTTTAGCTACTTTTAGCTAAATTGCACTAGCAAGGCACGTATCCTAATCAAATAACATTGAACTGGAGCCGGTGGAAGAGAAGCAGGTGGAACCAACTGTCAATCACAGCTGTCAATCAACGCTACAACACTACAGCAGACATCAAAGCTACTATGAGTCCTCAAATCTTATTAACGGAGCGAAAATTTCCACCAGGACCACCAGCACACGTATTTGGGGGTCTGAATTTTAGCAAGTGAGACCATAATGACATTTTAGAATGAATGAATTTTTAGAGAGAAGTTGAAGCTTTTTGAGTGGGAGTCAGTTGGTCCAGTCCTTACTCTAAGCAGTATCTTTTCACTCTATGAATGGAATTACAAAGTATGATCAACCATGAGTCACATATTACAAAACATCTTTCAGAGCAATGCGAGTTAAACTGAAACTGAAAGTCACTGATCTTTTTCTCCAAGAAACTCAAATGTCATTCCTTATTATGGCACACATGTGACTCAGCTTGTTTCAGTATGAATAACGAGTTTAAGAGAGTTTCTTTTATTATCGTAGCCTTGTGTTTTTGGTTGTGGAATACATATATTTGTAAGGCACCTTTCCTGCTTTTTTTTTTTTTTACACTTGTGTTTGTTGCTACCCAGCATTCATTTTGATTGCTGAACCCTGAGATCTGATCTCCTCCCTGCCGCATCTGCCTGTCGTCAAGGAGGGAGCCAGAAAAAGAAGGAGGAACTGATAGTGATACAGTGAGAGCAGGATGTGAGGCTGAGGGTGTCAGGGCGTCTGTGTTGTGACATTCAATCCCTCTCAGCTCTGATGCCAACACATGCCACGCTGTTTTCTCTCTCCATGCTGTCACTCTGCTGTCAACTCCAAACTGCTTTAAAAAGAAACCTGCTTACTCTCCGCCTCCTTCTCCTCCTCAGAATATCCCTACAACACACTACCTCACCTATCAGTCTTATCGCTTACTTGCACTTCCTTTTCTAATAAGTAGTAAAGGAATTTGTGACTAAATGTGTGTTATTTATGATCAATTGCAGTAGAGTTTAAAGCATCACTAATTAATATTTTTATATTAGCAACAGATCAAATATGTGTAATATACTGTAAAAAGTTGTCACACGTAGTGATGCTGGAATGTAAAGTGTGCACTTCCCCTCAGCATCTTTCAGCTCATCGTTTCACAGCCCACACATTCTAAAACTAGCTGAAATTACTCCAGGGTGACCATTTGTTTCACATACATTTTAGGAAATGAAAAAAGACACACCTCACCTGGTGATACATTTGCACAGCCTGCAGCATTTGCAGACATTTGGATTCTTCCTTTGATGCTCTTTATTAAATCTCCCATATACAAAAATCTTCTGTGATTTTTTAGCGTCTTTCAGATTGTTGTGATTGCATGTGTTTTTTGTTTGTGAAAGGAACATTGGAGAAGCAGTCTATGTTGGTGCATATGTAGCCAATTCAGTCGGACGTTCCTTGCATCAGATCAACAGAGGGAGGGCTAATCAGTGTTCCTTGCTGTCTGTTTCAGTGTCTTTTTTCATATCCCTAAACAAGTATTCATCAGCAGACCCACTTTTACTCCTCCTATGAAAGTTTTTCAATGTTTCACCTCAGATTTCCAAAAAAGTAGAGCTGTCACTGCGTCGTGTGCAATATAAATACAGTACAGTGCATAGTATACACAGTATCAATTCACAAAATATGTCCTGAAATATCTGGTCAAAGAATAAGGAAACCACAATCTGACCAAGCATTCATTGTCAACTTACCATCTCTCTTTAAGCATTGTGCTGGAATGGACTGTAGTTGGTACAATCATATTTTGATATATAGTATTGGATTTTTACCGTCTCAAATACTAATATCAATATCAACCTCGGAAATCCATTATCAGTGGGGCTCATCTTCAGTAATTCAGCCTTTCACTGCTTTTGGCAGCATCTTTGTTTTAGAAATTAATATGAACCAGAAAACCAGTTTAATATACAGATGGGTGACAAATGAAAGAAAAAACTCTAACAGCTCTGAATGTTAGGGGATCTGGTGGCTCTGTTATGCTTTGGGGGGCATTTTGCTGACTTGATTTAGGTCCACTTGTGCCTTTAGAGGGAAGAGTCACTGCAAATCAATACATAGTTGTTCTGAGTCATCACCTTTATCCTATGATGAAACTCCTGTAGAGTTCCAGAGACTTGCAGAATCAATGCCAAGACGCATTGAAGCTGTATGGCAGCATGAGGTGACCCAACACCTTACTACCACCTTTTATGTTGGTTTTTCCTTTTAATTTGTCACCTGTCTGTATAAATATCCTGAATCATTTTTTCAAAAATCTGACTTAACTTAGACAGAACCTACCAAAAAGTATCCCCAGCTGAATTCAGTTCCGTGCAGAAAAAACAGCCTGTTTCAGTCCCAAAAGTCAAAAGGAACTTCCCATGAAAACAACAACAAAAACCTTTTTAAATCAATTTTTTTCCAGCTCAGGGGGGGCTGGTTATGCAAAAGACTATATTATTAATGAGCTCTTCCCAGTTACACTACTGGGCTCTGCACTTGCAGAGCAGCTGCCCCACATGAAACTCTTAGAACGGCCTACATGTCAGCCAAGTCTCACGTTTTACCCATAAAACCCCTGTTTTCTGGCATCTCATGTGATCGTCATTTGTGATGTCAAAACAGACAGAAGAAGTGGCAATCACGCTGGATGTCAAGAGGAAGCGGTATCAGAGTGTGGTCAGATTCAGATTTAAGTAGTGGTGTAAGAGGTTCTGATTTAAGTAGCAATAAGCAATAGCAATAAGCGCAATCTTTCCCTCTTGTAAATGTAGAGAAGTAGAAATATAAAGCAGCATGAAACAGAAATGTAAAGAACAAGTACCTGAAATTATACTTAAGCACAGTGCTTGAGTAATTATATTTAATTACTTTTCACCACTAGGTGTAGTTTCTTGGTCAGCTCTGCTTGTGCAAGCAGTGCATACATTCAGGTCACAGAGGCAACCATCAGTTTCTCTAAAAGATCATTTATTGGTGATGTTTTAAAAGCCTAGAAGGTGGTTTGACAACATTTTTTAACCCGTTTCCCAAACCCTACCTCTGTTTCTGAATCAAAACAAAAATGGAAGCCAACCAGTTACCTGGAAAGGAAACTTTGGAAATTGGTTAAAAATCTTTTTTTTTTATTGCACAGTGGTGGTAGTGTTTTCTTTGAGTCTTTGAGGATCCTGGAAATAGCTTCAGAACAGAAGTGTTTTTAAATGACCTTCTGTTTTTTCCAACAGTGCAGATTAATGACCTTTTAGAGAAATCCGGGGTTACCTCTGTGACATGAACTTATGCTAGGCACAAACTGGGGTTATATGCTGCTTTGCCCTCCTTTTCCATTACCATTCTCTATTTCTAGTTGGGCCGTTTTGATGATGATGATGATTGTAAAAGTTTGACTACTAGTTATTAAAACTACTATCCTCTTTAAATATGACAGAGGGCATGGGAGAATCTAGCTTTTATAGTAAGATAGTTGCAGATTATATAGATATGTACTGTAAATGTATGTACAGTTTCCTGTCTAAATGAGGTTTAGTCGTCTGGTTTCTTATGTGCATGTGTGAATATGTGAATATAGTTGGTGTTCCTCATTTTAAACACAGCTTCATACTCTATACTGAGAAATTTAATAAAATAATTATCAGAAATCCCCTTAGAAAAGATGAGTCTACAAGATAGGACTGTTGTGATCAACTTCCCTTTTTCTGCACTTCTTTTTATAGAGTTCCAGAATAAGAGATTTTCAGGGACATTACCAGTAATAGAAAATTGACTCAGTAATCTAAACTAGGACTGTAGTCAACTGAAATTGTACATAATCTTCAACTAATTGATTAGTCGTGGACAGGGGGAATTAAAAATTGTTAGCTGTTATGGGACAGCGTGAACTCAGCAGCCACACATTTCTCTGTTCTCTATTTGTCTGGGCTAGGCTAACCCATTGTTGCTAACTTTGGAGCTAACAACCTTCACTTCTCCAGCAGTTGGGGAAACAACAGATGTGACTTTTCTTGGTCTTGGCAAACTTGACAAGTAACCTGTGCTGTACATTTACTGCCAGACTGACAACTTACTGCTAACCTTTTCCTCTGCTCCACTCGCATTCTGTCACTTTTCTGCTACTCACTCTTTCTCACTCGCTACGCTAACATATTAGGCGATGCCCTATTCCTTAATAGAACTATGCTACCAAGACCTGAGTTTGCCTTTCCTCAGCGGTGATGGAGATAGATCTGTTGATATGAAAGCTCAGTAGTTGTTATCAATCCACACACTATACTTTTAGAACTTGTGGTCCATATTTGTTTAAATATTAATGGAATAGTATGATGTTTTACTTTCTTAGCAGGGAGTTAAATGAGAAGACTTTCTTTCTCATATGTATACGGTAAATGTGAAGCTACAGCCAGCAGCTGGTTTGCTAAGCTTAGAACAGCTAGCTAGGTTCTCTTCAAAGGTAATAGAATCCATCTACCAGCACCTTTAAAGCTCACTAATTAACATGTTATATCTTAGGACTGGACAATATGACCAAAATCTCATATCCCGATAACGGTACTTATGCCGTGATGGTCACGTTTTAATTCAATGAGTAAATAGTTGGTCTGTAAACGATAAAGCATAATATGAAAAGATAGACTTTTTTTCCTATTGTTACACAATATATATATATATCGTCATATCACACAGCACTATTATATCTCATTTGTGTGAACATTTTCAAAATGTTGATATCTAATACTGTTAGTACTTATTATCACTATGTCACATCACTTTCCTTCACATTCTCTTCAACCACTTAGGTTCACTTTGATGGAGTCATGCTAATGTTTATCTGTTAGTCTTATTAGGAACTTAGATTTTCATGACAAAGCTGCTTCACAAACCAAAGACGCAGAGCAAATTTTTAGAGCTGCTTGGTGAAAGTTTTGTGCCTCTACTAGGTTCCAGAAATGCTGTGAATGCTGTTCTCCACAGGATTGACACAAAACAGTATAGCCATCTGTCCTTGAATCTAATCTATGTCCGCCTTCATGAAGGGGTTGGCAATAAATGTCACATAAGACTCTAGTTCCTCAGTGTCACTGAATCTGTCTGCAAACTCCTGCCCAAGCTTTCAGTAGGTCATGATTCTTGTGTACATTCAAAACATTGGCCTCTGCGTGGCTTTCAAACATCTTTGAGACTTTGAGAGGGGAAATGCTGAAACCTTTTTGTTTTTTCACTCGCTGAATGTAAAACGACGAGTTTTGCGTTGAATGCCTTAACAGCACTGATCATATCGCATATTTTTTATCTTCACCTTTTAATTATAGGTTCAAGTGATTCAGTGTCTCATATATGTCCTTCAGGAATGCCACTCAGCATCTGACAGCAGGGTGGGATCCATGAAAGCCTTGATTTCATCCAGCAAGGAAAGAAGGCTGTGTAGTCATTTTTACTGGAGCAGGGAATGTTTCCATTGCATAAGAACCTTATATGATGGTAATGATTGTTCCAGGTATTAGTCAAACCCTCAAGTGTTACCAAGGAAACAGAGTCCAAAAGTGAGTAAATCCTCACAGACTCCCATGTTAAAATGCCCAACTTTATAGCAGAAAAAACCATGTTTACAGACCAGAGCAAAAAACACTTTTGGTCTCTGTAGCTGATTTCCCTTCCATGACAATATATATAGCTCACCTGTTTAAATTTTATCAAGCCATGAAGTTATGCACAATTAAGGACATGGACACTTTGAGTGACAGGTCGCCAGCTGCTATAGATGGCTGGGTTTCAGCAACAAGGCTCCATTTGGTCTGCCTCAGCGCCACTTTGCCCATTTTGGAGTAGCTGGGAGTTGTGCAGAGTCAGGCACTGCCTAGAAACCAATAGGTGTCGTCAAGGTGGCTTGATCCATATTTTTTTTTACAGTCTATGAATAAAACACAATTATAGTAACGGGGGAAGGTTCAGTCAGAATGTTGTAGATGCTGTTGACACGTTCTGTATGATACTGAACTCATACATACATGGTTAATGTGTTTTGACTAACTACTTAATTTGTCATCCTGCAGGTGTGAATTGGGTGGAGGTGCAGAGCAGCAATCATGGTGGCCCTGTCTCTAAAGATCGGCGTGGGGAATGTGGTGAAGACCATGCAGTTTGAGCCCTCCACTATGGTGTACGACGCTTGCCGTATCATCAGGGAGAGAGTTCCTGAGGCACAGCTTGGCCAGCGTGAGTTTTACACACACACACACACACCCACACACACACATGCACATACACACAAACACTTTACTACTGGTTTTACCCAGGCCATCTGGTTGCAGACTCTTAGAGATCAAGAAGCAGCTGTGAACTCCTCATGTTTTCTTGTGTCTTTTGAAGAAACCATTTCAAACAGTACTAAGTTGATGGTAGAGGTTCAAAATTATGAACACATGGAAAAGTGCCTCTGTGAGTGATAAATAACATCTATTTGACACAGAAGGTCTATTACACATGGCAGAGATGATTTTTTTAAGCTGTACCTTGATTAATTGTGATCAGATCTCATGTAGTCATGTTAGTCATGTACCGCGGTGTTTCCCCCATAATGCAACAGGCCTGGTGGGCCAACAAGAACCCCTGCCAGGCCAAAAAATATTTTTTAGTGCAAAAAAATAACAAATATCCATTCATTTGGAAATCTATAGCATTTGGGTGCCTCTTAGCAGAGCTGCTTAGAAACACGAGTCGACGTCTGTGTCGTTGTCTGGGAAACTGCAGTTGGGTAAGTCCTTTTTAGGAAAAGCGCAGTACGTAAGCAAGCGAGCGGTTAAGTGAGAGAATGAACGTCAGAAAAATGACAATGAATGCAAGCGGAGCAGAGTAGAGGGTTAGCAGCAAGGCCGTAATCAGACCAGCGGAGATGTGGTGTGTGGGTGTGTTTATTTGTCTTTTATTAGTATTAATTAGTAACTGCTCTGAAACAATCAGAAAATAACATCTTATTGAATTAATTAATGAATTGTTAAGGACCTACAATTCTCAAGGCTCAGTAAATTGTATTTCTCCAGTACCTTTCAGTGATGGAAATGCTTAGTTTGTTTGTATGAGGACTGAAGATGGCTGTTTCTCCAGCCTGCCTCCAACATGTAAAGCAATAACACATATATGAAAGAATCATAGCATAAATATATATAGGCTACATTCAAACAGAGTTTATAATATGTCTAAAACTTGTACTTGATGGTTTTAGATATTTAAAATCAGTGACTATGTCAGACCTTTCACCTTTGATGAGAATATCAGCATGAAGAGGTTGTACCATGGTTTTAGAGAAAAAAAAGCTTTTGTCTTTACATTTAGATTCAGACATGTGACATGATTGATGAAACCAATGTGTGATCCTTTACAATGCAATTTTTAGCTTAGCAGCTGCTAATGCAGCTGTTTTTGCACGTGTGTACACAACAGTGTCATCTGTGTATATCTGCAGTTATATATTATATAGGCAAAATAATTCATGTGGTACACCCATTGTGCACTTTATGTTACTGGACAGTGCGTCGCAAACACATTGTATCCTATTAGATAAATATGAAGAAAACTATTGAATTATTTCCAACTATTTTTGATAATCAATGAATTGTTTGGAATCATTTTTGAAGAAAAGCTACTCCCAATATTTTCTGGTGTCTTTAGTACTCTGTGACAGTAAACTGAATATTCTTGGCTTGTGGACTGTTTGTCTGGACAAAACAAGATATTTAAGGTCATGACCTTGAGCTTTAAGAATAGTAATCAACATTTTTCACCATTTCCTGACATTTTATAGACCAAATCAAGAAATTAACCAACGGATTAATCAGTAGTGAAAATAATCATTAGTTGCAGCGCTTAATGAAACAACTATGGCTGCACTCAAATCAGAATTTTCCAAGTTAGCTTTTGTATTTTTTGCAATACACTTTACCTGCAATGATGATAAATATATAATCAGGGCGACTGCCCAGTTAGACTACAGAGCCACTGGAGGTCAGCAAAAACAAGATTTTCAGAGAGCATTGGTACTCCTGAAGCTTGAGGTGCAGCCTAGGAAAGAACACTTCACTGTTATTTTATCTTGACTAATAAAATATTCCTCAAGACGTAGTCTGCATGGAGTTGAAGTTGTTTTAAAGTTCATTTAAGCAGCTTCACTCAAGGCCAGTGTGTCATTATGAGCCACAGCTCTGCCTCTGTCTGCTGAAGGCCCCATGTATCACACAGACAGAACACAAGCTGGGTTAATAAGCCAGAACATGTCAACTGAAACGGAGATGGACTTTTAAAAAAAGATGCTCAATATTTCTGTAGTTCTGTAAACTCCGTTTTTCTCTTTAATGAAGTCACTTTTCTGACCACCTCTTCTAATCAGTTTCCTGGGGAAACCCTGCAATGTCTAGATTTTGGATGACTGTGAAATTGCAGTTCTTTCATTTGATGTTGGTTGTCAATTTACTCCTGCTTTCATTCATAAGATCAAAATCTATGGGAAACCACACCCCAGACATAGGCCAATTAGAAGTTGTTTACATTGTAATGGTGTTGTTTAGAGTTGTTTATACTCTTGGATTAGATTACAAGATATATCTATATCTTGTTATTTCATTGCTTTTTGTCTACATTTCAAGTTTTTTTTGACTGAAATACCCAGG
The DNA here is from genome assembly GCA_029490765.1 of Euthynnus affinis. Taxonomy (NCBI): domain Eukaryota; kingdom Metazoa; phylum Chordata; class Actinopteri; order Scombriformes; family Scombridae; genus Euthynnus; species Euthynnus affinis. Next base: position 894,652 of record CM055855.1, on the reverse strand, counting down.
AAAGGAAGCTGCCATATGTTGCCTGATAACATTGCATTGTGGTCCAGCAAAAGTTTTTTTTTGTCAGAGCCCCTGGCATTGGCCCACCCCACCTCTCTATATAAAGCAAGAAATCTCTGTCTGTCTGTCTGTATATATGTATGTCCTTTGCATATCTCAAGAACAATTCATCTGTTCTACTTCATAACTGGCAGATGTATTTCTGGGCATTCACAGAAATGCATTGTCTGTGTGAAGTGTATAAGCAGTTCTTGAGAAATATATAAAAAATACCTCATAAACCAAAAGAAATGGACGTCACCGTGATGTCACCCACTGGTTTTTTGACTGTGATTTTTAAGCCTTAAGTTTAGTGATTTGACCATCACCATATTTGTTTTTTTGAGCCATAAGCTACCATATTTGAACAAGAGGGTGGAGCGGACCACTAGCCACTAGCTTGGTAGCTTGGTTAGCATGGTCATTTACAATCTATGGTTAACAGTGATAAGGCTTATACTAATGCAAAGTTCTGCTAGCGAAAAACAGGCCTTAAACGACTCTTTAGAGGGTCTTTTATCACAACCTGCGCAAGACTTTTTTAAGGCCAAAATGTTCCAATTAACTTAAATGATGTGAAAACACACTGTGAAATAGCAGCAACTATGCCTATACTCTCCGCATTGCCTTCACTTTTCAGCAAGGGAGCTACCATGGATGTATAAAGAGAACTGGATACAGCATCAGGGAAGAGGCCCCATTCATTCCCATGAAAGTTGCTCAGTGGTGCATGAAGCCAAAAAAGTTCGGCTTCCGGGATCACTGGAAGTGAAGAGTTTAGCCCTCTTGCTAACTTGAATGGGGTTAAGGCAATTCAATCATGCAGCTCTTTTAGACTTTTTTTTAAATGTGATTGGACCGAACAGATCAAATTCGGATAGTGACATGAGTCATTTCGTGGGGGTTGTGATTCTCAAAAAAGGCTGTGTCATGTTGACGTCACAATATTTTCTTTATGGCTTGAAATTAGTTTTTTGCCTTATTGCTAGTTAAATACATTGATGATATTTAAGTGAGAATTTTTTTTTGCATTTCACAGATGAACTGTGGCCTTGCTACCTTTTGTCTAGTTTATTACAGGCTCTGCAGAGCAGCAGCTGAAAACATTGCTTTAAACTGAGAATAGCTCCCTGTTCCACACATGAATCAGCTGATGTATGCAGAGTTGTCTTTTTTTTGCATAAGCTGTTTCGACAGCAGCTCTCTCCATTACTTGTCCCAACCTGTAAGTCATTTTACTCTTAGAAAGACAAAGAGTGAGAAGCCAGTTTCTCTGCCTAAATCAGCTACTCTACAGCATATTACATAGTCCAATTGTCTTGTTCTACCAGTCATCATGTATTGAAATGTGTAACCTCATATGTTTGGAGCATATGTTTCTTTTGAAACGGGCATCAATCATCCACACACCCACTGGCCTGGTTAACATGGACAGAGAAGCTGGTGCACATATTTTTAAAAGTTACATCCAGCACAAGCACTTCAAACAATTGCTTCATAGTGACTGCATATCCAGATGTGCATGTATGCCAAGAAACACACGTACAGTGACTCACTTAGTATTTCTGTTCCCTTATGCAGCCAATGACTACGGGCTGTTTCTGTCTGATGAAGACCCAAAGAAAGGCATCTGGCTGGAGGCAGGAAAGGCCCTGGACTACTACATGTTGAGGAATGGGGTGAGTCACTCTCACAGACTGAAACAACCATTAATGCTACAAATGACTTTTATTTGTTTATTTGCTAGGATCCTCATCAGCTATCCCCTGAAACACAGTTAGTCTCCCTACATACATTAAACATTACCGTCAAGCCAAATGACAATCATTATTATCATTATTATTATCATTATTATTATTATTATTTTATATCTTTATTAAGAGTTTAAGCTCTGGCTCTCGCCTTAGATAATTATTTTAATTAAATACAAATACTATATTTCTTGTTTTGGATATGTTAAATGCCAGTTTGTTTTCAATGATCCACTTTTGCATAATATGTAGCTCCCTGTTCAAGATGGTAGTCAGACCCTTCAAACAGCATGCGTCAGTTATGGTAACCAGTTCTTACCATAACATAACAATATGTTTTAAGGGACAATTATGTAATAGCAAGCACTGTCAGCCATATTGTAATACATGGATGACTTTGATTGCAAATACTTAACCTTAAGCACATAAAGGCCTCCCACACAGAAAATAAATGGATGAATGGCTAAATTTGTCATTCATCTCTAATAAACAGTATACATCAAAGGTAAAGCAGCACCTCATGGCCCGTATCATATCAGTTGATTTTGTGCTGAAACTAGCTCAAACCAGCTGACACACAATGAGCCTGGATCTTTTAGTGCCCCTGGTGAAGTCACCCATGTTGCCCTGTTGGCAATCCAGCCTTACTTGGGGTCTTTGGCTGTTGTGTTTGAATCTGAATATGCGAACAAAAATTCCATTTAGGACTTTTTTTTTTTTTTTTAGACATATGGCAATATTGTCTGGAGCCAGTGTGGATATATAATTTGTAATTAAATAAACAAAATGAAAGTTTACTTCAATAATTAAAGATGAAATCCAACCCCAGCCATCTGTTGATATAAATGGTCCTCCCCTACAGTATTTAAGACCTTGTTTGTAGGAGGTTTGAAAATGTCACCTTTGGGGACATCAGAATGAATCAGCTCTGGTTTGTTCAGGGAAGAACTGTCAGGCTTTCTGAGAAATAGCTTAATAAATCAGAGATCTTGACGTGTCTCCTCTGTCTCTCAGGACACCCTGGAGTACAAGAAGAAGCAGAGGCCTCTGAAGATCCGCATGTTGGACGGCACAGTGAAGACTGTAATGGTGGATGACTCCAAGATTGTCAGCGACATGCTCATGACCATCTGTGCTAGGATAGGTCAGTTCTGTCATACACCACTCACACCTCACCTGGACAATGCTTGTCTGTCTATCAGTACACCACTTCCAGAATATATTGATACATCTGGTTAATTCATTTTAAAGTTTAAAGAGTATTAACCTGACTCTGTGTGTGTGTTAGGCATTACAAACTATGATGAGTACTCACTGGTTCGTGACATTGGTGAGGAGAAGAAGGAGGAGACCACAGGCACCCTTAAAAGAGACAAGACTCTGCTGAGAGACGACAAGAAGATGGAGAAGCTGAAGCAGAAGCTCCATACAGATGATGAATGTATGATATCAACAAACTCTCTTTCACTGTCTTTAACACACTCACTTCATGGCCTGCAGTTTCACAGTAGTAAAACTGCAATACGCTGACAATGACCTGGTGTTATTGGAAGTGATGAACCTCCCAGTTGTGTTGGATGATACAACTGTGTTGGGTGTGGTCATTAAATATTTAATCCATATGGAACAATGAAATGATAGGTGTCCATTAATTTTGTGTTTCACAAGCTTCTTGGTAGAAACATTAAAGGCCCTATTAAGTTTATACGCTTGAATTATAGATATGAGCATGAGTGAAAGTTTAGGTGGAGCGTGCAAATCCAAAAACTGACTGGAGAAGACATACCACTCTGTTTGAGTTGTTGGAACTATAAAAACACTTCTTTCTAAAGTACAGTGTAATTACAGAGTGGAGCTCTTCCCTTGCAAGATCTGCTTCAGAGAGCATTTGACTTGGTTTAATTTAGCCAGTACCAATCCATGATGAATCCAGAGCACCAGAGTAGACGGTCTATCAGATCCAGAGACTGGAATGCTGTCTGTGATGGTGTAGGAACTGCTTCATCTTTCTTACCAACATATCTGTGTGCGCAGACCAGATTATCTGTAATGCGGACTCCACGTCCTCGAAGCTGCTCTCCACAAATTTCCCATCAGTTCTCCATAGTGTGTAGTTCCATAGCCATCTTCTTGGTTTTTCTTCTGTTCAAAGTGTTGGCCTTGCACTGCACTGATAGGTACCCCACCTCTGGTGATCTGCTCTATCACAATTGTGGCCTCAGCAAATTTACCAGACAAACCTAATGGAGTTGGGGCTGTTCAAATCCAAACAGTCTTGCTGCACAGGAGTAAAGCTGGGTGCTAAGTACACAACTTTAGGAGGCATCTGTATTAAGGATGGGGCGGTTGGAGGTGTGACTGCCCACCCTGACCACCTCAGAAAGTCCAGGATCCAGGCACAGAGGGAGATGATTAGTCCCAGGTCCATCGATTTAGCAGCTGATGGAAATTATGGTAGTAATGTAAACAGTCCCCCCCTCCTGCAGTCTTAAGTGGGTGAGGGTGGTGTGCAGTACCCAAGAGACAGTGTTGTCTATAGATCTGTCCTGGCCAGTCAGCAGACTATACTGGTCCAGGTTGCTAGGTAGAGACGAGCAGATGTAGTCCTTTCTCAGCCCCTGAACGCACAGACCGCTGAGATGAGCCTAGGCTAGGTAAGGGTTCTTGGTTACAGAGACAATAGTGTACCCCGTGAGACATGTGGGTACCACACACTGCTGCACAGAAAGGTTTAGTATACAGTTTAGTGAACACTCGAGCTAGAATGTCAGTGCACGTCTTAAGAACTTGCCCAGGAATTTTGTGTTCACCTGCCTCAGAACTCTGCACACATCATGTTCTGAGACGGTGAATGAGGACTCAGCACTGGAGAAACTCATCCTTCAATCTCAAAGAGAACAGATGTTTAACTCGCTGAGGCCAGTAGTGTGTGATAAACACAGCGTGTGTGTTTGTCAGACTGAAGTTGTTTGTGTTCCTCAGTGAATTGGTTGGACCACGGCCGGACGCTGAGGGAACAGGGTGTGGAGGAAACAGAGATGTTACTGCTGAGGAGGAAGTTCTTCTACTCAGACCAGAACGTGGACTCCAGAGACCCTGTCCAGCTCAACCTGCTCTATGTACAGGTACACAACAACATTAATGAATCAGTTGGTCTTCCTGTGAGTCTAACACATATGCCAATTTACAGCTTAAATTCTTCATTTACAATTCATGCTATATTCTTAAATGTCCAAGCTGGCAGGTACAGATGTATTTTTCCCACTGTAGTTACTTTGCCAAATAAATGCTGAAAATATTGATTGGATACATGGAAATGTACAGCTGTTATATGGAACAGTACATTTACATTAGCTGTCTTTGGGCACAGAGACAATTATCTGAAAAGCCTTATATTAGTTAGAAAGTTTCAAAAGGTCTTGAAGTTGCTTTTTTTGCATGCAATTTAGATTTTTTTAAAAGAAATAAAAAGAGTACATGCAAAATTACAATCAGATTCATGACATGTGCCAATTCTGTTCTTACCACCGTGTGTATGGCAGTGAATCAGAATCATTCTAAATTGACAGTTGCCCGCTATCAGTAATTAGCACGCTACCACATCCCCATTTCTCTATAAGGAAAGCACTGTTTGAGCGCTGCAGCAGTGGAGACAGCAGTTCCTCTTCACAAAGAAAGCTGTGATGGTGAAAATGTAAAAAAAAAAAACTTTACTGCTAGTGAAATGCAAACAATAATATCAGAAGTAGAAGCCAGAAAAGGCAGATTTGGCTGGTAAAAATGTCGTTGGCACAATCATTTAGAGCCTGATTGTGAATCCTGTGTACAGCGTGCATACCTGTTGCACCACTACCACACAGTACATCCGTAACAATTTAAAAAGTTGGTTAATGTGTAAACCTGGGGAACTGAATTCTGCTACAGCACATGCGCATCATTGCTGTCACATTTCAAAATGGAAATTTCCGACATATAAGAGATTGACATCTAAAAGTGAGAACAGAGCAATTTTAATATATCAATAATGTCATTACATTTATGATGATTTTATATAATTGGTAAATAAGTAGTGTATTAGCAATTTCACACTTTTAACCCTCCTATTATTTTGGGTCAAATTTGACCTGTTTTCAAGTTTAATTTTATGAAATATACTTTTTTCATGCTAACTGATCATTTTTTGGTCTAAGGCTGTCCTAAATTTGTTCGCAAAGTAAGAACAAACTCAGGTAAGAACATACTGATGAATCCTGGATTTGCGCTTAAAACGGTGTGCGTGGTTTGTGAATGATGCCCATTGAAAACCACAACAACATATTTGGCCAATAGAGCTGATTCTATTATGAATTCAACTAATTAACTATTAACTAGCAGCAGCTTGCCTTTTGAATTTCACATTGAACGGTATCTGTGCCAGAACAACAGAGGTGACCTCAGGCTTCCATAAGGAGACATCGGCATGAGGAGCTTTGTAGACAGGGGTCAACTATCCGTCGAGGAGAATGAACCCGGCAACGAGAGGCACTGAGACCAAGCCAATCTAAGCATTGATGTGTTTGTGTGTGTCTGTGTGTGTGTCTGTGTGTGTGTGTGTGGGTGGACAGGCCCGTGATGACATTCTGAACGGATCTCATCCAGTCTCCTTTGACAAGGCCTGTGAGTTCGCAGGCTACCAATGTCAGATTCAGTTTGGTGACCACAATGAGTCCAAACACAAGCCTGGATTCTTAGAGTGAGCACTGCCTTCATATTCATTTTACAACTTTCTATCAATTAGTTAAAAATGTGTTTTATATCATTTATTCCTGAGCTTTGTTTAATTGTAGTTAAACAATGTTATCCTCCTCAGTTTAAAGGAGTTCCTGCCTAAAGAGTACATCAAAAACAAAGGAGAGAAAAAGATCTTCCAGGTAAGAACTGAACTGTGAAAGTTTTGTGCATCAGCGTTTCCTCATTATCTATCTGATAATTTATCAGTCTGCAAGGTGAAAAAGAGTACACGTTACCCTGAATTGCTACATTGCTCTGAATGTTTCTCTTGTCTTTACAGGCGCACAAAAACTGCCAGAACATGACAGAGATTGAGGCCAAAGTTAGCTATGTAAAGCTGGCCAGGTCCCTGAAAACCTATGGAGTATCATTTTTTCTGGTCAAGGTGAGAAGAAGGATATCACTCAACATTTCAGTTTGATGGACCATATGGATGGCTTCATATGGTGGAGAAATGAACAATTGCTTTAAGACTATCAGTACAAATTTGAAAATGGCTGGGAAACCTGGACTGAGTTTGTGGTACTGATTATAATGAACTGTAAAATACCTAAACTAGATGCTATTTTCAGGATGCTTCTGGGCATCAGCTTTTGGGCAGTGGGTATGTTGCTCCCAGCCACTTGTATTTTTTTGGTGTACACAGAAAGATGAAACATAGCCTTTTCATACAAGGTTGAGAATGTAATTCTATTGTGCCAGACCTTTGTTTCTTCACCTTCTTGTTTTCCCCTACTATGTTTATTTCATGACTTGACACACTTGCTTTTCATTCCCAATAAGAACATTCTAACTGTTCCCTTAAACATCCTGCAGGAGAAGATGAAGGGCAAGAACAAACTGGTGCCTCGTCTGCTGGGCATCACCAAGGAGAGTGTGATGAGGGTAGACGAGAAGACGAAGGAGGTGATCCAGGAGTGGAACCTGACCAACATCAAACGCTGGGCTGCTTCACCAAAGAGCTTCACCCTGGTGAGTTCTTCATGGGAAGACAGAACATGTCATTGACCCTGAGCCGCTGTCCCCCCGGGGAGGTTTGCTGTATCACAGCTCTGGATTCACTACTCACCACTACTGTCCAACCCTTACATTGTAACAAAGTTTGCACAGTGATGAAATAGTCGAAATGAGTTTCCTTTACAGCATGTCTGGACTCACCCTTATGCTGCTTTCCCATCATTCCGGTACAGCACCCTTTAGCTGTGTTGAGGCGTGATATGTTGTGGTTACATTTGATCCCTGTCAAAACTTTGAAATGGCTGAGAATGTGAAATCATGCAGCTAGAGAGGAAGTGCATTTTTTAAAAAAAAAAAAAATCCTTGTTGTGTTCAGCTCTCATATTTTTTGTAGCTGTTGAATGTCAGTTTTGGTGATGTTGAAATCACAGTGCTGCATTCAACATGCACTCAATCATATTCTTGACAGTCTGAAAAAACTGGCGTGGCCTTTCTGGCATGTTCCAAAATGGTTTCATATCCTAAGAGCAAGCTAGTGCTCACCTCCTTTCACTAAGTCAAAATCTTAGTGGAGCTAGGAACTCAGACTTGAGTGCCAACAGCTACATCAGGACCAAAGCAGACTAAACTTTCTCCAGTATTAAAAGATTTTTGTTTGTTTGTAACCTGCCTCTCGCCCAGGCTGCAATCATCTCACAGAAAACAGATGTATGGATGGTATGGTGTATTTATATTCTGCATTGTTTTACCACAATTTTTGCCAGAGTTGCCAAAATATACCTACCTTAAATTCATGAACATATCGGCTTCCAATGAATTTGATTAGATAATTGATCCTCTGAAATGAGAGAGAGAGATGCAACAATTGTTCCCAGCTAGATTTGGACCAGGCGAGGATGTTGCTGTTCATGGTCAGAGTTTTAATCACAGAACTTGTGTGCATGCCCTTCACGTGTTCATCTTTTAACCTGAGTTTATTTGTTCTGCTGTCAGGACTTTGGAGACTATCAGGATGGTTACTACTCTGTGCAGACCACTGAGGGAGAGCAGATAGCTCAGCTCATTGCCGGTTACATCGACATCATCCTCAAGAAGGTACAGCCAGCATTAATATGACACCAACATTATACATTATAACGGTAAACTGTTTTAGTTTAAGGTAAACTAATAGCGTGTTTTTTTTAAATCAAGGATACCCTCTTTAGTCTCCTCTTCTTCATGTTTTGGTTTATTGGTCTCTGTTCTCCATTTTTATACTTATTTCCACAGAATTAAATACTCTGTCTGATCCTCATCACTCCCACTGTTCTTGATCTCCAGTACCACCTGAATAGTGTTTCAAATGTGTCATACAAGGTTTCTTGTCTGCTTGTTGGCCAACCTTCCTTCAACTAGGAATCCCTCAAAATGTCATTTTGTGTAGTCCAGTGTGGTCACCACTGATGTCATACTGCCTTTCAACAGAAAAAGAGCAAAGACCACTTTGGCCTAGAGGGAGATGAAGAGTCAACCATGCTGGAAGACTCTGTGTCACCCAAAAAGTAAGTGTGTGTGTGTCATTGATAGAGCGTACTTTATTGCTGTTGCTATTCATTTACAGACATTGTACATTTAGGAGTAGTCCCAGTAGTTTCAGACATATTCATCAAGAGAAGAAGAAGAATTCATTGAGAAGAGTGGGTAAAAATGCTAATACACGGATCAAGATGACCTTCAGCTGTTAGCATATGCTCACAGCAGTGCTTTAGAGACTTGGTTTGCCGTACAGTTTCCTGGGGGGAAACCCTTTATTTAGCGTTTAAGTCGTTTCTCTTGTTCTTTGCATTACTTTCTAACACTCTAGATCCACAGTGCTGCAGCAGCAGTTCAATAAGGTGGGCAGGGTGGAGACAGGCTCAGTGGCCCTGCCAGCCATCATGCGCTCAGGAGCTGGAGGTCCAGAGAGCTTCCAGATGGGCTCCATGCCTCAGGCTAAGCAGCACATCACCAGTGGACAGATGCACCGAGGACACATGCCTCCACTGGTAAAACATATATCACAACTGGCAGGCAGAATGTGACTGATAGTGGTATAACGAAATTTGAGAGCACACATGTTTGAGAAACGGCATTAACTATAACTTAACAGTAGTTAAAAGTAGTGACAGAACTTTTGTGTGTCCACAGACTTCAGCCCAGCAAGCCCTGACTGGAACCATCAACTCCAGTATGCAGGCAGTCCAGGCTGCGCAGGCCTCTCTGGATGACTTTGACACCCTGCCCCCTCTGGGAACAGATGCAGTGAGATTCAATTCTCCTTTATTCCGTGGATTGTTTGAAATACTGATATGAGCGCTGAGTGGTGTATTCTGGACCTTTTGTCATGTGACCAGAGGAAAATTGTTTTCGTCTTCTTTTGTTTAAGGCATCCCAAGCCTGGCGCAAAAACAAGATGGATGAGTCCAAACATGAGATCCATTCCCAGGTGGATGCCATCACAGCAGGCACCGCCTCCATGGTCAATCTCACAGCAGGTAGAAACACAGGAACACCTGTCTGTTTGCAGATTCATATTTGCTGAAACATAGAATCCTCTCAGGGCCAATTTGACATTGAACATACATTTTGACAGTTAATTACCAAACTACAAAAAGTAGATTGAGAAGTACATCTGGGGGCTTTTGAACAAACAAAGGCAGTTGGTCCTCATAGTGTCCATCCCATAGTGATGACACACTGCTCTGTATGTTAAATGTCTTCTCTTTAGGAGATGTTTTTTAAAGAATTCAGCCCGCATGGCCTCAAACTGATGAAGTCAAACATTTATAGTCCCAGATAGTCATCTATTACAAAGATGAGCTTTTTCAGCTGATCAGAGGCTGGTCCTATAACTGGTCCTGGTGATGTAGTATGTATATATGTGTGTGTGTGCGTCATGTGTCGATCTACCTGTGCTCAGGTGACCCAGCAGAGACAGACTACACAGCGGTGGGATGTGCTGTTACCACAATCTCCTCCAACCTGACTGAGATGTCAAAGGGGGTCAAACTGCTTGCAGCACTCATGGAGGATGAAGGAGGAAATGGGCAGCAGCTACTTGGCGCCGCTAAGAACCTGGCCTCTGCTGTCTCTGAAATGCTAAAGACTGCCCAGCCAGCAAACACAGAGGTACACTAGGGAAAAAGAGATACGTCATGTTTTTTGAAATCTGTGCTATTTTGTTGTTTGAATTTGTGTCTGTAATATCTGCCCAGTGAGCTGCCTAATGAGACGTTTGATTTTTAGCCTCGTCAGAATCTGCTGCAGGCCGCAGGAAACGTGGGCCAGGCCAGCGGAGAGCTGCTGTCTCACATAGGAGAGACAGACACAGATCCACAGTTCCAGGTCTGTCCGTCTTCACTTAACTGAACTAAAGCAGTGTTGCTTCTGTTTTCTACCATAGAGGATTTTTGGTAGTACTTCAGTCTTTCTAGTATTAAAGAAAAACACCTTTATGGAAAATACTTAAGTGTATGCGTTGTGTATATTGGCTATGACTCATTTGACAGCTTCATTTAAATGTTACAGTTGCTATGTTATGGCTAATTCTAAAGTATTAGGCCTTTAACACCGTTCTCATTCATTTAAAATTGCTTTTTAGATGCCACATTTGGCCCCACAAGAGCAGATCATGTAAAATGATCCTTAAACAAATTAGTGACAAACTAATTGGTTGTTTTTCCCTTGAAGCGAGCTTCTTAGTCAGCACAAAAGAATAGAGAAGGTTGATATAAGGAGACACATTAGGCGTGTCGTCTTTGGCTGTGTCATAAAAGTGTACCCTGTGTTCCTCTGTTTCATGTCTATATTTGACAGTCTCTACGTAAAGGATCTTTCAGGGTTGCCAGATGGAGAGTCCCCTCTTATTGTCAAATGCTGGTAACAAATATGTCCTCACTCTAAAAGGCCAATCAAAACAATCTCTTGAGTCAACAAAGCAATCAGAAGTGATCCAGTACGAAACAATTATAATTCAGTCTATCAACCGCGATTCAATTCAAATCCAAACTGCTATCCGGTGTCTCCAGAGAGAGTAGCCAGTAACACTGTGGCTCCCTCTGTTTACTGGCCATGAAGTGACCTTTCCGTCCATGACTCCGTTATGAGATGTGAATCAAAATCCAACTCCTTCTGTGTAAGAATGCAAATTCAGTTGAAGCTAATATGAGCCATCAGCGATCTGACTGAGACAAATCAAGTGGGTGTTTTTCAAAGTGGAAATTGACCATGCTACTGCTCAGCAAGGAAACATTTACATGGAACCTGACTGCTGATTCCCCCCCCCCCCCCCCCCCGACCAGTGTGGACAGGAGGAAATAACTCAATTCAATGTGGCATGTACATGACATGACCATGTTAGTAGTGTATTAAAAAAGACCTAAATCAACTCTAAGTTTGATTGTAGTCATGAGCCTATCTTTTCCTTGATGGCACTTCCCTGCCATATTTAGATATATTATTAATTTCACAATTTAATTATGTTCTGTGAATAATTTCATAAATAATCAATTTAAAATTCCAAGCATTCAAATTTTCACTTTCCGTCGTTCACCCATGACTAATGTAGTGGTCAGTGTTAAATAATGCTGTGTGTGTTTTTGCTATTCGCAGGACATGCTGATGCAGCTGGCTAAGGCTGTGGCTAATGCTGCGGCAGCTTTGGTGCTCAAAGCTAAGAACGTGGCCCAGAAGACAGAGGACTCAGCCCAGCAGAACCGGGTCATTGCTGCAGCCACTCAGTGTGCTCTGTCTACCTCTCAGCTGGTGGCCTGCACCAGGGTGAGTAAGATATATGTACTCTGAGCTGGACAGCTCGTCTGTACAGCTGCAGTATCCACCATCTGAAAGCTGAGGAGAAAAGTTTTGTTGTAGGAAGCTGATATTCTGGATTTTCCTGCTGTATGTGAAAATAACCGAAGCTCTTCCTATCCCGTATCTAGGTGGTGGCTCCAACCATCAGCTCCCCAGTGTGCCAAGAGCAACTGATTGAGGCAGGCAAGCTGGTTGCCAAGTCAGTGGAAGGATGTGTAGAGGCGTCACAGGGGGCCACCAATGACGAGGGCCTCCTGAAACAGGTGGGCGTGGCTGCCACAGGTGTCACTCAGGCCCTCAATGAGCTGCTTCAACACATCAAACAGTATGCCAGCGGAGGTCATCCTATTGGACGCCATGGAGAAGCCACCGACCGCATTCTGGATGTCACTGAGAACATATTCAGCTCAATGGGAGACGCTGGTAGGTGTAGGGAGCTGAAGTCATGACCACAGGGTTTCTTCATGTTAACAGCTGGGCATCAAACTGATCAATTTTGTATAAAAGATTGGCTTTATAAAAGAATGGTTTGAATTCTATTAAAATGTGTTGTGGATATTCATGATCTGTATGTATTAAGAAAACTGGATACAAGACTCTAAGAAAATCTTGGAATCTTTGGCAGGATATTGCATAATGTAATGGCCGAGCATTTGTTGATTCAATGAACTGATTTCTTGCCTCTAGAGGCAAGGCTATAAATGTAGTAAAGTGCTCAGTATGTTATTGGTTCCTTCAAAAGCTTGTGTATTGTGGGCTTTAAAGTTAGCTGTGGCAGTTGTAACTAAAAAAAAACCCATTTATTTTACATAACTAACAGAGAGACTTTAAACTAAAGACAAAACAGGTGGGAAGACAGGGCAGAGAAAGATGGCTGAATGCCACCAACTTATATAGAGCAGCCAGTCAGTCAGTCAGTCAGTCAGTCAGTCAGTCACTCAGTCCAAGTGAGCTAAATTTCCTGGATGACCTAGCTGTGTCCACCAGGCTCCTGCAGAGAGAGGTCAAGGTGTCCTGTCCAGAGAGGGTCGTCACAGCTGGGATTCACTGTATACTATGAAACCCTCACTATACTGAAAATGAAATCACCATCTCATCATTCTAAGACTGCTGTTGAATAGACTATATACTTCCATCTAACCATATACAACTGATCATAATACAAATGCACTGAATGTTACAGATTGATTACAATGATAATAGTCCCCAGGGTGGCATTTTTCTTCCAACACTTCTGTTTTTCTTCCTTTCCCTCTTGTTTAACCCGTAAGGTGAGATGGTTCGTCAGGCTAGAATCCTTGCCCAGGCCACATCTGATCTGGTCAATGCCATTAAGATGGATGCAGAGGGAGAGTCAGACCTGGAGAACTCCCGCAAGCTGTTGTCAGCAGCCAAGCTGCTGGCCGACGCCACTGCCAAGATGGTGGAGGCAGCAAAGGTCTGCTTTTCTTTTTCGTTTTCATGATGTCTATGATTAACTCGATGAACAGACTTTATCATTTCAATTCATCTGTATAATAACCCATATAGTGTTTTAATGATCCATGTGCATGTCACTCCAGGGTGCAGCGGCAAACCCTGACAGTGAGGAACAGCAGCAGAAGTTGCGAGAGGCTGCTGAAGGTCTCCGCATGGCCACTAATGCAGCTGCTCAGAATGCTATCAAGAAACGACTGGTCAACAAGCTGGAGGTAAGAAGGAAGGAGGTGGAGCTGCAGGCTGTACTTTATGTTGCCTACACAGAATTATCTGACTGACCAATGGAAGCTATGTCCTCATCAGATCAAATAATAATAATAAAAAAAAAAAGCTTTTTAAATGACTGTATATCATTGGTCCCAGTGGATGAAACCATTCTATATCCAACCATAGTTGGAAGTTTATATCTATAGTTCTATAAAGGATACAAATATTACTTCTACAATATTATGCTACTGCTGTCAGTAGTTACTGGAAGTTGTGTGCAACTGGAGTCAGAAGATATCCAGGGATATGTGGCAACTAAACTAACAAAACAACAAGCACCCCCATATTAATTCTGCAAACTAGCTGATATTGTTAATGTAGTAGTAGCTGCTTTAATCACTTATACAACTCTAAATTACAAGTATTGCTAGTGTCATAGTCACATAGAAGCTAACACATGTCTGTTTCCTGTTTCCTGTCAGAATGCTGCCAAACAGGCAGCAGCAGCAGCCACTCAGACAATCGCTGCAGCTCAGCACGCTGCCTCGTCCAACAAGAACCAGGCTGCCCAGCAGCAGCTTGTCCACAGCTGCAAGGTAAACACATGGCCTACCTGCCTACACTGCACAGATGGTATTTACAGATGGAGTGGCCTTCTCTTTTCTCTTTGCCACTTTGTTTTTTGTACTTTCTCTTGCTCTCTTCACTCTGTATTATTCTTTCACATTTTTTGTTTGCATCCTTGCAAAGTCCAACAGAAATTTGAAACGTAATCTGACTGATACAGAGAATAAAAAAGCATGCAATTTGATTTTAGTTAGACTTGAAATGAGAATAATAGATATGCTGTAGGTAAATTCAAGTCATGTTTTTAATGCAATGTAATGTGCAATGTGTGTGACATCAGGTGGTGGCTGAGCAGATCCCTCAGCTGGTTCAGGGAGTCAGAGGCAGCCAGTCTCAACCTGACAGTCCCAGTGCTCAGCTGGCCCTCATCAGTGCCAGCCAGAACTTCCTGCAGGTAACACCAGCTCCATTCACTCAGTGAACAGGGGCAACACATTTAGATTTTTCTAGTGCTGCAGAAGTTTCTATAGTAGTAAATTAGTAGAATAACAGACTTCTAATGTAACAGAACATACAGTAAATTTGACACAACAGTACAGTGCAGTAGTGTCACCTTTCTGGTGATATGCTGCCCCCAGTTGGTTTGGAGTGTAAATTGACAGGTGTTCAATTCTTACATATAGCACCTTTAAACCCAATGATTTGAATGACCCTTTCATCTTCCCTCTGGTTCCACCTTCAAGACAAACAAGATATTTTAAACCCAGTCGTATTAAGGCTCTAAGAATAGCTAAAGCATCAGTATGTTCTTTGTCCCTACAGCAGTTAAATATCACAAGTTCATCTTGTTTAAATGAAAGTCAGTTCTAATAGTTCGTCTCTTCCAGCCTGGTGCTAAAATGGTTACAGCCTCCAAGGCCACAGTTCCCACCATCAGTGACCAGGCCTCAGCCATGCAGCTCAGCCAGTGTGCTAAGAACCTGGCCAGTGCTCTGGCTGAGCTCCGCACTGCCTCACAGAAGGTACTCCTCTACATTCATTAAAATGTTATAATAATAATTCCACAGCTAAAGCTTCAGAATTTTATCTGCCTCAGCTCTACTAGAACAAGTTAACTTTTTTAAAAAAAAAAACTTTTCTGTTGTATTGCTAATAGGAATTGTGTAGAGGGAGGCAGGGCTGGGTGATCATTAAATATGATGATGATGATGATGATGATGATGATGATGATGATGATGATGATTATTATTATTATTATTATTATTATCATCAGTATGAATCATATTGTGATGTAATATCAATAGGCTCAGGAAGCGTGTGGTCCGTTGGAGATAGACAATGCTCTGTCAATGGTGAGAGGTCTTGAGAAGGACATCCAGGAGGCCAAGGCTTCAGCTGAGGAGGGAAAACTCAAACCATTGCCAGGAGAGACTGTGAGACACGTACACACACAAACACAAACATGCGGTCTTTATTCCTTCCTTAGATTGTGCTATGCCATCTACTAGAAGAAGCTTCATTTGCCTAATTATGCAAATGTATTTAGAACAATATGATAAACAGTATCTCTTCTCGCCTTGCTGTGGTTCAGCTGGAGAAATGCTCCCAGGATCTGGGTACCAGCACCAAGGCTGTGAGCTCAGCCATTGCCCAGCTGCTGAGTGAGGCAACCCAGGGCAATGAGAACTACACAGGTGAGTTTAACACAATTATATTTCAGTCTTTTGCTTTGACTATCCCATCATATGCAGAAATGTTCAGAATACATCAGAATGTGTTGTGCTGTAAAGGTGTGACCAGATTCAAAACTCATTACATATGAAATATATCATCATATAAATAAATTAAGAAATACATTGTATAATCACTAAACTGTGAAATAGTCCAGTAAGTTTCTAAAACTCAGCTAATTAGAATGAAATATTATTCTGCTTCATTTGACATGAATAGAGTTTGTTCCAGCTGTTTTTTCTAAAGTCTGTTTGTTCTGGATCCAGGTATGGCAGCCAGAGACGTGGCCCAGGCTCTGAAGTCCCTGGCCTCAGCTGCCAGAGGAGTCGCTGCCAACACAGACGACCCACAGGCGCGCAACGCCACACTGGACTGTGCTGGTGCTGTCATGGATAAGTCAGCCAACTTGATCGAAGAAACCAAGAGAGCCATTGCGAAGCCAGGAGATGCAGAGAGTCAGCAGAGGCTAGCCCAGGTCAGACATAAACTGAGGGACGCAGAGGGACAGATAAAAGGGTTGAAGTGTCACTTATGGCATTCAGACTCCTGACTGATCATTTCAACAGTGATAGCTACATAGTGCTTCATTTAGATACTGTCAAGATAAATATAATACTGTGTCTAACTGACTCTGGCTCTTGTGCTTAGAAAACTAATTGACATATATTGTTGATAAGAGCATTAGTTTTGTCATGTAGTGACATGAGAATGTTAACTTGAGCTGTCTGTGAATTGACTGTTGGCTAGTGACAAGACAGTGACTCAGCTGTGATGAAAATCAACCTGCAGAGACATGAAACTTGTTTGACTGAGGAATTCTAATGTGTGTGTGTGTGTGTGTGTGTGTGTGTAGGTGGCTAAGGCAGTGTCTCAGGCCCTGAACAGATGTGTGAACTGCCTTCCTGGCCAGAGGGATGTGGATAACGCCATCCGTGCTGTAGGCGAAGCCAGCAAGACTCTCCTGGCTGATTCTGTTAGTACTGGCTACCTGTTTGTAATAAGAGGGATCACATGACTGCTGATGGATGAATAGTACTGAGTTGTACTTGGGTTTTGTGGGATTCATAGTGTTTCTAGTGTAGTTTATATAATTTAGTAAATAATATAATAAGAACTTAATATGAATCTTTAAAGCCGTCTGTAGTATTTTTTCTTGTCCACTTGTCATTTTACGTCTTTTTTTAATGTATTATTTCTTATGTCAAAAACAGCCTATCCTCCATGAATGCTAATGAACTAAACTTTGGAAAATGAACAAATCTCATCCAAACTGAAGAATTCATCATTCTTTTAACCATATCCCAGATGTTGTTGCTATAGCAACCACCTGCATTTTCATTTCAATTTCTGTTTTTCCTCCTCTACACTGGATTACGCTGCTATTAGTAGCTCTCATTGTTCTCTTCTCTGTAGTTCCCATCCAGTGGAAGGAGCTTCCCAGAGGTTCAGGCTCATCTCAACGAGGTGGCGGCCGGTCTGAATCAATCAGCCAATGAGGTGGTCCAGGCATCCAGAGGGACCACCCAGGACCTGGCCAGGGCCACCAGCAAATTTGGACAGGACTTCAGCAACTTCCTGGAGGCTGGTGTTGACATGGCCGGAACATCCCAGGTCAGTATGACGGAAGAATACCTACATATGATGGTTTAAAGAGTAACTAGTAAACCTGCTTAAAATGAGTTTTTTACTGACCTGATGTAAAGTTACTTTTTAATTACACTGAAATGCGGTCCACTCAGTGAGGGAAGCGACTGAATTATTCGATGAAATGAAAGCTAACTGGTCCTTACTATGAATTTGAGCCACAACAGCCTCAACGGAACTTTTATGTCACCATTTTTTTCATAAGACCCACACTAGCAACATGTCAGTCCATTTCTCAATACTCACTGACTGTTCTAAGCTCCAAGTCCATTTCTTTCTACTGAAGATGGAAATAGTTGTCACAAAGTAGTCACAAAACTCACAAAATAAACTACAATAATGAAGGAATGTGTGACCCAGTGCAACAGTGCGAGTCATTTTAATAGTTTTTGGACAACAATGGAGATCTATGGCACAGAGGAATAGGATATATCAGATAACTCGCATAACATGTTGATTTGGCTCTACACATGAGATTTGTCGGTAATTACAAAAATGTAGAATAGAATTAAAAACTCACCATATACGCATCCAGTGATCAAGGTGATGTCCTCAAATGTCCTGATCAACAGTTCACAACCACAACCACACACCACAAAGATATTCACTCCACTGTCATAGAAGACTAAAGAAACCAGAATATATTCACAATTAAGAAGCTGGAGCCAGAGAATCTATACATTTTTTCTTAAAAAATAATTCAAAACAATCAAAATTTGTTATTATTATTTATTACTATTTTTATGATTAATCAACTAATTGTTGCAGCTCTATATGCATTACAAGCAGAAGTGCCACAAGCAGGCATTGTGTTTTAGTGTTTTACCTCAATGTGATCATCCTCTATTATATTTCAATAACTACAGTACAGTTCTGCAACAAATGTAATGGAGCAGACAGCACTATATTTCCATCTTTAATTACAAACAGTGGAAGGTAAGCATTAAATTATCAAATAGACTTAGTGCACCTTTGCTGCCAGGAAATAATAAATCTTGGTCTCTGGATTCTATCTTTATCAGGATGAGGAGGCATGAGTCATACGGTTTTGAGACATGATTATTTCATTTCAGTGTTTTCGTAAACAGCATTTATAAAGTTTCTGAAATTGCATTGCATCTGCATTGCTTCTTCCTGCTCTCTTGCAGTCTAAAGAGGACCAGACACAGGTGGTGTCCAACCTGAAGACAATCTCCATGTCCTCCAGCAAGCTGCTGCTGGCAGCCAAAGCCCTGTCCACTGACCCCAGCTCCCCCAACCTCAAGAACCAGCTGGCAGCTGCTGCTCGGTAGCAAGCATTTCTTTCCATTTCTTTGTCTGCTATTTTTTAATGCCTATGTGTCTCTTACATCTTCGAGCTTGTGTCCACAGGGCAGTTACAGACAGTATCAACCAGCTCATCACCATGTGCACTCAGCAGGCTCCAGGTCAGAAAGAGTGCGACAATGCTCTCAGAGAGCTGGAGGTAACTACAATATTACAACTATCTATTAGTCCACCACTCCTGTATCAGTGAGCAGGCAACTGATTCATCTGGATGATTCCTGGTTCGCATGACAACCAAATGTGTGTTCATTTTAATGTGAATTTCTTGACTTAAGCAATGATTGATCCTGACTTGTGCAACTTTTACCTCAGGTCATGGATACGATCTGAAAAAAAATTAAAATGGAAATAATTGATAATAAAGAAAATTAGGAACAAGGATTTAATGCAGCTTTTAGACAGTGCAGGGTCATGTGACTGTCAGCTGAGATGTGAAAGTACGGTGTGTACTTGTGTGTGTTGTGACTGTGTTGTTTGTGTGTGCAGTCAGTGAGGGGGATGCTGGAGAACCCAACTGAAGCTGTCAATGACCTGTCCTACTTTGACTGCATTGACAGTGTCATGGAAAACTCAAAGGTAGGACACATATGGCTTCTGGAAATAACTATATAATGTGGTACTAATTAAGGCCGTATTCAGATCAAATCAGGTGGTGCGACTCACTGCCACAGGGTTAAGCAGAGGTGTGTAGGGGTGTTGGCTTGTTTTTGTGCTGCAAAACGTAACCGCTGTGAAACAATCCAAAAATAACATTTTATTGATTTGATTCACTGGCTTTCAAATTTTCTTGAGAGAAGAGTACCATTTAAACCCAAGTGAATATTCATTCATTATCCAGTTTTATTGGAAACTTTATTCTTTACAGAAGTTGAGTTGTTTACAATTTTGTATGTTCACCTGAGTGCTGTGCACTAACTAAAAGACTCAAAGTTATGCTGACTTGGCAATTCATAGGAATTAGTGAACTGGCAGTGTACCAATAGAACACACTATTTTACCCATTATTAGTCCCAAATTACATAGTTATTTCCAGGAAACGTACTTGGAATTTATTAAGAGATATAAGGAATTTATGAACCTTTTTAAAATGAATAGAAATTGTGTTTTCTTTGCAGAACTTTTAACATTCAAGCCCATTCTGTCGATGTTTCTTTGTCCTTCCAATTGTTGTGCTGTAAAGCAGAACATGTACAACAGAGTGTAGTTTTTCACTGCTTTAAGAGGAAACTTTTGACTTTATGATACTAATGCTAGTCCCCTACACAAACAGCTGAACAAGACCCTAAGAACTGTTTAAACCAAGTTTTTTTTTTTTTTAAAGAAATCGTCTTATCAGAGATCAGGTAAAGATTTCAGTGGTTTGACATTGTTCATATCCCAGTTTTTCCAGTGAATTGCTCATCATAAGAAGTAAAAAGACACAATGAAGTCATTCTCCAAACTAAAGCATATGGCTCCTTGTTGACAGATCCTCGGTGAGTCCATGGCTGGCATTTCCCACAATGCCAAGAACTCCAACCTGCCAGAGTTTGGTGATTCAGTCAGTGGTGGCTCTAAAGCCCTGTGTGGTCTGACTGAAGCAGCTGCACAGGTAAAATCAACATTATTAAAGGTTACTTTATTATTGCAATATTCTGAGACCACTTAAGAGGTACCAGCTCAGAGATAAAATGGTGAAGGCTGGCAAGATGTGTGTTTTGATTAAGTTTGTCGTACGTGCACTTGACTGTGGAGGTGGTTGTAAACTGACGAATGATCTGCTGATGTTCCTAGGCTGCCTATCTGGTAGGTGTATCAGACCCTAACAGTTCAGCAGGTCAAAAGGGCCTGGTGGACCCTGCTCAGTTTGCTCGTGCTAACCAGTCTATCCAGATGGCCTGTCAGAACCTGGTTGACCCAGCCTGCACCCAGTCACAAGTATGTATCTTCTTCATCTTGGTTAGTGAGACTGAATGTGGTTGAATATATATCCTTGATTTATCCCAATGCACTGTTTCTCTGCCCAGGTGCTCTCTGCAGCCACCATTGTTGCCAAACACACCTCAGCACTGTGTAACGCCTGTCGCCTGGCCTCCTCCAAAACTCCCAACCCTGTTGCCAAGAGGCAGTTTGTCCAGTCAGCCAAAGAAGTGGCCAATACCACCGCCAATCTGGTCAAGTCCATAAAGGTTTGCAGTATGAGTCTTTTCAAATTCATCATCAAAAGCAAATTAATTAAAAGTAAATAATCCATGTTGAGGGAAAAACAAATATATGGTTTGGATTTGGTAGTAGTAGTAAAGTGGTAAAGTAGTTTTGTCTGGAATGAAAATAAGAGCTTGATAGAGAAGTTGAAACCTGCCTACTCTGATACCTCCACACACCTGTCAAATCACTGAGTGATTATCAGTTTCAAAGCGTTACAGAAATTGCCAAACCCAGCTCCTCCAGATTCTGACGTTGGAATGGTATGGAGGGAGATGGTTGGCAAACTCATCACTTTCAGCAAGGGAACAGTTATAGTAAAAGACTTGAGGATTGACTTTTTTCCCCTACGCTTATTCACTGACCTTGTGATTTTGGGGATTACCCTGAAAGATCATGGATAACCCTACTCTGAGTGTGGTTAATGGCCATTTATGACCAAATAGTTCCAAGAACTAATGAGCCATAAAGGTGCTTTTGCAAGTGTTTGCCACGATGGCACCCAGTTACCTCTGATCTTACCAAGCCTTACACCACAGACTGCTGCTTTCCACCTAGGTATGGTCCCCAAGGTCACATGGTGAGTCACGACAGCAAATTGAAAAAGTTGAAACATTATGAACTCAAACAACAGTGGTGAACAGCTGTGTGCGTTCATGAGAGTGGCAGCGCTCAGTAGTTGCTGTCTGTTAATACTGTAAGAACTCATAGCTCTTTTTGACCAAAAAGTTCCAGGGAATATGGAACCACTGGAACTAATCTCAGGAAGTAAGCTAGAGACTTGAAGTCCCTTTTGGTCATTCCTGTTTGTGTTTCCATCTAAAGAACTGTGCAGATTAGTCAAAAAATGTAAAATGGCTTGTGAAACCCTCAGCCAATAGGGCCATGCATACTGTGAAAAGCTCTGAAGATGTGGTACTAAATGTTAATGCTGTAAACATCAATTGTTTAAAATACTATTATATCATAATTGAATTAAACTGTATGTTTCCCTTCTGTCAAAATAGAAACTGACTTAATGATTACTCAGTTTTGTGCCTATATGTTAAATGTTATTTAACTAAATTTATTTGTGTTTAATCTAGATACCACACATCAAACCTGTGACTATTTTATAATTGCAGCCTAAAGAAACTTTTCACAGAGGGGTAAACAGGGCTCAGCTCCTTTTGGCCCAGGGAAAGTTAATCCAGCCATGTCCAGAACTGTCACATTACATATATATGACTCTAACTATTCCACTATTCTAGTAGCATGGTCTATTGGTAAATTGTGATTCAGGACCATGTCCTCTGTGCAGGCATTGGACGGAGCCTTTAACCAGGAGAACAGAGAGAAGTGTAAGGCTGCCACTGGACCTCTGATAGAAGCTGTGGACAACCTGACAGCCTTTGCCTCCAACCCAGAGTTTGCCAGCATTCCTGCTCAGATCAGCCCTGAGGTATGTCCTCACCTCAACCTCCACTCCAAACACTCAGTCACTGAAACATCAACTGTTACATTGATGTGGCAAAGTAGATATTATCTCTCTCTATATAAAACAAGGAATGTCTGTCTGTCTGTCTCTCTGTATGTCTGTATGTATGTTGGTTTGTCCTTTGTGTATCTTGAGAACTGTTCATCTGATCTACTTCATACCTGGCGGGTGGATTGCTGGGGAAATGGGGAAGTGCAATGTCAGTGTGTGAAGTTGAGCAGTTCTCCAGAGATATATCTATCAAAATACCTCATAAATAAAATAAATAATGTCTTTGAGTCGTCACTGTTAATATCTGCTGTTACATGGCTAATGATAATTACTACTAATTCTAATTAAAACATTTAAACGCACAATATGTAATTTCAGCCGCTAGGGGTCTCTCAATCAAAACAATAACAAAAGACGGTGTGTAATGACGGTGTGAAGTAGCAAGGGATCATGGGAGTTGTTGTCTTCGTTGTTAAATAATCAGCTTCACCGGGATACGATTACTCTGAAGTTCATGGTTCAGGGTGTTTTTACCAGGAGCCGAATTATCCGCAGAGGTCTCCTCCTCTCCAGAACAAACGGACCCGCTGATCACAGGTAAAAACAATGAATAAAGCGGTTTGATCTAAGAGATCAGTGTTTCTCCGACGATGTACGGCGACCCACGGACGTCAGATACGGGCTGTTAGCTGAGCTGCTGCTAACACTTTAGCGGTGATGATGAACTTCCCTCTCCCTTAGCTGTTCTTTCCATTGTGGTTCCATGGCTGCAAAGGCTTCTCGGAGTTCCTGTTCAGCCCCACGGAAGTTTGTGCCACAATCTGATCATATCTCCTTTGGTCAGCCCCGTCCTGCAATGAACCAGCAAAGAGCAAGGAGGAAGGCATCCGCATCCATGGAATTGAGGAGCTTGGTGTGAATGGCACCCTAGCACAATGACTCTCTCCAATGATTGGATCCTGCAGTCTCCGTAGCCTCCCTCCCACTCGGAGTATGACAGTGGAAGAATCCCACTCCGGAGTGAGGCAGGCCAGACAACTGTAGTTTGGCACAGGTTTCTGTGCTTTCTTTGGCACAGGTTTCTGTGCTGGCTGTTAGCTAAGACCACTGCTGCCCCATGAGCACCCTGAAATACCTGCTGAGCTGCCTCCACCAACTCCTCCCATGTACTGAATTGAGAGGCATCAGGAATGCTGATGTTGGGCTCTACAGTCGTATAACGGCAGAAGGTGATGCCTTTCAGTTTTGATGAGCACACTGCCGTTGCATGCTCAGTCGTCTTTGGCCAGTGTTCAGTGTTTGTTCAGCACTCTGCTTCAGGAATGGAGGCCCTTGAGTCAAACAACTAGATCCTACCAGAGCCAGGAGTGGCTTACCCTTTATGTCATCAGCTGGATTATTCTGGGTGTCTATGTACCGCCAAGCCTATCTGTCAGTCAGCTCTTGTATCTCTGACATTCGAGTTCCAACAAAAACTTTATATCAGCATGAGTCTGATTGGAGCCACTTCAATACCATGGTGGAGTCAGACCACAGGGTTGGATGGTGAGTGCCAATTCAGTCTCACAAGCTTGACGAGTTGAGCACCAGCCACTGCGACACAGAGCTCCAAGTGAGCCATAGACTGTTGTCCCTTAGGTGCAACTCTTGAGCTAGCCATGACAAAGGAGGTGTGGATTACATCTCCTACAGATACAGTGAGATAGGCCACAGCCCCATATGGCCGTTTGGAGGTGTTGCATAAGGTGTGGAGATTGTACTCCAGGTCTGCACCTTCCACGGAGACTGGTGAGTAGCAGCGGGGTATGGATACTCTGCTAAGATGTTGCAGCTTATTCTTCCAGGTTTCCCAGTCATGGCGGAGGAATGTTGGAATATCAGCATCATCCCAGCCCCTCTGTTTGAACCAAAGCTGCTGCATGAGCACATTGGTGCATGTTGTGAATGGCACAATGAACCCCAAAGGGTTGTACTGACTTGCCAATACCTGATATACCATCCTCATTGTCAGCTCAGCATGTATGATGGGCCGGTACTGGTAGCCAAGGGTGTCAGCAGCACACTTACACCTACGGCCTACGACTGGCTCCAGTGGGTCGGTCTGATTTTGACTTGGCCAGTTTTCTGTAGTTCAGGATCTTTCCTCAGGGGGAAGATGGGCTACCACAGTTGGTTGAGTGCTTGCCCACTGTCTGAGATTGAACCTTCAGTCAGCAAGACACGCATTTGATCTACTCTTTGTGTGGCTGCAGGTATGGTGGGGAAGCTTTTGAGGCAGTTGTTGACATAGAAGCTCTTCTGCACTGATTACAGCATGCCAGGATAACTACAAGCATGTTGCTGCATTCACTGAGGCGCCCTTGTATCTGAACGAGCAGTTGAAGACTAATCGTGATTTGTTATTGTGGCAAACAAGGTGATGGGGTTAGATACCATGCCTCTGTAGACTGATCCACCTCCTTTGGCCCAAGCTTATTGACATACCCTGCCTGGATAAGCTTGCTGATCTCAGATGAGTAGACAGCTGTCTTCTCCATATCTTTGTGCTTTTCTGCTGCTGCTTTTCTGTGGCCCTCAGGTGAGCCATGAGAGAATGTGGGGAACTGTTATGCTTATGTGCACCTGTCTTCCTCAAGAAAGTGGTGGCATAACGCTGGACTTCCTCAATATTGACTTCCTGGGTTTTGGTTTCAAGAAGGTTCATGGCTTCCTGATCCTCACGAGAGCGAACAACCATTTTATGATTGTGAAAAGGCAGCACATTGAGTTGCCATAACCTTTTGATGTTTCGAAACAGGAGGTAATCAGCAGCAGCAACTGAGGTAAAGAGGCACTGTTGCACTGAGGCCTATTCTGGTGCTGACCTGTCAGCACCTTACAAAGCACCACAAACCACCATTAGCTCCTCTGACAATTGGCTTAGTGGCAGTAATGAGGTGTACATGATCCGACCCAAGCAATACCAGTGGACGCACATTGACGAATGGCTGCAGGGGGACTCAGCGTGAGTGAGTGTGCCTTCTCTGAAGCATTTGCACTGGGTGAATGCAGAGTTGGGTGAGGATGTATGAGGATGAGGCACTGAGGCTGATAGTGTGGGTGAGGGTGTATGAGGATGAGGCACTGAGGCTGATAGTATAGGTGTATCTCCCTTCCCTCTGTTATGATCCTCATTTACCTCTTCTTCCATTAGGAATTATGTAATGTGTTCCAACAGCTCTTGGTGGCAACGCTGTCGGGTTTTCATACTGACGGAGCTTATTGGTGAGCTGGGCCACTTCAGTGTTCTCTTCCATCTTGCCCCTGGAGATGGATTCAATGAGTTTCCTGAGTGATGTAGTGCTCAGCAGTTCACCTGAGCTGGGACTGTGAGAGAATACACCTCTGTGCAGATGAGCAGCTGCCTCCATTTGACCACTGCTGCTCCTCTCTGCTCCTCTGGCTCCCTCTCTGTAGGGTGGGAGGAAAGGGCAGGTCGCTGAGGGTGATAAGCAAGGATGTAGTCTTCGAGATGTCTGGGGGTGCAGTGACGCCTCTCCTGACACTCCTGAACATCCGGAAAGGGCAGAGACACTGACTAATCTTGTGATGACATCTTCTGCAATAACCATTTAAACCTGGCTCAAAGGACCTTTGTTGGGTGTCTGACCCCTGAGTGGTTTGTAGTATGATTGACCACCACAGGGCTCCGGTCAGACAGTTTAACTCTTTTTATTGCAGAATGAGAGTAGTACAAGTAGTGCAACTTAGTGGTGCAGATCGTTACCATTTCTGAAATAAAAAATAAACAAATACTAAATAATGTCTCTGAGTTGTCACTGTTAATATCTGCTGTTACATGGCTAATGATAACCAGTACTAATTAAAACATTTAAAGTCTGCAAATAAGAACTTCTCAGGATGAATATTAACCTGAACTGGTGCAGTTATCACTATTGTTTTAACAACACACACTGAAACCACTTCAGCTATGTTAATAGTCATACAGCAGCTAACTAGGCTAGCAAATTAGCTTAGTGCCTAGCAAGGCTAATTTCTGAACATGCTTACTTAATATACAAAGAGGGGTATCATGCTGCATGCTCCTTATAACAGTAATATTGCAACTTACATCGTCGGTAGTTAACATGAGAGGCGTTAAGGGGAGGGGCACAACTCTCTCTAGGCATTGAGAAATCGGCCCTTTCCAAGCACATTTCAAAGGGGCACTGCACTAGTTAAGTAAGAGAGAGAGATCAGAAATGAAATGAGAGCATGATCTGACAATGATAGTTCACTGTCTGGTCTCACACAGTTTGTGTGTGTGAGTATTTCTATTTGTTTGTGCTGACTTATTTCTCAGTTCTGTGCTCATTGAATGCAGTTGAGTCTGTAAGTAAGGAGAAAGCACTAGTAAGGGTCTGTACCCATAGGTCAGGTAAGAATTTGGTGTCATTCCTTCATGTGTCTCTAAACTGTACTTCTGGAGACTGTAGCATTCAGTATTTCTCACTTCAGCGAGTTATTCTCATCGACTCGATTTCCTCAGGGTCATGCAGCCATGGAGCCCATCTTGGTGGCAGCAAAGACGATGCTGGAGAGCTCCACCGGCCTGATACAGACTGCCCGCTCTCTGGCTGTCAACCCCAAAGACCCTCCAAAGTGGTCAGTGCTGGCTGGACACTCCAGGACTGTGTCTGATTCCATCAAGAAACTCATCACCAACATGAGGTACACTGCTGCTGCTATAACTACTAGTTCAGCTGCTTCCCATTCTCAGTGATGTTAGATTGCTATGTCCACATTCAGCAGAGCCTTTCCCAACTCTACATTTATTGAATCTTAAGAGGTTTTGTTAACAGGAAGGACACCTTAAATTATAAAAATCATAAAAATTCAGCTTAATGAGGCACTACCCTGCCTTGATCAAGCCTTTCCTGTTTCTACTACTGGACATATTTTAAAACATAGAGCAATAAAATTCACACTAAAATGGCCCACTGGACAGCAACAGTAATTAAAAAGCTTAGAGTCAGCTCTCTGTCACAGGATGGTCAGGAATAGAATCAAACCGGTGGAAACTATCTTAGTGTCAGTTGTCTTTGGTTATTTTGACACTCCTCTGTAACAGCTTTACATGTATGGGCATTCATGATGGAAAAACTCATCACCAGCCAATATAGTGATATATTAATAGACTTTTTAATGACTAATGGGAAAATAAAAGGGTCTGCATTTTGTTAAACATGACCTGGAAAAAAATAATAAATGAAGAGTGGAGAACCCAGATTGCTGATCAATAATATCTCCATCTGCTTGTGTATTTGTGTAGAGAAAAGGCTCCTGGCCAGAGAGAATGTGATGATGCTATTGAGGTGCTGAATGGTTGTATCCGGGAGGTGGACCAGGCCTCTCTGGCTGCCATCAGCCAACACCTAACACCCAGAGAGGACATATCCATGGAGGTAACACACACACACACACACACACACACACACAGCTTTATGTGGACTCAGTTAAAACCAGATCTGTCCAGTAAACTGTCAGAAGCTCTCTGTGTTAAGTTGTCTCTCTCTGGTTGAAGATTTGTTGTTTTTTTCAGTTAGTCATCTTACATTTTCTTCATCTAATGATGAAGATTTCATGATGTATTTAGCATATTAGTTCAAAGTTCCACTTACTGAAGGAGATATGAGATGCATTTGAAAAGCTAAAAAGTGGACTTTTGAGCTTTATTTTCTGACAAAATATTAAAAACATAAATCTCACTTGCTAGCTTTTTCCAATGCTCTCAACATCTCACAGCATTAAGGGTGCGGGTGTCAAGATTATTTTTGTAAAGTATACTCTTACCAAGGTCAAGAATGAACTGCCATACACAAGTATTATGTATTCAGCACCACCTACAACAGCCTCAAAATCAACAGTGTCTTGAATCAATCTGATGACATTCTGCTACATTCTACATTCTACTAAAAATAAACAATGAAATCTTCATAAACATATTTTTTTTTCAGGGAAATTAGTGTTTATTGTGCTTCACTGTATTGTACTAGTGTACCTATCATTGTGTCTACTTTTGTATTAATTAATTTAACAGCCAATCCATATAGAAAGTGTTTTTAGAAGTATTTTTGATGTCTGCCACTCATGCATCTCACTTTTCCCCACACAAAAGACAATGTGTGGCAATTCACATAGTCTTCAAGTATATTCAGGCAATCAAATGATGGAGGAAAACTCATCATTGTATTGTAACAATGAGAATGCTGTTCCTGACATCTGATAACTATATTGGCAATGAGAGAGAGGTGTATTAATTCACCTGTGTGTGTGTGTGTGTGTGTGTGTGTGTTGCAGGCTCTCCATGAGCAGATGGCTGTCTCAGTCCATGAGATCAGCAATCTGATTGAACCTGTAGCTGTGGCTGCTCGCTCTGAGGCCTCCCAGCTGGGACACAAGGTAAAACACTGAATACTGGACAGTGTTGCAACACTGGTGGTCCATCTGAAGGGGGACTGTTGTTACCTGTTCAAGCCTGAATTTTTTTCTTTATTCTAGAATCTGATTTGAACTTGTTATGACGTATTTGATCCCCACACACTTGAACAGGTATCTCAGATGGCCAGCTACTTTGAGCCCCTGATAATGGCAGCCATTGGCACTGCGTCCAAAATCGTCAGCAGCCAACAGCAGATGGCTGTCTTAGACCAGACCAAAACCCTGACAGAGTCAGCCCTGCAGATGCTCTACACTGCTAAGGAGGCTGGAGGAAACCCCAAGGTACTGATGCTGTCACTCATCATACAGAGTCCTCAGGAGAAGCTGCTAGAGAAACCTGGCCAAATGATACAGCCCTTTAATTTTGACAAAGACTGAGTCCTGGGTGGTATAACATAGCAAGAAAACAATAATATGGTGAAGTGTTGAATGCAATCTTATAATTATCTTAAGCGTTTTGTTTTGTTGACCTCAATAGCAGCTTCATTTGTCAGTCAAGGTTTGTCAAGGAAACACATCCATTTCGTTCTGCTGCTGTGCATTATTAAAAGTATTACATACTTTGTGAGTGCAGATGACTTCATTTGCTATTTTTGTGCCTTTTGGGTGGGCACCCATATAGACATTTGAGTTGAGCATGCCATTTCCATTGTTTGAGCAGTATATAGTAAAGACAAGCTGCTGGTAAGTTACATGTGACAATGTAAAAGATAGCTGGATGATATCCAAATGTGTGTCTGACTAGTTGACACGCTGTATAAATGATCCTGTTGACAAGTCGACACTGCAGCTGCTACATCTAAGCTTAGCCTCAGACTCACAGGAAAAGCTCAAGTAAAATGACAAAACCAAGCCAAGAACTGTGAATGTGATGTTAAAGCAAGCCAGTAAAAGACAGTTTTTACAAGTGATTTAAATGATGATATACATATTAAATAATATATCTCTGCATTACTAAGTCACAAATGCTCCTGCTTTCTCCAGGCAGCACATATGCAGGAGGCCCTGGAGGAGTCGGTGCAGATGATGAAAGAGGCAGTAGACGACCTGGGTGCCACTCTGGCTGAAGCAGCTGGTGCTGCTGGTGCTGTAGGTGGCATGGTGGACTCCATCAATGATGCCATCAATAAAATGGAAGATGCACCTGCACTTGAACCTGAAGGCACCTTTGTTGACTACCAGACTACAATGGTTAAGACAGCCAAGGCCATTGCTGTCACTGTGCAGGAGATGGTAAGGCATTTTGATAATCACCCAGTAGGCCTAAGTACTGGCACATTCATCATGTGGTAGACATTTCAGTCTGTAGTAATGTATGCATTGCAGAGGGAATATGATTTTGGAGAGAGGTGTGTGTGTGTGTGTGTGTGTGTATGTGTGGCAGGATTCTATTCTCCAACGTACTGGCACTCTGGGCGATAGCCTATGTTGCCTATACCACAGACCACTAGTGGTTACTAATCAGGTTTCTCATCTCCCTTTAGGTGACCAAGTCTAACACCAACCCTGATGACCTCGGAGGATTAGCCAACCAGCTGACCAATGAGTTTGGAAATCTAGCAGATGAGGCCAAATATGCAGCCATAACTGCAGAGAACGATGAAGTAAATAAAACCAGCCACGTCTCAGCATGTTGTCTTTTGAGACTTCGCAGGTCACATATGTCTTGTTTTTCATCTCATTCATGTTGTTACTCTATTTATGTCTTTGTCTTGCCACAGATTGGCTCTCATATTAAGAAGCAGGTGGGTGAGCTGGGTTTCAGCTGCACAGGTCTGGTCACCAAAGCTGGAGCTCTGCAGTGCAGCCCCAATGACTCGTTCACCAAGAAAGAGCTGATTGAAAGCGCCCGCAAAGTCTCTGAGAAGGTCAGATCACAACCAATCCTTCTTCTTCTTCTTCTACTTCTTCTTCTACTTCTTCTTCTTCTTCTTCTTCGAATTCGAACTGAGGATCTTGTGGTTCACTGTTGGCGTCATTACCATAACAAAGCAACCCTGTGTAGGAGAACAAATTGACTTTAATATATAATCTTGTTTGGGAACCACTTCCTCTAATGTCTGAAAGAAATATTGAAGCTTGAATTTAATTTTCAATTTGATCAATTAATCAGTCTCACAAAGCACAAGGCATTTAACAATAGCGAAACATCTCAATAAGATAAAAAAGGAAAAGAATAATAAGACCTTTAAATGATTATAAAAATGAAATAAAGAAAATTGTTTAGTAATAGTGACTTGAAATGTGTGACTGGGTATTTCAAGGGGGAATGCTAAGGGGGAAGCTAGCTCAATTTCTCTGAAGAAATTCTCTTTTTAATTTAAACATTATCCGACATCAACCCTTGATTACAAAGCAATGTTATGCCTTACTGCTGATGAGTTTCTTTCATAGTTGGTGTTGTCTCAGCAGGTCGGGGTTTGTGTTGGTTGAGTTGCTTGTTGAGTTCTGGTTGCAGTGGTGACAAATTAGCGGTGAAGCAGGTCCAGCCTTGTCAGATTGATTGGGAAAGAGTCTTTGCTGTCAGCTTAACTCCCAGTTTGGTTGTACTGCCGTGAGCAAGCGGCTGGGTATCTGGTTCAAGCATCGCTGCTTTCTTCAGAGCAATGTTTCAGTTTATATTGAGGATTCAGGCTTTCGCTGGCTTCTCGTAATCTTACTTTAATGCCGAGTAAAGTTTAATCCTACTTGACTAAAATCTGTTCTGTTTCTTGTGGAAACACGAGACTTCATGTTACAAATCAACACAAACAAACTTGACCTTTTTCAATAAAAGACCAACATACGTGCACACTTTGTCAAAAAACAAAAAGTGAAGAGTTATCTTAATAGAAGAATTGTGTCTTAGTTCATTAGTCTTTTGGAGACCAGCTCAGAAAGAAATGACTCGAAATTACTAGAATTACTAAAACTCTTTTTTTTTCATATAAGGTGTGGCTGTTCAGCATTATACAGCATTATAAAGTTTAAAGCAGCAATTATGTGACTATAAGCATAACATTCATAGTAACTAGATAAACTTTCAAAGCATAACTCTTACTTCATAATATAAAAATATTTAAATACGACTACCAACTAAAGAGGCTTTTCTCACCCGGGGGCGGTATCGCTCCTCAGGGGGTGTGGAGAGAACATTGGGGCGAACAAAGGGCAATGTTGAGGTGTTCTCGGGTGATGTTTGTGTGTGTCTGTTTGTAATGCCAGTTTAGTCCTGCAGTTTAGTAAGTACAGTCAAATTAGTTTATTGTGCTCTGAACGCTTCCAAACAACAGTGACTTAAGCTCAACATTGTTCCTGAACGCCTCCTGTGTAGATACATGGAGCACTCACTGAGGCTGCTCTGCTAAATGCGCTATGCTTTCTGTGTAGACACTATGCTGAGTCTCTACTGCATTTTGCTGTCATTTATGGTCACGTTAGCCTCTCTGTCCTCTCCTCTGCTCTATTTGTTGGTATTTGTGTTTAGCTTAGTTTGGAACATTTGGCAAATTCTTGCACACATAGCTATTGGCTAGACCAGTGATTCTCAAAAGAATAAATTCAGAACAGGATTACGATAGATTTCTGCTTTAAATATGACAAAATATTGTTTCTACAGCAGCAACAGTAATGTTTACATCTCAAAGGAGTGTGATATTTTGTACATGTGATATGTTTAATATCAATAGACTTCCAGGCTCTGCAACCTGACTCCAGCATGTCAGGGAAAGAGCAGAGACCAGGTATGACATGAGTCAGAGAAAAGTGCTCTAAAAGTAGAAAAAAGAGCTTTTCAAGAACGGACACTACCCGGTGTCTAGACAGACACTTTTAGCAGATCAGCAGCAGCAGCAGCGAGTGACTACACAGGAGGCATTCAGGTACATGGTTGAGCATAGGTTACCCACATTTTGGGAGCACTCAGTGCCCAATGCACAATGACAGTATTTACGTGCATAAAACAGAGCAAATACTTCCACGGGCAGTTCAAAACCAGAGATTGTGGCGATTGTGAAACGTCACTACAGACAAAGCACAAATCTTTGGAACAAACATACCCACTCGAATCTGAACTGAAGGCACAGGAAATAGGAACAATCTAAGAGCTCATCCATGGTGGTCATGAGAGATTGGTCTTCTTGCAGGTCTCCCATGTGTTGGCGTCCCTGCAGGCAGGTAACCGTGGCACCCAGGCCTGCATCACAGCAGCCAGCGCTGTATCTGGAATCATTGCAGACCTCGACACCACCATCATGTTTGCCACTGCTGGTACTCTGAACAGAGAGAACGCAGAGACCTTTGCTGACCACAGGTACTCTTCACTGCAGAGACCCTCTATAGAAGATGTGATTTCTGTAGAAGGAAGTGTTATTGATTTCTGAAGGGAAACTAGACCATTACAAGAATGATGTCATAGCTAAAGCCAAGAAAAGTATAACTGGGGTAGGAGGTCATTCATTTATTTACATGATTTCTTGCGATTAATCACCATCAATTGCTATTTAAAATATTTGTTTAATTAAAAAAAACAATATAATCACAAAAGCAGTACATCAACTGCAAAACAAGCAAAGAGACAAAATATTTTTTTTGTGGGGAGGGGGTTTCCTACCTTTTAAATATATTGTAAATAACTATGGTCAGGTATGTTATATTTTTGTTGAAGTTGTTCAAAGGTCATGGACAAGTCCTCAGTCAATAGTAGAGCTCCATTGATTAGCTACCAAATATTAAGTTAATTGCAAACTATTCTAAAAATCGATTCATCATTTTGATTCATTTTCTAAGAAAAAAGGTCCAAATTCTTTGGTTCAAGCTTCTCAGATGTGAATGTTTTCTGTTTGTTTGTTTGTTTTAAGTCCTCTGCGACAGTAAACTGAATATCTTTGGGTTGTGGACAAAACAAGACGTTTGAAGATGTTGTCCTGGTTTTTTGGGAAACGATGATTAACATTTTTCACAATTTCACATGTCATTTTATGGACCAAACAACTGATCAATTCATCAAGAAAATAATCAATGAATCAATGAAAATAATCATGTATGATGTCCAATAGATGACCCTTGCTGAAACATTTATATCTTAGTCACATGGTACTTTTGACTTGAGGATTATACTGCATTTTCTAAACCATTTCATACAGATTGTAGGACAGTGGGATTTCTAGAGGTTGGTTCCAGTAATATGGTAAAGAATTTGTGCGTCGACCTACTAGATCAAGTCTGAGAAACAGAAAGTCATTCAACTCCTTTATTTTCCTTCTCATGGATTTTCACTATTCTATTTACTTTAATTGTGAAGCTTTAAGGTAAATGAAAACAATATTTTATAAGGAAAAGGAACTCAAATAGTTTGGGAATAAATAGTGACTCAAAAGCAGTAAAGACACCAAAGGTTACAAAAATAACGCATTCAATGTAGAGTCAATAGGAAACTGTGCTTTTTTTTGGCAGAATTTGTAACTTGATTTGAACAGCAATGAGGTGTTGAAGTGCTGATCACAACATCACCATTGGAACCAGTACATGGAGCTAGTTGTCATTAAGATTGCATTAGTTCAGTTTTTTCTTACAGATTTAACTTATTTCAACTATTAAAGGCTGTTATCTACAAGTGGACAGCCAAATGTCATCTGTTATGATACAGTAGTATGAGGTTCAATAATGCAGTCTTTCCCATGATTGAACCTCCTCAATGATAGTTGGTGACTGTGATCTTCCTGTGTGCAGAGAATGCATCCTGAAGACAGCCAAGGCTCTGGTGGAAGACACCAAGCTGCTGGTGTCTGGTGCTGGAG
This sequence comes from Euthynnus affinis, assembly GCA_029490765.1. Taxonomy (NCBI): domain Eukaryota; kingdom Metazoa; phylum Chordata; class Actinopteri; order Scombriformes; family Scombridae; genus Euthynnus; species Euthynnus affinis. The sequence continues at coordinate 859,442 of CM055855.1, read as the reverse complement.
CCAGCCAGGAGAAACTGGCCCAGGCTGCCCAGTCCTCTGTGACCACCATCACCAAACTGGCTGACGTGGTCAAACTGGGAGCCGCCAGCCTGGGTTCTGAAGACCCAGAGACCCAGGTATGGACAGCAGAATGTTTGCAGTTATGTTTGTCTGCTTTGTGTGTCTTCTCTGGAGAATTCTGTAGATGGTCTCATCTGCAGGGAAGCACAGACCTATTTTTATTAACACATCCAGACCCCAAACTAGGAACCATGGTATTTTAAGTGTCTATAGGAGCAATTATTTACTATGTTAAGGCATCGAGCTACACTCAAAAGCTCTGTGTTCTGCACTCTGCAGGTGGTCCTGATCAATGCAGTGAAAGATGTGGCTAAAGCTCTGGCCAACCTCATCAGCACCACCAAGGCAGCTGCGGGCAAACCTCATGATGACCCCAGCATGCTGCAGCTTAAGAACTCTGCTAAGGTAAATACAAAAAATACTACTTTATCTGTGATTTATCTGTGAGGGTCCATATAGTGCTCTGCTCCTCTACAGCAACACCTTGCATTCAAGAAGAGAGCTTGAGAGAGAAAGCTCGCTGTCGGTGTAAAATGTGGGTGTGAATGTTGCATTAATATATTACATTAATAGATCCATAAAGACAGTTTTTATTGTATCGTATATTGTAGGTTGTGTAATGTTGTACTGTACAGCATGTGAACATGTTAACATGAATATATGAAAAACAGACTTTTCAACAACAGTGCTATTTTAGTGTATGTCATTTGTTGAACTGTAGACACAGAAGGTATACTCCAAAACCATTTCTATGCTGTGAGAAGTACTGTATGTTGAATATAGGATTCAGATATCTGTGGTCTTTGTGACATGTATTATAACGAGAAGTATAATCCATTGTCATATGATCTTACCTGGCTGCTGCAGGTGATGGTGACCAATGTAACATCGCTCCTGAAGACGGTGAAGGCAGTGGAGGATGAAGCCACAAAGGGAACCAGAGCGTTGGAAGCAACTATTGAACATATCAGACAGGAATTGGCTGTTAGTACTTACACTCTTCAAATGGAAATACTGTGTTTCAAAATCTTTCTCAATATTTGGAATGTTTCTTCACTACTTTAACCACTAGGAGAAGTCTGTAGCCGAGTACCAACTGAAACCACAGCTCTCCCAGCAGGAGGGGTTCATTTAGAACACTCACCCTGTGTCTGATACTGTATCAAGTAGTTCACTAACAGTCCCTGGGTTTTACCACACAGGTGTTCAGCAGTTCTGACCCACCGGCAAAGACAACCACACCCGAGGAGTTCATCCGCATGACTAAAGGAATCACTATGGCAACAGCGAAGGCAGTGGCTGCTGGAAACTCTTGTCGTCAGGAAGACATCATCGCCACGGCCAACCTCAGCAGAAGGGCCATTGCTGACATGCTGCACTCCTGCAAGGTATACGGGAGACTGATACAGGGGATCATTTAGTGATAGAGACAGTCATCAGTTGTCTTGACTAAATGAAGGATAAGTGAAATTCACAGTCTGAGAACAACCATAAATCAAAAATGTACAGGGTTCTGTTCTAGTAAAATACTAAAAGCATATTAGACTTATTACAAAAGCAACTATTTGAGTCCATTTAAAATATTGTAACATTTTGTTATTAAGATAATGCAGAGATCCTTATGATTACATTTCATCCATCTCTAACTAGGTGACATGTGTTCCTCTGAAAAAATAGACTTTAATAAACTTTTCCTAATTAATTATAAAAATGAATAATATTTATATGATTATAATATACTAGGCCACATTGGATGATACAATTCACCAGCATCATTTTATATTCCTATAGATTTTTTTAACTTCTCTCTCATTGTTGGTGCAAAACTCCTTTGGAATAAGATGATCTGTTTTTATAAGTTTAGTAAGAAGGGTAAGGTTTCTTCCCAGCTGGTCCAACTCAAAATTAGCGTTCAGTAATGTTTCTTACGGAAGACAAAATTGTTTTTTCTGTTTTGTCATTATAGGCATTCCAGGCATTTCAACATTTCAAACAGCCTACTGCTTATACTGTTAGTGTTATGTTCAGATGTTGATCTCTATCTTGTTGGAACTTTCAGCAAGCTGCATACCACCCAGAGGTCAGCAAGGACGTCCAGATGAGGGCACTGCGCTATGGTAATGAATGTGCTACTGGATATCTTGGATTGCTGGAGCATGTGCTGGTGGTAAGACACTAATACTCACACATCCTGAATATATACTAACACTTACGCTACTTCAGTAGTTTACAGTGCTACTCATTGTGTGTGACTGGGTGAACAGTGGTTGAAATGCAGAAAGAATACAGAAAGAATTCTGTAGCCATATGACAACCACTAACACAGTGTGGACACAGCAACAGTGACTAACTGAATAACCAGAGAGAACTAGGTATTAAGAATGAATAGCAGTAGCCGCAGTGAAATAAAAAACCAATTAAAACACCTCATGCAGCATGAATGAACAGGCCATCAGAGTAAAAAGACATCACGGATGATGCTCAGCACTACAAATCTCTCTTCACCTACTTTGAGCAGTGCTGTGCTAGTGTTCTCAGTGTAGAAACACCTGTATGGTAAGTGTGGTGAAATCAGTTCTATTAGGCTACAAGTTTTTCTAACCATTTTCTTTTCAGCAACACCACACTCCACACGTTCATACTTGCACACATTAACACCAAGGACCGTGCTGAACCGCAGTCTGTATGTGTTGGCTAGTGGAGCAGCATGGGGGGTGTCTCGTTGAGTGGCACCGCAGTGTTGCTAGTAACTCTACATCTATGGGATTAGATTTGTTTCATAATACTAATTAAACAGCATCTCTCCAAAAAAAGAAAATGAAATTGAAAGTGAATAAAAAAATAAATGGAAACAAAAAAGCGAAATTAAATAACAGTTTTCAGTCTCTGGACAATAGTTCTATGTAAGGCAGATTTTTCTCTGTGCTCCAAAATGTTGAATCTGTGTGCTAACCAACTAGCACTATCATCTTTAACAGCCCTGCTTCCACTACATTTACTCAAGAACTCTTCTTAAGTACAACTCTGAGGCACTTGTACTTCCATGGTAATTTATTCCATCACGATAATCTATTCCATTACAATGCAAAGGGAAATATTGAACTTTTTGCTTCAGTTATATGCATAGAGAGATCAGAAATGACAGGAAAAATGATTAATGTGCTTATTGTTAAGTTAGTGGAGGACTGCTGCCATTTTATAAGTATAGTAAGAAAATACATGAGATCATCCTTCATCATATTACCTGGTTAAAAGGGAAAAACAACAAGTCAGTCACATTAACTAGTATCTACGAAAACTATTGCTTCAATTGGTATGGTCATAATTAGCTGTTAGCCTGTAGTTATGTTGATTTTGTCAGACGACCTCAGAATCTTAAAATTGTGATATAATCAGTGTCTAAGAACAACAGTTTGACTGGTTAATGGAAAACTTTTTTTTTTTTCTAAACAAACAAGGAACAACAAACAATTTTTTTCCACTGATAAGGTGTTCCGATCTGGTCGGAAAGCCAAAATGGCACAAAGAAGTCCAGAATTTAGCTATCAGAATCAGAATCAGCGATCACTCGCTCACACACATTACAGCTCGTTCCCAGAAAACATTCGCTACATTCCATTCCACAGTGCACATTAACAGCGCTCCCAGCTCCCTGTTTAGGGAATGTCGATTACTTCCCTCGACTAAATTCCTCCGTTCGGAACACCCTGCCATGTCACCAGGGCAGACGTCACTTCCTTCATGCGTTACCCTGGTAACGTAAACAAAAGCTGCTGCTACTATGGAAATTTTATACCACTGAAGTAAAATATCGACAATATATTGAAACAAAAACTGACACAAAACTTATTCCATTGAAATGTATGTAAATTGTGAATAAATCTGATTTCTATACATTAATATTATGCAGATTATTTACAAATTATTGTCTAGCATTATAGGTTGATCATGTAAATAGTATTATTATGTAATATTAATATTATGTCATCCTTGATAATTATGAATGTTTCACAAAACTAAGCTGGGTCTTGTGCACCCTGTTGTCACCTTTGTCAACCTTACACTTATAAGGTAAAATGAGAACTCCTCACTGCTTTTAGTCTGGCATACTTCTTTATAGTATGCCATCTTCTTTGTACGCTCCAGCAAAGCGCAATGACTGATGGGTAATCTTGCTTGTCAACTTCTGACAAACTGATGAACCGTTGTTCAGTTCTTCCCTAAACAGCTTATAGTTCTCTTTGAACTGAGTATTTTTTGCTCCCTACGGTTTGGACACTGGACTTGGCACTACGAGGCAATCAGAATGCACATATTGAGATACTGAATGACAATAGTGTTAGCACAACAGCTAGCATCCCGAGTCTAGTCCTGTGTCCTTAGCTTATGTTGTCCTGGCGAAGTGAAAGAAGCAGATGAATCAGCAGCTCTGAGATTCACATTATTGGATGAATCTTTACAACTTCAGCCAACGTTAATGTTAATCAGACTCCAATTAGTCCTTCAGCAACACTGGCTAAGTAGTATGTTAGTTTTAGCTTTTTTGCAGCGCATTAAGACTGAACACGTTATTAACATTATTGTATTCCATTCCATTAATTCAATGGCCATCATATATATCTGGCTGTTTATAATTACTATTAATAAGCCAAGAGAGGTTAAGAAGAGACTTACATTTACATAAGGGCCCTGTAACTCTGGCCCTCATAAGAGCTTTGTGTCAGAACTGAAACTGAAAAATTCAGTTACCTTTTTGAGGTAATTTTTTATTTTTATTTTCAAATTATTTTTTAAAAGAAATATTAAAAAATGTTTTCGATTGAATTGTCTTTGTTTGGGAAGGTTTGTTCAATTGTTATGAAAAAAAATCTGATCTCACATGCATCCCGGTATAAATTAGATTTAAAACAAGTCACCGCTTTTTAATATGCAATCTTCCTAAATCCTTTCATTATCCAATCTTGTGGCTGTCATTTCCTTCATAGTAACAAAACAACATAGTTTGGGCCCAGAGAAATTGCAATCTCACAGCATGATGGCTGCATGTCTGTAAACCTGTCCCCCATGTGATATCAGCTGTCATGTGTTTGATGACCTCTTTTCTTTCTTTTTCCCAACGCTCTGTCAATGTTCCTTTAAACTTGTGGCTCACTGATGTCGGTGCAAGCCGGTGAGTACACCACATGACTGACCTGCACAAGTGTGGCGCTGCATTGGTTGAATGGTTCAGTGCGTATGTAATACCGCAGCAATCTTGCAGAATACCGTCAGCAGCAAGTTAGCAGATCAAAGCGAGAGTAGACGTGGGAGCAGCAGAACACAAACTTTGAGGTTTAAGGAGGAAAGAACAAAATCTGCATGGACTGCAATATGGATAAAACCAATAAATATATCAAAGTAACACAACTCAAGTATTCAAATGTAACAACATGGAAGTATTGATTCATATCCGAAATTGAATAAAAAGGAAACATGAAAAGTTTGACATGACATTTTCTAATGTCTGGTCATAATCACATGACCTGCTGCAAATACAATCATATCATTTTCCTTTGTTTATAATAAATAGACCATTGGTTCATGAGTTTCATTTTACAGTGAATAAAAAGATCAGTGAGCAGGAAAATAACTTGGAATATACCTTTAGTGGATTTTTTTGAGATTTGTTTAAGCACACACTCACACTTCATGTGTAGTCCAAGGCTGGAGCTGGTCTTGGCCAGGACTAGATAAAAAAATGATTTTCTGATTAATTTTTATTTGAATGGTCCAATATTGACTCTTAAAATCCAGAGACTGATTTTTGCATTTGTGCTTTTTGTCTGCTTTTTCATGTGCTAAATGTTATGTGAATGTGGACGATACTTGTTTGAAGGGGTTGAGTTAGAGCTGCATGATACTTAAAAGTATTTAATTTTAGGAAATCAAGTTATTACAACAGACACATAAAGCTTACTTTATGTAAAAAAGTCATGTAGATGATAACTGGCTATATCAACCTCCTTCAGACACAATAGTCCCATAAACTGTGATGTAAACTGCAGTTTGCAGGACTGTTGTGAGTCAGGATGGTTGGCTGACTCTGGCTATTTTATAGCAGATCTAGTGATCATATATACAAGAGGGATAGACTGAAAAAAGGCTTTCCACACTGATCTGAGCTCTCTGTTTGTGTTTGTGAACAAGATATTTTCTCTGGTTACGAAATGTGAAACCATGCAACCCATCTGAACAGTGTGTGGATTCTGCTGTATTCAGCTTGTCTTTAACTGCTGGGTAGCTAACACTAGCTAGCCGCTGTCTGCAGATATCATACTGATGTCTTGTCAACACAAATGCAAATACAAACAGTGCAGATTAATTAGTAAGCAGACTTTCAAGTGATCAGTAAAGTAGATGTACTTAAATGAGGTGCAAAATGAGATTTATTTAAACACACTTTTGGACTCCATGGCCCCTGTAGCCAAAGCTGTAGCAGGGCTTTGCAATGTAGAAAATACATTTATACACAACTAAAATGTTTTTCCCAAATGCAATCATTGCCTGGATAAAGTTCAAAGGCAACAGTTTATCAAATGAATGAAGAGGTATATTAATACATTTATGTCCAGCTACACTGAGGCTGGGGTCCTATTGCAGGATGTTAACAGAGAAGGTGTGTGGTTAAATGTTGGCAAAAAAAGAACTTTGGTTAAGTCCGGCGAAAGATCCAGGTTTTGCTTAAATGTCAATAAACACATTGTATGTGTGTGTTTTTTCCTGTATTGAGCCAAGATCATGATCTGACCCTAACCTCAACCAATTGCTGACAGTGCCTACAACCAACAAATGCATATTAAACCAACTGTTGAGGCCCTGTTGACATTGCATTGTCCTCCTGGTTGCCCAGAGACAGTGTGCCTTTGGTTCCGAGTTGTATCGGTTGCTTGGACCCAAGCGGTTAGTTTCAGCTCTGAAAAGTGAAGCCATTGCGAAGCACCTCAAATTTGCATTCTTTCAAATGGCCAACAGGGGGTGAGTCCACTGGCTACAAAAAGTCAATTTGTATAGAAGTCTATGAGAAAATGACCCTACTTCTGACTTGATTATTATTAATAGATGATAAAGCAGTGTACGCTTAAGGGCGTGGCTACATTGTGATTGACAAGTCGCTACCACAGCGGTGTGTGAGGTGGTGCAGTTGAACCCTGGAGAACTCCTCCCCAGCTCCACACTTTCATCCAAATATGGTCACTTCTCTTCACTTCTGGCTCCAAAAAAACAAGATGGCGACGGTCAAAATGCCACATTTGAGGTTTAAAAACAGGATCCCACAAACCAATGGATGATACACACTACATCATTGATTAAAATCTTGTCACACCTTGGTTACACACAAGTGATTTCCAAACACTCATCTTACTTTTATGAGCAACTGATTGTTGCACTGATGACCTAGGTGTGTCATAGTTAAGCAACTGAACAGTAATTTCATTTGGTTTGATATTTGTGCATAATTTTAATCACTTGGCATTGTTTTTGCTTTGATAAAGAAATATATTTTCTGTTAATGAATGTCTAAAAAATGTTATTCCATCTATTGTGATTAAGTGTAAAAAAAACAAACATGAAAAAGTCCAATGGAGGTGAATACAGTACTTTTCATAGATATGATGCAGTACTAACACTGACCTGCTGATCATGCTGCTCAGTGACATGCTTTCGTTTTTGTTTTTCATCAAATGAACACATGGCACAGGGAGCCTTCTTACCTTACCATGGGCTGTCTCAACATATATGTGTGTGTGTGTGTGTGTGTGAGTTTGTTTTTTTACCATATGTGGTGTATGTGTAAGTGGATGCATTAGTGTTTGCATGTGGCGTTACTTTGGCTCGTTGCACGCGTTCCTGTACGGTTACGTCGTCGCCTCTATCTTCCCATGACAACACATCTGAATAAACTTAAGCTGAGTATGGACTGAGCCCTGTTAATGCCTTGCACCTGTCGCACACCGCTCCAACCTGAATACTACATGGCCACCTAGGACACTCTGAGGTCATTGGCTGAAACCAAAACGCACATCTGAGCAAGAAATCAAAATAGTCTGTCATTATTTTCATTGAATTATGAGATGGGCCTAACAGGGCATACTTTTAACACATATTCAAGGTATCATTTCCTCCTTCTATTATAAGTTTGATATGAAAGTTCCTGATGACAAAGTGGCATCATTGTTTACAACTAAAAAAATCTGATTAAGTGTATATCTGTGCTCAGATTGTTGCATCCAAAATCATGTAATTCTCTATAATGAATATGAGTGTTTGAGTTTACATTCTTAAGTTTGCTGTTTTTATTTTAAGGCCAGAATGAAGTCCAGAGGTCAAGTATATAAAACTCTATATAGGTTCACGACTAAAATTCTGTGTCTGCACAAAGGCAGAAGTATGTAAGCACATTCTTTTCATCAGATTTATGCATATTCACACTTCTGGTCTATAAATCTCTTTTATTGTGGAACTAGGCGCACTTGCATGAACCTGATTTCCACATTAAGCATCACCTATTATTAAATTAAAAGTTGTGACTTTTTTCTTCTCCCACAGATCATCCAGAAGCCCTCTCATGATATGAAGCAGCAGTTGGCCACCTACTCTAAGCGAGTGGCAGGCTCTGTCACTGAGCTCATCCAAGCTGCTGAGGCCATGAAAGGTATCTTAACTTTTGACCTCTTCAACAACAAAATGACATCAGAACAAAAATGGAGGTGTCTCTTCATGTCTTTATTGATTTGTCAAAATGGGTCTGGATACAGCTGGATAGTTTGAGGGATAACACTAACCCTAACCAGACATTTGTTATAAGTGAACTTTCATTATGGTAATAAGACAATTCCAAATATAGTACTGATGTACAATATCAAATAAGAATTGTAATGAATAATTTCTCAGCCACTAGGTATACAGCTTTAAATTCTGACTTTGTGTCCCACAGTGGAAGTATCTCAAAAGGCAGACAGTGATGCACACTGCCTTTCAATAGCCCATTGGATAATATTTAGAGCACTTCATGCAAATGAGCCCTGGCAGTAATTTGAAGTAGGATTAGTAAATGCCCCCCTCTGAGATCTACAGTTTCAAACAGCTCTGTTCTGGAATCCTGCTCCTAAGAGTCAAGTACAAATTACGTCGAACTTGAGGCGATTTCATGAATGCATTATCTGTCAAATGGAGAGTTAGCCATCCTCAGACTTTTATATCACAGATCAGTGTCCCTGTGCTCCACTTTAAAAGACTTTAGCTGCAACTGAATCCTGCTGCCTAAATGGCTTTAGCTCCACAACTTCATTTAGCAGAACTAGATTTTATCAGCTACGAATCCAGCTTCAAATTCACCTATTGAATCTGAATCCCCTCAAATACCCTATCCAATCTATTAACATTCACCATTCAACTTCAGTCATAAAAAACTAAGAATCAAAAATTCTGTTGAATCTTTGAGTTCTGTCCTGAGAGGGCAGAAACATTGCAGTTGTGATTCAGAGCCTTGAAATTCAATTTAATAATGACATTCTGAAATATATCTGACTTTACACATTTTATTTTTTTACTGTATTATGTTGATCAATCATTAATATGATATGATTAACTACATTACATACTAAATTTGAACTACAAAAGACAGTTGTTGGAGAGTAGTGCGTCTACAGCATCTCTAGCAAAAAATCTTTGGCCGAGTTTAGAAACTTACTTGCAAAGAGCACATAAACAAGAGAACAGCCAAGTTATGTATTCAGCTTATTGGAAAGATACCCTACATTCCATGCCCCAGTGGGCCTAAGTGGGCTGTGTAGGCCTATTGTGGGCCCCATAGTGTGGAGCCCACAATAGGCTCACAGTGGGCTGCCCCTCATTTTTCTTCCCACAGTGTTCCCACATGTGCCCCAAAGGGGCATTTTTGCTGGGTCCTGTACGAGAAGTCCACTGTCATGGGCCCCATCACTGGCATGAAATGCAGGACATGTGTGGGCCTCACACTATGGGGCCCAGGTCAGAGGCCCAGTGGGACAGTCCACACCCAGCCCAAAGTGTGAGTTGAGTGTGGGCCCCACTGGGACTCATTGTGGGCACACAGTGTGCCCATAGTATGCCCCTAAGTGATACACCACCTGGGCCCCACAGTTTGGGGCCCACATGTGCCCCGCATTTTACGACAGTAACAGGGCCCACAGTGGGCTCATTTTATTCTTGCAGTGGCCCCACATAGATCTCAAAGGAGCATGTTTGCTAGGTATGCACTACTTACAACTTTTCAGGTAGAATACTTTGCTGTTTGATGATAAGAGAGTAAGGAGAATCAAGATTTGATAAGATGTTCATTAGCCTCAGAGCTTTTTTATTAACCTGGAACCTGAATAATTCCAACATTTATAATAGTAGTAAATAGTAATAGTGAAGGCAGCTCACACAAAAACAGCTTTACATAAAGAAGAATACCTTTAAAAAAACAACAATTAAATAGACATAAATGCACAAGTACATCATATCAAATGAAACTTAAACATAACATAATTTATTTCGAATTTAAAAATATATTTGAATAATTACGATAATAAGAGTCATGTTATTATTGCCATTATACCATATTGTTGCGTGTGTTGCAGGCACAGAGTGGGTGGACCCCGAGGATCCCACAGTCATCGCAGAGAACGAGCTGCTGGGAGCAGCAGCAGCTATTGAAGCAGCTGCCAAGAAACTGGAGCAGCTGAGACCAAGGACCAAGCCCAAGGTTAGAGGGCTTTTTACAGAACAGCAGCATTCACACTGAGCCTGTTAACCTCTACACAGGGTCACATACAGTGTATGTGCTGCATGTCTGCTAGGCTATCAGCTCCTCACACCATGACTGAAGGCTGTCCCAGGGACCTTAGCCTGATAGCATTTTAGTATTCCTCCATTTCAAAGTTATTCTTGACACCAGCTTGTCCTATGCTGCAGACTATCCCTATTAACCTTTATAAGGATGAGGCCTTTTTGTCTGAATAAATCCTCCACAGGTCATCACAGCCCTGTAACATAGTGTGTTTATTGACTGTTGGTTTCCCTCTCATGTAAACAGGAGGCAGATGAGAGCTTGAACTTTGAGGAGCAGATTCTGGAGGCAGCCAAGTCCATCGCAGCTGCCACCAGTGCTCTGGTGAAAGCTGCTTCAGCAGCACAGAGGGAGCTGGTGGCTCAGGGGAAGGTACGTCTGAACCCAACTAAAGGAATGAACATTCTATGAGATCTACTCACAGTGACCATTCTGAATACTGCAGGTCACATTTATTCACAGCAAAACTGTGAAAACAGTGAGTTCCTGTGCTGCACACCATAATATGCCCCAAAGAAAACCCAAAACATGCTTATATAATGCAAACTTGTCCGTTTTTGGAGAATATCTTTTCTTTTCACAAAACAAAAACAAATATACAGTAAGATAAAGCGCTTTTATCCAAAGTGCTTTACAATATTTTTCTGTTGCTCACTCACCTATTCACACACTCTCTCTCACACACACACATACACACACACACACACACACTGATGGCAACAAACTACCATTTAGGGTGCTGCTGCAACCATCAGTAGCAATTTGAGGTTCAATATCTTACCTAAGGACACTTTGACATGCGACAGGAGGAATCAGTGATCGAACCACTGACCTTCTGATTACTGGACGCTCTACCTCCTGAACCCTGGGGGTACTCTTTAAGTTCACTGTACTCTATTTAGTACGTTAGTTGTTCCTTTATACTCAGTAATTCTCTGCCTTCATCTTTTTCTTCCTTATCTCACTGTTTCACCTAAGGGATGAACCAACTTTGGGAGTCCTTTTCTCTTTAATGTAATTTGCCCATCCATGTTATTCATATTCCTTAAAACCAACAGTCTTTTTCCTACATTCCATTTTTTATGTTTTTGATATCCATGGATGCTTTGGCAACACAGGCCTGTAATGATTCTGAGCCAGTTTCCATGTGTTTTCAGGTGGGAGCAATACCAGCCAATGCAGTGGATGATGGACAGTGGTCTCAAGGGTTGATTTCAGCTGTAAGTCTTTTTACTCAAGGTTTATTTAAGAATTGTAGTAGTTATTAGCAAAACATCTCACTATTGATGGCTTTCACTCCTCAGGCTCGAATGGTTGCCGCAGCAACCAACAACCTGTGTGAAGCAGCCAACTCTGCAGTTCAGGGACACGCCAGCGAGGAGAAGCTCATCTCATCAGCCAAGCAGGTGGCTGCCTCCACGGCTCAGCTGTTGGTTGCCTGCAAGGTCAAGGCTGACCAGGACTCCCAGACCATGAAGAGGCTCCAGGTCAGCACAAGCTGTCTCATACTGTACATGTTTACTGTGTTGTTACTGTGGCACTTCAGGGCATCATATTTCATTTTATTTCGTATGAGCTCAGTCCTCAATTGGTTTACCCTATGATGCGCCACCTCAAAATCTGAGAGAGATCTTTGCACTCACCATCTAATCAGGAGGTAGCAACCGCACTCCCACTATAAAACCCCATCGCTAGTGCTGCTAGTCTCCCTTTTTCACTTAGCCTCCTGGAAAATGGATGGTCTGCAAACTTTGTTTCACCGTCTGGTATTGGTGAAGAATCAAGATGGCTGCTAGAAAGTCCTGCACTTTGTGTGCCTTACCTATGCTGCCAGTGGATTCTCACAAATCTTTCGTCACCTGCCTGTGTTGGCAGCATCAGGCTGAGACTGACTCCTGCCCTGCTTGGCTTGCAATCAGGGAGTGCGAGTGACGGCTAAAGTTCAGCGAGTCTGTCTGCTCCCTCCATACTAGCCCAGTGGCAGAGGGTGCAATAGCCCAGTCCAAGCCATGGATGAGTACAATGAAAAGGATAACCATTGCATCTACATCCACCACTGCTGTCCTCCAGGGCTCCAAGCAAGGATTTCACCACAGGCCTCCTCACCTGACCACATGGGAGGCCTCACTCTGTCCTAAGATGGCAACCGTTCTCAACTATGCACAGCGTGAATGGGACGCTCTGCTGTCTGCTATATCCTGAATATAGTTGTATTCTACTGTCGAGTGCTGGGAGTGGGATATGAGAGTGCCACCCATTGAAGACACAGTCAGTGTCTGCCTGCTCCCCTCCATCTCCCTCTGGCCTGGCTGTCAACCGAATGCTCCTGGCAAAGAATGACAGAGTAGCTTCAGCATGCTGATGCCGCCCAGGCTGTGGCTTTGGCTAACAACAGGGGCTTCTTGGCAGGATCTCTAAACTGCCTCAGGTGGGTGTCGCTCAGGTAGGACACAGGCACCTTTGGCTGGGCCTGTCCACCCTGAGAGAGTGGGAGCAGCATCTGCTGATGAAAGCACCACTCTCCACTGAGTCCCTGTTCATCTCGGACATCCAGGTCATGATTGACTGGTTGGAGATGGCCCAGAAAGCGTTGGAGCAGCTGGGCTCACATTCTCCATCTCCAGCAGCAGCAGTGCCAGCAGCAGTGACATCCCCAGTGCTGCTTCTCCGAGGAATGATCCAGCAACAGGTCTATCGCTAGGTTTGTCATGCTGTCTCCAGCCAGAGACAGTAACACATTTACAATATAAGGGAACACATCCGGCCAGATGACTGGATGACATCTATAGATCTGAAGGACACATACTTTCACATCCCCATACTGTTGCGCCACAGGAAGTACCTGCACTATGCACTGGGAGGATGGATCTACCAGTATTGCCATCTCCTGTTTGGATACTCTCCAAGTATGTTGGTGCCACTCTGGGAGAGGGGCGTGACTGGCTGAGCCCACACAACTCTAGACATCCGCTGCTGGGCTTCACCATCAATTCCAAACAAGACCTTGGTCTGCATTAGGAATCCCTTGCCATGACTGTACAACTGTCAGAATAGCATGAGGAGGCACTATTCCAGCTGACCTGACGTGTGAGGTTCCGCGGCCTCAGTGCCAGCGGGATATGTCAAATTGCTCTTCAGGATGATGTCTCAGCCAAGCTAGAGTGGGAAGCACATGGTAGCCCCCTCACCACATCAACCTACTGGACCTCACAGCAGCAGTTCAGAAGGTGCCCCAACACTTTGCCCCACAGCTGAGTGGGAAACGCATCATGATGAGGTCAGACAACACCACGGTGGTGGCCTATCTGATCTGAGACAGGGGGTTATCAGATCCCCAACCCTGCAAAGGATGGCAGCATCCATCCTGACCTGGGCAGATCGCCATCTCTGCTTCCTAAAAGCCTGACATGTTCCTGGGTCACCAAGGTAGGAGCATACAGGATGTCCAGAGGAGATCCACTTGAGGAAGAGTGGAACATCACACCCAGTCATGGCCAGCAACCTGTTTACAAGGAAAGAGAACCTTCAGTGCCCCCTCTGGTTCTTCCTAAGGACAACCAACACCCCCCTTTAGCCCATGCAGTTTGGCCCCCAGCTTGTTGTATGTTGAGTGCCTCAGAGCACACTCCACTTGGATTGCATCCTCTATGGTGCTTTTCAAGGGTGTCTCAGTGGAGAACATCTGTTTGGCTGCCTCCTGGTCTTCTACTCTGACCTTGTCATATCTTGGGGAAATGACTGCTGGTTCGGTTCAGTTCTTGGTACACTGTCCGGTGCAAAACCCTCAAACAGGCAGTGCTCAACTACTAGACTACTACCGTTTCTTGGTTGTGGCCTAGTGTTGGTTTGGGCCCAGCTAGGAATAGATCTCATCCCTGCCTTCGCCTGTGGTGATAACTAATAGTAAAGCCCATTAGAGGGCGGAGCATGTACAAAATACAAATAGCAGTTACCTGGATGTAACTCCAGTTCTATGAGTATGTGCAGATCCCTCTAACCCTAAGCCCAGCTGGCCCTAGTTGTTTGTTGCTGAGTTTCAAAGAGAGTTGAGCAGCACTAGCACTGGGGTTTTACAGTGGGAGGGTGCTGCACGGTTGCCATATCCTGATTGGGTAGTGAGTTTCTCAGCCAGTTAGAGGGCTCTACATGTAGTCATAGAACTAGAGTTATATCCACTACTATTTCTCTGCCAAATAAAGGCCAGAGCTGCAAGTGTGTTAACAAATAATGAGAATTCGTAGTGGAGCCTGTAACTGGACCATATATATCAGAAACAATGATGAACAGGTGGAAACAGGACAAAGAAAGGCGTTATGTAATTATGGAATCATGTGCATTTCACTAACTTTTTCATGAGGAACTGCTGAAATACATGGAACAGGACATAAACACACATCTAGTCCTCAACAAATGCACTATTTCCCCCTGTCGGAGTAACATTTGCTAAAATCTACAGTGACCAGCTGTTTTAGGAAACTTTTTTAAAATAAACCTATGTACTTCTGAGCTGTTTTTAAAGATTTCTGTCTTCATAAGTGGACTGAGAGCTACAGACTGGTTAGAGAAATCAGAACGTTTTGAGAGACAGAGTTACACCTCATTGGTTTTGGTCATGAACTTGAACTTGAGCCAACTTCTTCAGACTGTTGAGCCAGGTTTAGGTCCAAAGTTAGCTCCCTAACCCTCTAATCCCTCCCTATTAGACTGACACATGAGAGTGTGATCCTCATCTGTTGTAATGATTCAAACCTACAGTACCCGACCTGCTGAGGGAACAATGACATTAGTCATTCTACAACAGCTGGGGCTGTTGGAGAGCACACAGAATGGTATAGTCTATTCATAGGCTGGAGTTTGTATGTTTAGGGTTATAGGTGAGCATGATCTGTACAGCTGCTACATCAGGATTAGTATACTCTATATTTAGCGCAGGTAAGGGTGCCCTTTTTTATAATGCTGCCTTTAAGTCTTTTTAAAAGAGTGCTCCAGAGGTTTACCATTGTACTTCTATAAAGTTGGCGGATTTGCAAGAAAGAGATTTAAAAAAAGAATGGGCCAAGATATCCTGACTTTTAGTCCCTAGTATAATACAAAATCCAAAAACACTAGATCCTACATTTCCCATAATTCAATCAATAGAGATTCTATTGATTGAATTATAGGATTTCTTAGACTTTCTCTGTCTGGAAAATGCCAGTGTAGTTCAAACCACACTTCCAGTTTGTAACACAGGCTTTCTGTTATAAATATTCAATCCCAAACTGATAACCTTTATGACATCATTATGACATCATCATCATAATTTTCTCAGACTTGACGAAACAGAGCCAGAGAGCCTACAGAGCCACATTACTCAACAATTGTCACAGTCTGAGTATTACTCCTCATGATGAGTAAACCTTTATGTGTAAAATTAGTGGAGTGCCCCTTTAAAAATGTTTCTTATTAAACGTAACGAATGCACTGACTCATTGCTGGAAATAATGTAGCACAGAAGGCTTCTTGTGACCTTTATGTGTAACTGATGCGGTGAGTCCCAAGACATAACAGAAACTACAAGTATCTCCTGGCACCTCATCCACCCAAAAATACTATCTTTAAGGCTGTGTGTATGCTAGCTGTGAGCACATCAGCCCGCCAAGGCCATCTCATATTCTCCGATCCAATCAGCAGTGGCTTATCTCCTCCTCTTCTGGGCCTGCAGCTGCCACCACAGTAATTCCCATACGTTTATGTCTACAGGAGCTCTGGAAACAATCCACCAGCCCAAGCCATGACACCCAGAACTAGAAACATTAGCCCTGATCTATGATTACACCAACAGCATTTGCTCTCTTCACTCTTTGCTGTGGTGCTTTTTAAGGCTCTAATTGTGCAGAGTGCTGAGTAATGTATAGTCTCTCTGTTGACTGTGTGAATATCTGAGGAAAGGCGACTATTTGGACCGTTCCAGATGGCAGCAGGTGGTTGAGGGACGGAACTGTCTTAAACACTGCCCGTTGGCAGTTTATTTGGTGCCACAATATAATACAATATCCAATTTGGGATTTGTGTTTATATGTTATTCCCAAGATTTCAAGATGATTCTCCTCAATCGTAGCCTTGTGGTCACACCAGATAAATAGAAATGAAAGGAATAGCTTGATGTGGAAAATTTGTATGTGTATTAGTTTTAATATTAATATGATTAATATGATTCCTAGCTCACTGCTCACTGCTCTAGGTGAGTGAGTGAACAGAGTCTGTGTCAGAGGTGCCGAGGTCGAAGTTAGTGATGTTGGTATACTGGTCTACATAATGTAAAATAAATTCTGTCTGACTCATGTACATACAGCATATTGAGAGTGCAGAATATTAAAGATGTCCATGACCTAGATGTCATATAACCATGTCGTATATGGTTATATGACCACATATGACATATATGATATATATAACATAGGTGGAATAACACAACCTGTTGAGAACTGATAACTTGGTGTGTAAGAGACAGTTGCTGGGTCGCAGTTATGCTGAAATGTTATGTGTTACTTCACTAGTGTAGACAGCTGTGTTGACTGAAACTGATGAATGACTAAAAACAGAGCTGAAAAGAGTCCAGCGTAGAGAGACATGGAGAGACATGATCTGTCAGAGCTGTGAGGATGTAGGAGTGTCAGTGTCTATAGATTTGACAGGATATTTGGAGTGAATGAAAGAGCATTGAGTAGTTCTAAAACACACACCAAATCAATTGTTAAAAAACCATCAGCCCTCAAGTGGTAGCTCCTGGAACAAACACTTTAACAGTCCAGTTTAGTGTGTGGCCTCAATGTACAGCTGTTCAAGTGAACGTCACAGTGTTATGTTGTATGTCAGGGCCAGACTAACAGTAACATTCCAGCCAAAGATAAACCAGAAGAGGATGATTCACTAATGTCTGTGTTGTCTTCTGCCAGCTCAGTGTCTGATTTCATCCCACAGAGCCACAAAAGGAGAAAACCCCTCTTTGTTGGAGCTGAATTGCCCAATGAGATAAATGTTTGGCTTTGAGTGTAGTTCAGCAGACTGCTCCTCATTGCCTTTTACAGCAATTCGCAGGGACTGAGCAGGAAAAAACCTGTTATGGTTTTCTCTCTGAGCACTGGTGGTAGTTTTCATTCCCTTTCCAGGAGTTGCTGTTCACAAGCAGCACAGTTGATGTGTTTGCTGTTCAATGTCTGTATGAGTCTGTCTCCACATTCCCTAGAAGACTCAATCATGGTCCATGGTTAGAGATATTAGACATCTGTTTTATAATTCACTTCCCTTATTTTTTTAGTTTGACAAAAAGATCTTAAATCAAGGTCAGTACACTAGCCTTTTCTGGAACTTTCAACTATGAAAAGCTCTAGAAAATATTAGTAAGTAGACCTTTACCATTTTTTACTGTTTCCAGTCTTAAGAATGGACTGTCACTCAACTTATTTTTTAAAATCATGACTCATTGTGTTTTTCTGCAGGCTGCTGGAAATGCTGTGAAGAGAGCCTCTGATAACCTGGTGAAAGCAGCACAGAAAGCGGCATTTGATGCTCAAGATGACCAGGCTGTGGTGGTCAAGAGTAAGATGGTGGGAGGTATCGCTCAGGTGAGTCATGCCAAATGCCAGATGCCAAAAGCAGGAGGCTTTGGACTTTGAAGTTGGCGTTTCCTCAGTGTGCTGACAGACTGTGTTGTGTTGCAGATCATCGCTGCTCAGGAAGAGATGCTGCGGAAAGAAAGGGAGCTGGATGAAGCCAGGAAGAAGCTGGCCATGATCAGACAGCAGCAGTACAAATTCCTTCCCTCAGAGCTGCGGGAGGATGGCCAGGAGCAGTGAGAATGTGGTAATGCAGCAGTGATCCATGGAATGCTCAGGACCTTCCCTTAGCTTCATGCTGAGAGGAAGCTTCGTGCATTAGGCAGATTGACTCAAATTCCACAGTGATGTATCAGGATGGTGATTATTAATCTGTTTCTGTATTTAATTTTCAAAGTCAAACACGCAATAAAGCCAATGATTATTAATTTTGATAATACAGAAATCTATATGCCTTAAAACCTTATTAAGGTATCTATGTTTTGATTATATATGATCGTATACTTTCCAATATATCTGGCTCTTTTTTTTAGTTCTTTTTTTTATCTGTGTTGTGTATGTCTGTACGACTGTCCTGCCAATAAATTCTGCTCGCCTTCACTTGTAGAACTTTACTTTTTGAACTTAGAGCTCTGAAGGCAAGCACAATTTATGCTTTATGCAAAATTTCTATGCAAATGGTTTTTTTTTTTGGGTGTGTGAATACATTTAGAGACGAAGAGACTCGATGTGTAAGTGATAGTTCATTGTGGTCATCTGTGGTCACATGACAATGATGATATTCAGTATGCTACTTATCGTACTGTTTGAATCTGAAATGAGGACAATGAAATAAACTATTGCAATTTTTTAAGTTTAGAATTGCGATAATTAACTTTACAATGGAACAAATTAGAGTGGAAAAATGTTATTTTTTTAAAGATTGAGCTATGAAATGTATTAAAAATGTATCTTCCATTCAGTTGCTATTTTAGTATACATATTTTGTTTTTGTATTTGGATTTAAGCAACAACAGTATTTAGCCATGGATTAGATTAGAGGACTTGTTTGCTTAATGATCATGAAGCCAAATATTGAATTTCAAGATATTTGAAATCTTATTGACTGTATTTGAGTGCTCAGTGTTTATTGACTCACTCCAGTGACTTATTATCTGTGCCAAAGTTAGTGTCAAACACAGTGCTTATGACTTTCTAAGGAATTCTTGTCACAGTACAGTTCTCTGATGCCAGTCTGAGGTATACATGATGTCTTGGCTACATAATGCGTTCTTGTTAGATATTACTTGCATAGAGTTCAGCTTATTTCTCATTACCAAGGAACTAATGTCAGTTCACTATTTGTTCTGGTATATTGGTGCTTATAAAGTGCCTTTTGTAATGAATTTGTCAAGTATGATTAACTGATACCAATCATTTACCCTCTAAGTGCACTTAATTCATTATTCGTTTCATTAATTTATCAGAGCATCGTTTAAATTCACCATTAAAACACTTCTTGATTTTCTCTTTCATATACATATCTCAAGAACAAACACAGCACAGCTAGAATAGTACACCTGATATAAAAGGACTGTAATCCTTCAAAGCCCTTTGTCTTTTGTTCACGTTTTGATTCAACATCGTATAAATGTAATGCTGATGTGCAGCAGTACCACCTGATGGGCACTGTAACAGAGATTTATATTCAATAAAGCCAGTTTTCTTTGAAAGTGTTGACATCCATTTTTCCTCTCACCCTGTACCCAGGAGAAATGCCCCTTTAGAGGTTCCTCATTGGAGGACAAAAGTACATATTGAACTATATTTTCTGTATAAGTGTTCATAGGCATATTTTACTTATATATATTTACTCATATAAGCAAAAATACATTTGCTTTTATACTTATTTTGCTTGTATAATCATAAATGATACTGTATGGTATTGTGCTCACTGTCTGTTTTTCAGTTTTTATTCCCAGCTAATCTAAAGTAACAAAAGCATTACTGAGGTTTGGTAAAGCCTAGACGGATTAACCTCCCTTTGGGACCCTTGGGCAAAAATAAGCTACCATGTAGGCGCAATATCATCTGAAATAATGAAGGCCTTAAAACTGGATTTCAACACAAGACAGGACCTCAAGATGAAGTAATAACTCATGACTCACCTTGATTTTGTGCTTTAGTAGAGCTTGTCTCATGTTTGGAAACAAAGTTACAATTCAACAAATGACCACAAACCATCAGCCACACAGTGACCCTGGAGGTTAGTATGTTTGATAATCCAATCTTGCAGCTAGGATGTGTTCCTGACCACACCCTGTTCCCTCTGTAATATCACATCACACTACTTCCTGCAGTGTCTCTGAATGTCGCCAGTGAGTGTGCAATCATTCGCATCTGAATTGAATCCAATTAGTGACACTGTCGCTGAGGTAGACAGGGTTACACAATGGTTCATGTCATTTGTTCTGGTTTATGTGCACTCCTGGCCCATCTTGCTGCATACCCACCCAGCTTGCTATGATTGACAGTAAGGCAACGCCCCCTCATTTGCACAACTCAAAAAAGCCCTTTTTTGCTGGTCATTTACCATTACGTAGCGGTTACTGTACATTATAAACGTTCTCATCTCCGCTGATTAATCGCAGCCTGTCTTGATCGTTTTACATTTTCAGTTTAAACTCTTTAAATTTGTTTTCATTTTAATTTAGTATCTTCAAATTAATATTTCATTATATGCTTTTGATATATCGTTTCTCTGTTTTAATATTTTTCACATTTTATTATTGACATTTGTGACTAAGTAGTAACAACTACATACATTAGAGCCACTCCATTTCATGCTACATCTACTCTATTACAGTTTAAAGGGACGTATTGTACTTTTAATCCATTCACTTACTTTTACTTGTGAAAAGTAGAGTAGTATTGCTACTTCTACGTCAGTAAAGAGTCTGAATACTTCCTGAGACAATGCTCAATTCTTTACTTTCAAAGAGGAGAGTGTGAATGAACCTTTGAACTTCATAGTTGTCTCATTATTCTCTCCGGGTGAATTTACTTTCCAGCGATATCTTGGAGGTGAGGTGAGATTTGTCCTGTTGTTACCTCTCCAGGTGTACAGTGATACACATACATGCGTCATGAAATACATAACTTTTTCATCGTGGACAGAACTGATTTATTCACACAGAAGACCGACGTCACGCACCCAGACTGGACAACTAACTGTCTAAATATGGACAACGTCCCCGTGTGGATCCACACTGAAAAAAAAATCTGAGGCTCGTGCAGCTTGTATTCCATCCCCGAACTCTCCCCGAGCCGCTCAGACAAGCTGCACGCGCACTCCTGTCTCAGACCGGCGTCTCTGTCTCTGTCCAGCTAACCGAGTTCACTTCTCCTTCTGCTGAGAACCCACAACCTGAGGAACCATGGAGGCCATCAAGAAGAAAATGCAGATGCTGAAGCTGGATAAGGAGAATGCGATAGACCGGGCAGAGCAGGCTGAGGGGGACAAGAAAGGAGCAGAGGACAAATGCAAACAGGTGGGAGAGATGGAGTTTCCCTATACTTTTCTAGAGCCCAATTAAAGCAGCTCAGTCACTTCTCACGTGCAATGAAAGAATGATTGACTTTTAGTTATTTGGGAATTTCTTTTGGTTCTCAATCTGGCGAAATCAAATGCACAACATATCTTTATTGATGGAGCACCTTTCAAAACTGTTTCATAGTAATGTGAATAATGCAACACAAATATAAAAAGTAAAGTCAGGCCAAGAATATAGAGAAGCAGAAGAGAAGAAGGAGACAACTCTTGAGCAAGTATAACATTTGTAAAAAAAAAAAAAAAAAAAAAACAGTTTTCTTTTCTCAGGTAGTGTGTTGGAAGGCATGATAGATTTAATCAGTCTGGGCCTTGAAACCATCAGGAGGGTTCCATGAGCTGAGAATCAAATGGCGTTAACATCTGAGAAAAATCAGGATAGAGCAGGATTTTGAAAAAAAAAAACTTTCTTCTTACAAATCAAGTCTTCTTCCACAGTCTTTCTCAGTCAGGAGCCTTGCTGCTCCTGCCTTACTTGGTCTGGTATGACCAGTGGCTAAAGTTAGCTAATGTTAACAAACTTAAGATTGACATTGTTGTGTGCTGACATCACTGGTGTATGTTTACTGACTGTTACATTACATTTAGTAGATATCTTGGAAAACTATTCTTTATGAATTTTTTAAAAAAATATTTTAGGGCATTTAAGCCTGTATTAGAAGATGGACAGTAGAGACCAGACCAGACACGGACTGGTTAGTTGTCTACGCGTTGATACTTACACACAGGGTACCCCAGGAACAAAATTGAAGGGATCATTATGAAAAATGAATAATCTAAAATGAATGAATATTGGTAAATGTTGGTATCAAACTAAACAATCCAGTATTGGCAGATTAAACTGAAATACAGCAATCTAAGCAGTAGTTAAAGGTAATGAATCTATGGATGTTGGTATGTTGACGTGACTGCAGACAACAGAACCGATAGTCAATGTATTGCTCTAACAGCAAAATGTGCACAGGGCACGGGACAAAGGCTGATTCTGTATTCCTCATGATTCCCAAGATGATGAATTACAATTTCATGATCTATTGTGTTGATTGGATCAAGAATAATTTAAATGGCAAGAGTCTGACAGTCAGATATTCAGGAGGATCGTCAGTACCTTTCAGACAAAACAACACCCCACAATACAAAAACGTTGCACTGAACTTACAAAATGTAATTCTTATTCTTCACATAATATAATATCAAGTTTGTCTGGATCTTTATCCTTGGAAGAATGAATGTGCACATGGCTATAATCAGGAATTTAGAAAAACTGAGGCCAAGTCCTCCTGCACTTCAAACACCTTCAAATGTGTTTAATTATTGAGATTTTCAATACTTTTTTTCATTCAACTGTTAATGAACTGTTGAAGTGGCCCCACATAATTACACCAAAGCTCACACCCTAGTGTTAAGATATCCTCTGGACCAAAAATACTGGCTAAATCCAAATGTCTGAACTTGCAGACTAAGCAGGTGTGTTCTTGGATTTTACATGTGATAATATGAGGAAAATAATAATAGTAATAAAAACAACAATGACAGATCAACCAGTCATTAGTCTAGCACTATGTTCATTTTTAAAGACATCTATGTTTTGCCTATTTGATGTCCTGCATACATTTATTGATAGTGAGGTTTGATATCGCACACATAGAGAATATGCATAGATTGGTTTCAATCCAGTAAAGAAAAAAACGAGTGTGAAGATCCTCAGCTGAGGATTTGATGTGAATATAATAGTGTTAATGCTCATGTAAAGGGAAAGTGCATATCAACAGTTACCTATCTCTGTTATGTAAATGAGCAGGCATATCTGTACATATGCTGCAATGTCAAAATGTCAAACATTACTAATGTCAATACTGTGAATAAATTCAGTAGAAATATTGCTTCAGCTGCAGAGAACAGTGATATTCCTTTATGGAAACTTGCTGTCTCTCCTGTGCAGCTCCACAATGTAATTGTCATCAGATCAGGTATCAATCTATGAATAGATAACAACTATTCAACTATGCAACTGTCCACATAGCATTTGTTCCCAGAGGATCCCAGCTTGCAGCGATCACAATGCCTGTACAATCACTTCTCTTTGCCTGGGCACATTTAATACTGGCATGTCTATTTCTGTGTTCCCTCTAAAGACCCCCACCTTCTTTGAATTGTTGATCCACACAGAAAGACAGTCAAGGCTGTTGGTTTGGGAGTTGCCACAATGCTGACTGTAGGATCAGTACTGTCCCAGGCTATTTGTGACTGACAGGCCTTACATGGCTACAGGCTGGGAGAGACTGTCAGAAGTGATATAGAAAGGACATTTGTCCTGGGGACATTGTGGTCGGGCCACATCACTGTCATTTACAAATGGCTTTTTATAGTCCTTGCTATCCTAGCTGTTGTTGAAAATGGCTACTTGCTCAAAAATCTTTGGAAATGAATCATTGGATAATGATAGCCTTAAGTTCAAAATGGCGAGGGCTTTCCTTTTAATCTTTTTCATTTCATCTCCCAGGGAGCAAAAAAGCAATCTGCTTGATAGATTCAGATTTTCTGTTATGCAGTCATTAAAATGAGATCTGATCCTCTTGGGAGCATGAATGTGCTCAGCGACAAACTGCCAATTAGATTATTATTGTTTTCCGAAATAATAAGGGTTCATTTTCTGGGAAACATGAATGTATACATCAGCCTTTCCTCAAACGTGTTCATGATGTTGCACTCCACTGCTCACGTGAGAAGTGACGGAACTACTTAATCTTCTTTAATAACTCCACACACCTGGCCAATGACTGCATAAAGTGGGCATGATCAGTCAGATTGTGTTTTCTGAAAAGCCACAAAAAAAGCAAATTAGTGGTATATACATGCATTTTGTAGGAGATGTGTTGAGATATCTTGCTTTGGACTGTAGTGTTGGATAGAGAATATTGCTGTCAT
Source organism: Euthynnus affinis (assembly GCA_029490765.1). NCBI lineage: Eukaryota > Metazoa > Chordata > Actinopteri > Scombriformes > Scombridae > Euthynnus > Euthynnus affinis. Next base: position 834,415 of record CM055855.1, on the reverse strand, counting down.
AGGCCCTGCTGCTAGTGATGTAAAATTTCAATATCATTTATAGTTGTGCATGCCAAAAACAAGCGTTACAATTATCTGACATGTTGTGTGTTTGTATATGTGTACTGTGTGTTGATGTATTTGGCCTGTAGCTGGAGGAGGAGCTGCTCGGTCTGCAGAAAAAGCTGAAAGGAGTGGAGGATGAGCTGGACAAATACTCCGAGTCGTTGAAGGATGCCCAGGAGAAGCTGGAGCAGGCAGAGAAAAAGGCAACAGATGTGAGTGATGGGAGCTGATGCCAGGGGTCACATTACTGGAGAGAGGCAACTATATTAAGACCAAATTGACCTATTGTACTCAGTCCAGTCACATCTGATCCCTCACACAGTAACACAGGTGTCATGTTGTTGACTACATGTGCTGTCGTTCTGAAACGTTTCATATATCACAACTCAAACATTTTTTTTTCAGGTGTTTATAAACTAACACCAGGCTGTTGAACTAGAGTTACAGCATAGTAAATTCAGACCATCAGCTATATTATTAGTGCTATAAACCAACAGTCTTAGCTCATCCTGTTTTAAATATGCACAGGCCAGTTTGTTACTGTCAGTCCAACTTTGCACTCCACACTCCTCCACATCTCATACATTTCCATCTATCAAAAGCGTTTAAAGTTGATATTTAGAAGTACAATTTAAAGCTGTGCTAAATCTCCAAAGCGTCATCAGTTTCAATTGAAAACTGCTGCTGAGTAGTGTGTCACTGCTGACAGCTGCAGCAGAGACAGTCTTAAATCTGTCATGTATAATATCAGGTTCTACTAACATATCATAAAGCTTGTCAGCACCTTGAGGCAAACGCCATCCATTCTAACCAATCTGTAGAGCTTGACGTGACTGACAGGATTTGGTTTCTTCCCAAGCACTGAGATCAAGGAGAATCTTACTGCTGCTGTGATAATTTTCCAGAGATTAGGTTTTTATTTTCTTAATTTTTAGCAAGTGGCCAAGCAGTGTATTGAACTGCCAATCCTTTGTAAATGTAGGTTTGACTAAGATAATGGTCATGGTTAAAAGAAACCAACGTCGACTGTTGGAGGAGATGCGAACTGCAATCTACAGACTCAAAGGCAGTTTGTATGTCCAACCAGCTCCTCTTAACTCTTCCCTAACAGATGTTCAATGCTGTCACACTAATTCCCACTTTTGCTTCTCAGAGGCCACTGTCAGGAAGTGTTTAAACAAATGATAAATGCTGTTGTCTTTCTCGTGAGAACAATCTCAGCATTTAAAAACCTAAAAGTCTGATTCTCAGGTTCATATTTACTTGAATTTTTCTCCTCTGACTGGAATATCTCCTTTATGAGACACAGTGCACTTGAGTCTCTTGAGTTTTCTCTTTCCTTCTTCAGTTCTTATCACTACAAATGTAATTCCATCTCTCAACACAATATGGGTTGCAATGGCAGACTGGCATGTCTGTATTTCTCCTTATTCAATCCACATGCAGAAGAAGAAACAGAAGCAGTGTTGTTTATGAGGCATTTTTATATATTTCTGAATTTGCCTGAGACATCCAGCACTAAGTCTTTAACATAAATCTCAAGTTTCATTCACAGTAAACTGTTCTATAGTAGAGCTTAAGTCTCTTAAACTTTTTCAAGTCATCGAGTCTCTTTTAATTTTCTATTTGGACTTTTAATTTTAATTATGACTAAAAAATATCCTCCATATAGTTCTCATTACTACAGATGTAATCCCACCTCCGACTACAACGTGGGTTGCATCGGCAGAGTGGCGCTGTCCATATTTCTATTTGTTGACTTCACGGGCAGAAGAAGAAGCAAATCAACGTTGTTTATGAGGTATTTTTATATATTTCTGAATGTGCCTGAGACACCCAGCACTAAGTCTTACATGCTAAGTTTCATTCAGAGTCGTGTTACACAGTTAATCAGTAGCGTTTAAAGCTACAATATATAATTATTATGCATTAAAATGTCTAAAACGGTCTGTTTCATTTGGTCACCTGTCAATGGTCTCATACCCCCTCTACCAATGAGTATACGTGCACAAGATGCATGCCTGGCGTTGTTTTTTATTACAGTAGTATCTACCAAAGAGTATATGCCTACAAGATAATATGCTGGCATTGTGGTTGCCTGCCACAATGGTGTCTACCAATGAGTATACGCCTACAACTACTGTTGTGGTTTGATGAAGAGGCTCAGACCAGGATCTCTTGGGGGGTGACCATTTTAATCTTACTGACAATACAAGTAAATAACAAAATCCTCCAGTCAATTGTGACAGCTAACTTGAGCTCCTCTCCCATAGAGTACAACAAAAAGGGGAGAGGTAAAGGTGGAAGACATCATTTATAGGGGGGACACCCATGGAAGTGAACTTTGGGGTACAGAAACTGAAATTCAAATGTTCCCCATATTGACCCTGGAGGAGTAGCACATCAGGTTGTAACTATCTGTAGATTTTGTGTAATTATAATACTACATATTACTGCTCTGTAATTAATTCTGTTATATATGCATACAAGATAATACATTGGCGTTGTGGTTGTCCGGCAGAAACTAGTCATAAATTGACTTTTATTAAGTTTTAAGCCACATTTTTATACTAAACTTTTTAGATCTTGATCATTTTAAATATATCTTTTAGCCAGATGAAGTATTTTATACATTGGACTTCTGGATCTTAATATTAGCAGCATCTCGGCTAGCAGCCCCTCCCAGTCCCCACCGAACAGTGTTGGAGAAACTTTGTTTTGTTTTTCTTTTTTTACGTGAAACTACTTTACCCAGTGTTTTTACCTGATAGTCTTTAATCAGGTCTGTTTGCTCTAGAGAGGAGGAGACCTCTGAGGATAATTAGGCTCCTGGTAAAAATGTCTTGAACAATGAACACTGGAGTAAACCTGACCTGGAGAAGCTGATTGTTTAACAATAAAGATAACAATTTCCATGACCCCACGCTACTTCACAGCATCATCAAACTCCATCTTTTGTTACTGTTTTGATTGAGAGACCCTTAGCAGCAGAAATTACATATTGAGCATTTAAGTCTCTTAAACGTTTTTAAGTCATTAACACTATGGATGTAATCCCACCTCCAAACACAATGTTGGCGCTTGATGATCATTGGTTTATTCAAAGTTTATTGATATTAATTGTATGATATGTCCAAATTGCACCAAATTTGACACTGCATTCCCTTTGTTCCCCTGCCATACACCTGCCAAATGTGGAGTCAATTGGATGAATGATTCAAGAGAAATGTGAAGCACATACCAACAGAAATTCCTTCCTTTAGTAAATAGATACAAATACAAATAATTTTGCTGCCACAACAAATTAACAGTTAGATTCTTCCAAAGACAGCAAAACAAATGACTAACTATTCATAACTGAATTACTGTAATAGTAGTCGATAAAAAACTTGTGGCTGTGAGTTGGCAGCCAAATGAGTCATCATATCTTTTTAATTTCAGCAGTGGATCTGCTAAAGTAAAAGCAACATGTGGATGTTAGAGCATGTTGCAGTTCCTCTTCTAGTTTGGACCTATGCTGCCCTGCCAAACTCACTGTGCTCTTTAATAGTCAGCTCTCCCTGCTGTCCATAAGGTGCCTCTGCACCCCAGTCATTTCAAACCCTCCCTCCAACTTTTTGGCCACGTCTCCTCATTTTTGTATCGTTTGAAAATCCAAATACCAAATTGCAAAGTGCAAATGCAATATAATAATAATAATAATAATAATAATAATAATAATAATAATAATAATAATAATAATAATAATAATTTGTTTTTTCTATTTAAGCTTTTCTATTACCCAATTTGAGTGTCATATTTGATGTTTCACTTCTCTTATTTCAATTGCTATTTTCAATATCATCTTTACAATTTAAACTTTCAATCTGAGCATTTCCATTTAAGCTTTTGTATTTTATTTTTCACTTTTTTTTTTTTTGTCACTTTACATTTTATTCCCAGTAGTGTAATAAAATAATATTCTTTTTCATTCTTTTAATTTTCTATTTGGACTATTAATTTTAATTATGACCAAAAACATCCTTTATACAGTTCTCATCACTATGGAGGTAATTTCATTTCTGACCACAATATGTGTTGCAATGGTAGCATGGCGCTGTATGTATTTCCGCTCATTAGACTTATTTTTATATATATCTGTAGGTGTCTGAGACATCAAGCATCAATTCTTGCACGTATACGCCAAGTTTTGTTCACAATAACGTTACATATTTCAATAGTAGAGCTTAAGTCTCTTAAACGTTTTCAAGTCATTAATACACTGATGTCATCCCACCTCTGAGCCACAATATGGGTTACAATAGCAGTGTGGCATTGTCTGTACTTCAATTTGTAGGCTTGGTTTGCAGAAAAAGAAGCAAATCGACATTATTTATGAGATATTTTTATATATTTATCGAGAACTGCTCATCCAAACAACTTCACACATTGACATTTCACTTCCTCGTTTCCCCAGCAATCTATCTGCCAGGTATGAAGTAGATCAGACTAATGGTTCTCAAGATATGCGAAGGACAAGCTTACTTACTTGTTTACTTACAGACATACAGACGGGTGACAAGTTGTCTCTTCCTGGACAATGCCCTAATTCACAGGGTGCGAGGGGTCACTGAATGGTTTGATGAGTATGAAAATGATGTGAATCATATGCTATGACCTTTGCGGTCACTAGATCTCAACCCAGTCAAATACCTATGGGAGATTTTGGACTGGCGTGTTAGACAGCGCTCTCGACCACCATCATCACTGATTCTACAATTCTCTAGAATTCATGTAGAGGGTTGAACACCATAAATGCACAACTATTTTTATGAGGAATGGTGTGTCACTTTTTAAGTGATCATCATTTCCTTATGTGATGGTGAATTAAAGTATTTTTGGGTCGGAGACCATTGGTCAGACAAAAAAGAACATTTAAAAATGATAGTTTGGCTTCTAGGAAATTGTGATGGACATTTTCACTACATATATATATATATTTTTTTTAGATCAAGCAATTATTTGAGAAAGTAATCAGAAGATCAACTGATAACTTAAATGATTAATTTCAGTTTAAACTAGACCTTTAAATGTTAAATGTTATTCTCTCTTCTCTGTTCTTTGTTCATACATCATTTATCGTCATTTATCTTCGCACTTTTTTATTATTTATATATTATTTCGGCATTTTTCTGCGTCTAATTAGTCCTACACAATTTGTTAACTGCATTCAATGTCAAATTGTACATCCCCATTAGGAGATTTATGCTATTACTTATTACATATTCCATTGATTTTATATAATTTTTAAAGTATTAAAATTTATAATGGAAAGTCAATGGAAGCAATGTTTGAAAGCTCATATCTCAAAAAATAAAAGTGCTAAAGTATTCAAACTTCATAGACAGGTGGCCCACATGCAAATGCTTCACATATTGTAAAATGGGATCTATAGCGCCACCATGTGGTCAGCTATTGCATGTTTTACATTTTGGCTACCATTTACCATTAGGTGTATTCAAACAATATTTGCACAGTGTGTTCCTTGGATGGTACCAAGTAGACCGATATAGGCCACGCCCATTTGCGTCTCGAAATTTTTTCCGCTATTTTGAATTATTTCCAAAAATACATTTTCTGCTATTTTTGGTACATTTTTCATCCAATCTTCGCCAAACTTCGCACAGAAGATATTTAGAGGACCCTGAACACAGCTATTCAGATTGCCACAAAATTTAATAATCTTGTGCATATGGTGACAGTGCGCCATTATGTAAAATTTGATACAATTTTACCAACAGGGGTGCCACTGTAATATTATAACGATGATATGTTTCTTCAGTTCTGTTGTCTTCAATGAAATGAAACTTGGTACACAAGTTCTCCATGTCATTGTGCACAGTAAGAGGAATAGCAGCAGCCAGAAGTGGCAGCGGCTGCATCTGGCAGTTTGTGGTGGATGCGTCTGGCAGTTTGCAGCTCCCACATGCAATTTTTATGAAATTGCAACATTTTTTCCATGTATGAATCTTCCTGCTAAGTCCTATAGGCCATATCTAGAAGTGCACAGAAGTGTGAACTGTGTGTTAAAAAATCCTCACTTGTTTTGACAACGTAAAATAAATCCATTTAAACAAAACCTGCTTGCAAGTGTCAGTTTTGATAAATTGATTGTCTGAAATTAAAATTTTGCTAAAGGTTACCAAACATTAAAGAGTCTTATGTCCCTCTTGATGAGGGTATTAGTCTGTATGTCATTACATATTGTATACACCAGTCACACCACTGCATACATGCAATGAGTAGCTGTCCATGCACCCAACTGCAAGTAATAGGCATGTTGTGGTTTTCTCTGCCAACTTGCATTTTGAGACGTGGGTAGTCAACATAGTAGTCATAATATCAACAAAGCCGAATTGGGGATTCTCTAAAGGGTTTAAGGTAACACCATCTAGAGGTGAGCCAAACCATGGAGCACCAGGTTGGATTAAAAACCAGCAAGGAAAATAGAACCTCTAGTGTGGCAGTGCACCTGAAATGCATGTGTTGCCACTGAAGGCTCCTTTTCAATGCTTGGCGAAATCCTGTCAGCCAGCTGCTCTCCAGCTTTGTCTCAGGGGAAATATGCCTGTCTGTCTTTACCAATCTGCAGAATAACTTTATTCCAGAGTGGCACTTTATGTTCAGCGCGTTAAAGTCAATTTTACGTTAGATGATAATGGGATATTTTTAATGAGTGAGTAAGAGGGCACGATATCCTCATCTTTCAAAACAAATATGGGTTTGCTTTATTTTGATATTGTAACAGGAAGAACGTATGTTGACTCCAACGCGTGACACCGTTGCCACGGTAACATCGTGACAAAACTAGTCGACTTTTCACAGCATGGCGGCTCTTACGTCCATAGACTCGGTGAGACGGAAAATCCAAACGCTGCAGCAAGCGGCGTACGCGGCGGAGGACCGAGCCGAGATGCTGCAGGCGGAGGCGGACATGGAGAGGCAGGCCAGAGAGAGGGTAACTATCCTGTCACCACTTGTCCGACCCCCGGTGCACCATCAATTACTGATCTACTCCTACTCTCTGTAGGAATTCATGTTTGAAATCTGCGCAAGAAATTATTTTAGTATGGAAACGAATCAAATAGTACATGTAGAACAGCGCTAAAAGAATACACATTAAATAAAACTCTGGTCGAAATGAAATGTCAGGTCACTTGTCAAGAGTGACCGGAAGTAGTAGTAATACGAGCTACCATGTTGTTGTCCGGATTAGATTTCAGACGCCGTGCAGTGGAGGGTGCAAAATAGAGTTAACATTTTTTAAAAGGTATTGTCATAATTTGTTATGATAATAAAAAAGTAAACTGTTCTTTAAATGCGATTTAAATTCACTCTAAGAACCTAAATATATATTTTTTTAAAATTTGTGTCTTGACCTTCATTCAAGACCAGTTGTGAGACAGACAAATATGACTCAGTGACACTTTTCCACACACACAAAATTTAAAAACCTGAATAATCACTACTCAGCAAGGATTTAGGTTTAAAAAAAGAGGTCCAAACTTGAGGTAGGATACCGCTCCGTTAATTAGACGAATGTGTTCTTGAGGAAAATTGAAAACTTCCATCTCACACAGGCTTTCAATTCAATTCAATTCAGTTTTATTTATATAGCGCCAAATCACAACACAAAGTCATCTCAGGGCACTTTTACATGGAGCAGGTCTAGACCACGCTCTTTAATCTACAGAAAGAGAAACCCAAGAGTTCCCCCCATGAGCAGCACTTGGCGACAGCTGGAAGGAAATACTCCCCTTTAACGGGAAGAAACCTAAGGCAGACCCCGGCTCTGGGTGGGCGGCCGTCTGCCTTGACCGGTTGGATTGACAGAGAGAGAAAGAGAAAGAAAGAGAGAGGGGTGAGGGGTGGGGGTAGAAAGAGAACAGCAACAACAACAATCAACAAGTAGCAAAAAGCAGCAGCAACAGCAGGAACAGCTGGCAAAGGGCAGAAGAAGGGCGCCAACACACCAGCATGGTCTATGGGTTATGGAGCTTCCTGTGGATCAGAAAGCACAAAGAACTCCAGGGAAGAAGGAAAGTTAGTAACATGCATTAATAGTAATAAAATACATAGAGATGGAGAAGAGGAGAGAGGAGCTCAGTGCATCAATGGAAGTCCCCCGGCAGTCTAGGCCTATAGCAGCATAACTAAGGGCTGATCCAAGGCAAGCCTGGTCAGACTTAACTATAAGCTTTATCAAAGAGGAAAGTTTTAAGCCTACTCTTAAACACAGAGAGGGTGTCTGCCCCTCGGACCGAATCTGGGAGATGGTTCCACAAGAGAGGAGCCTGATAGCTGAAGGCTCTGCCTCCTATTCTACTTTTAAATACTGTAGGAACCACCAGTAGACCTGCATTCTGGGAGCGCAGTGCTCTAGTGGGATTATATGGTACTATGAGTTCTTTCAAATAAGATGGTGCCTGACCATTAAGAGCTTTGTAAGTAAGAAGAAGGATTTTAAATTCTATTATGGATTTTACTGGAAGCCAATGCAGTGAAGATAAGATGGGGGAAATCTTTTCTTAGTTTTAGTTAGTACACGAGCAGCTGCATTCTGGACCAGCTGCAGAGTCTTTATAGACCTATTTGGACAGCCCGATAATAAAGAGTTGCAATAATTCAGCCTAGAAGTAACAAATGCGTGGATTATTTTTTCTGCATCTTGTTGAGACAAGATATGTCTGATTTTAGTGATATTACGAAGGTGAAAAAATGCAGTCTTAGAAATTTGTTTTATGTGGGAGTTAAAGGACATATCCTGATCAAAGATAACTCCCAGATTACTTACAGTAGTGCTGGAGGCCAGGGTAATGCCGTCTAGATTAGATAAATCATTAGATAATGTGTTTCTAAGGTGTTTAGGGCCAAGCACAATAACTTCAGTTTTATCCGAGTTTAGCAGCAGAAAATTGCAGGTCATCCAGGTCTTTATGTCTTTAAGGCATGCTTGATGTCTAGATAACTGATTGGATTCATCTGGCTTCATTGATAAATATATTTGTGAATCATCTGCATAACAATGGAAATTTATGGAGTGTTTTAGAATAATATTCCCTAAAGGAAGTATATATAAAGTGAATAGTAAAGGTCCCAGAACAGAACCTTGAGGAACTCCGTGTCTAACTTTTGCTTTTATGGAGGATTCATCATTAACATGAACAAACTGAAATCGATCTGATAAATAGGATTTAAACCAGCATAATGCAGAACCTTTAATGCCAGTGAAATGTTCCAGTCTCTGTAACAGGATTTGATGATCAACAGTGTCAAATGCGGCACTAAGATCTAACAAGACAAGTACAGAGACAAGTCCTTTGTCTGATGCAGTCAGGAGGTCATTTGTGACTTTAACCAGTGCTGTCTCTGTGCTATGATGCGCTCTAAATCCAGACTGAAAAGTCTCAAATAAGTTATTGTTAGCTAGAAAATCACATAACTGATTAGCGACTGCTTTCTCAAGGATCTTAGACAGAAAAGGAAGGTTAGATATGGGTCTATAGTTGGCTAAGACATCAGAATCGAGAGTAGGCTTCTGAAGGAGGGGTTCAATTACAGCTACTTTAAAGGACTGCGGTACATAACCAGTTACCAAAGACATATTGATTATATTTAGGAGGGAGGTGCTAATTAGGGGTAAAACATCCTTAAGCAGTTTAGTTGGGATGGGATCTAACAGACAAGTCGAAGATTTTGATGAAAAAATCATGGAAGTTAATTCAGTTTTGCAGCAAAATGTAAAATACATTTTTCTGCAACAATGTCATCATCAAGTCTTTTGTGCAGTGGGAGTGACTCTTCTTTATTGCTGTCATTTTTTCCTTCCTTTTCTGACTCAAAGCGCTCGTCACCTGTTGTTTTTACTGGTATTTTTTCTTCTTTGTTTTTTTTCTTGTTGCTGTCTTTTTATATTTTGCAAAGAGCCTTACTTTTACTTTACATGATAAACTAGCCATGACAGATTGAGCTCCAACCATGATGCTGTTCTCTATATGCTTCACCGTGCTCTCTCTTATCTGGAGGAATCAGGCACTTATGTTAGAGTCATGTTCTTTGATTTTTCTAGTGCATTTAACTCCATCCAACCCATCATACTCAAAGACAAACTCAGAGAGATGGGAGTGGATTCCTCCCTTGTTTCCTGGATCACAGATTACCTGACAGAAAGACCACAGTTTGTCAGGTTGGGGAACTGTGTCTCAGGGACAGTCATGAGCAGCACGGGGGCTCCACAGGGGACTGTACTGGCTCCATTCCTGTTCACACTGTATACCTCGGATTTCAAATACAACTCTGAGTCCTGCCACATCCAGAAATACTCGGATGACACTGCTATTGTGGTGTGTATCAGGAATGGCAAGGAATCCGAATACAGGGATCTAATAACAGCCTTCAGTGAATGGAGTCGACCAAATTGCCTTCAATTTAACACCTCAAAAACGAAGGAAATGATTGTGGATTTCCGCAGGTCTAAGCCCCCTCTGGAGCCAGTGACAATCTGTGGGGTGGACATTGAAGTGGTGCAAACATACAGATATCTAGGGGTCCTTGTGGATGAAAAGCTGGACTGGTTCCCTAACACCGACGCTCTCTACAGGAAGGGGCAGAGCCGGCTGTTCTTCCTGCGGTCACTTCCACGGTGGTGGCCAGTGCACTGTTTTTTGCTGCAGTGTGCTGAGGAGGCAGTCTTTCTGACAAAAACACCAAGCGGATAGACAAGCTGGTCAAAAAGACGGGCTCAGTGCTGGGCAGGAGACTGGACCCTCTAAGATCAGTGGTGGAGAGAGGAATATTGAACAAATTGAATGCTATAATGAATAATAGCAGACACCCTCTCCACAGCCTCCTGGAACAACAGAGGAGTAGCTGCAGCAGTCGATCTCCTAAATCTCTCTGTCCTGCAGGACGGAGAGATTTAGGAGATCATTCGTCCCCACAGCAGTCAGACTTTTTAACATGAATTGACACAAAGTGTTTTTTGTTTTTGTTTTTGTTTTTGTTTTTTGTTTTTATTTTTATTTTTCTATTGAGCTAGTGACATTTTGAATTTCCCCTCGGGGATAAATAAAGTAACATCAATCAATCAATCAAACCTCAGTTTCCTTGGAATAGGTCTGAGTGGCCCAGGTGATACATTGTTGATGTTATCTGTACATATGGTTTACTTGGTTAAACTGATATGACATTAGCTACATAAAAACATCCTGTGAATTGCTACATTTTATGTAGTAATTCACTATTTATTATTTTTATCATTGAAATGCTTAAATATTGATCAAATAACACTAAAATTGTTGTATTGATTTTTTTATTATGTTTTGGGTATGTTCAGATATTGATTGTTTTCTGTATGCTGTTCTATGGGCTTCTGGCTATAGGCCGTTATCATTATCATTATGAATATAATGTGATTTCAAACTCTTATCAGAGTGTGTGTGTGTGTGTGTGTGTGTGTGTGTCTGCAGGCTGAGGCAGAGGTGGCTTCTCTAAACAGGCGTATCCAGCTGGTGGAGGAGGAGTTGGACCGAGCTCAGGAGAGATTGGCTACTGCTCTGCAGAAGCTTGAAGAGGCTGAGAAAGCTGCAGATGAGAGTGAAAGGTGAAGAGCTTCATGTCCATCCAACTAAAGTCTTAACAACAGTCTTCAGGTTTCCAAAGAAACTAAAAAGTCCTGTTCTCTAATCATTACTATATTTCTATAATTTTGTTAGAGTGCAGTCTCCAATTGCTTGCTACCTTCCAATTAATCAACTTGTTGACTGCAGATAATTTTGCAGCTGATCATGATGTGTAAAGTGCCCCTCTAAACAATAGTACAGTGGTACTCAGATCTAGCACTTCAACTTAGTTGAGTCTCTCAACATTCATGACTTTAATGTAGTTAGATGTTACAGTTAGCCCCAGAACCAGAATAATGACTGTATACAGTAGTTTCTGACTGGCTGCTTATTGTTCTTTTTGCCATTCAGAGGAATGAAGGTTATTGAGAACAGAGCAACAAAGGACGAGGAGAAAATGGAGATCCAGGAGATGCAGCTGAAGGAGGCTAAACACATTGCTGAGGAGGCTGACCGCAAATATGAAGAGGTGGGGGATTTACTAGTTTTCATGGTCTTTCATCATAAACAGAAACTGTGTCCTAGTTCCAAACAACATAATCGTACAACATACTAATTCTAAACAGGTTTTGAATATGTAGTGTACTTGAATGGAAAGTGAGTGACTTAAATTCATAAATTCAATCATTTTTTGGCATCCAATCAACGTTCTATTCTACAATACAGAACAAAGAAAAGAAAATGTGTTGTACTAAAGTAAAAAGTAAAGATGTGTTTGTAATTGCAGACTACCAGACAGGGAACAGATGATACCTCACAATAGACCCTCCAAAAAATATTCATTAGAATGATGATTATAACTGTAACACACCAAATGTTCTAAAGATTAGTTGTAAATAATAAAAGCAAATTGTGAAAAAGCATCCATTATTTCTGTAAATTTACTAAACTAATGTTTGCCGTTAAATTTGGCGAAGGGCAAGTAATGAGTTTATGATTTTGAAATGGTATTGGACAACTACATACTATACACAACTAGTGCAGTATGTAGTATGAAATTGAAAAGGCAATAGTGAGAAACAGGAACTTTTACGAAGATTGTAGTTTGTGGTCTAAATGCTAAAGGTTAGTGTAATGGAAAATCTTCTTTCTAAGCAGAGGAAGGCATGAGAATTCTTCTACTCGCTAGAAAGATTCAGGTTCAATGTTTGCTGAATGTCTGCAGGTTGCACGTAAACTAGTGATCCTGGAGGGTGATCTGGAGCGGTCAGAGGAGCGTGCTGAGGTGGCTGAGGCGTAAGTCAACATCTGCACCATGCAAACTGTACAATATTCATATTTTCATAGAAGAGGTCACATGATCACTACTATGACAGCATGTGAACTCACTTGTTAGCTTGCCATTGATTAATGTCTTACTTTAAAATAACATTGATAATACTGGCAATAAGTGTATCATAGATATATCATAATGATTTTCTTAACAACTGCAACTAATGATTGTTGTTAATTCATTGATTAAGTGTTTGTGCTATACAATGTCAAATAGCTTATTTTATCCAACAAATCAGAAATCAGTTGACTATGTTATGAAACAGAGCACTGTTTCATAACATAGGTTTCAGGTTCTCCTCATTTAGGAGAACCTGAAACCTACGTGTGGCACTTTTGTTTTGTACACAACATAAATGATTATCTAATGATTATGATGATCACTTATTAAAAATGTTTGTCAGTTTATTTTTTGTTGATTGACTAAATAATTACTCAACTAACATTGTCAGCAGTAATGCAACATTTTCTTGTACTTTAGCCTCATAATGAAGGCATAAAGAATGCATTTGTCACATAGAGACCAGAGGCCTGTACGACGAATCAAGTTCAACTTAGTTCAGCTTAGTCTGGCTGTCTTTGGGTTATCTGGCTTCACTGAGCCTAACATTGGACGTCCTTGAAAACCAGTATCATGAAGCTGGCTATCAACCAGCTCTGTTAACTTTACATTATCCAGCTATGAGTGTGTGCATGTGAAAGAGGCAGGGCTGTTAATTATGAGTGACAGCATCAGAATGAATTAAGTATTTCATATGATATAACATGAAATGGTGATACCTGATAACTTCAGAAAAAGTTTAGTCATGGTGACAGCAAAAAGACATGTTCAATAGGGTGAAATGTATATAATAATAATAACAATATAATCAAATTATTGTTATTATTATGAACTACAATTGAATAAGATGTAGAAACACTAGAAATAATTTCCAAATATTAATAAGACTAAGGCTTCAAATAAGTATGGGGATTACATACACTCACTGGCCACTTTATTAGTTACACCTATGCAATCTAATGCAATAATTGATCAGTGATTTACCAAGGTTAAAAGTGTGCCACCTTCTTGATACTGGAAAATCTAAGTTAAGCCCAAAGATAGCTGGCTAGCACACTAATCAGGCTTTGTGTTACAGGCCTCTGGATGAGTGTTTTGTGTTCTCCTCTTGTGTGTTTTCATGTAATGCATGCCTCAATACATCACCACCGCCTGTATGGGACTTGTATTGTGTTATGGCTGCCCTGCCCACTGTCCTCCCCCATGCCTGACGGCCTGGCTGTGGACTAACCCCTGCAGGCGAGTGAGGGAGCTGGAGGAGGAGCTCAGACTAATGGACCAAAATATGAAGTCCATGATGTGCGGAGAGGAAGAGGTACTTACTGTACAAACTGACCTGCTGCCTTGTGCTCCTCCAACCTGCAACCTCTACAGCCCTCTACACCCCTCTACACCCCCACCCTCTCTGTTCTCTGTCTAACCTGCACTCACATGCTACGACATTATGCATGTCCTCCAAGCAGTACATAAGGGTTAGGTCTGGTGATATTCTATATTATTCCTCTTGTCAACAAATTACATGAAAGTATTCATTATTTAGGGGGACATAATAAGTCTTAAACTTGACAAAAAAACAACAACTAAATGCAAAATTATGAATTTTCATTCATTATCTGATGACAATGATTGTGATGGAATTGGTTATCTTTAAGTGTAACATATACACATAACATTATATTTGCATTATATTTGCACCTTTACTAAAAAGAGTACTGTACTTTACCATTTCAACTTTTTTATGATGTATTTGAGCATTGTGCTTTGTTGCATGTTGACATGCAACAAAGGTTAAAATCAAATAAAGGTCAATGCAGTCATACGGTCCCAGACATGTCTTTAATTGATATTCAGTTCTATCGTCTTTTTACAAGAATATTAACTGTAAATTAAAATGTAGAATTTTTTTGAACTAGAAATACATGGAGGAGGTAGCAGCATATTTTCAGCCCTGAGTCTGTCTGCAGAGCATCCTTTCAGACTGTTCAGGCCCAACTATCTCTACCAATCACAATGTCTGACAGCCTGTAAGTAGCTTGAGAGGTGAAAAACAGTGCAAAGAATCCGTAAAGCAACCATCACAGGTCATGTCTTCAGTAGGAGTCTTTGGGCTTGGAGTTGTTAGGGAGGTCAGAAAGTATTGAGAGACAGACTAACACGTTGGATTTGATGACAATAAGAAAAATATAGAATGACAAGAGACTTACACTTTAATTTATGATTGATCTAAATCTACATTTTGGCTGTAATCTGCCATCCATCCAGGTTAGTGTCATGACTCCTGTTACCACCTACCTACATTTTTCCTTGGCATTTTGCTGAAACCCTTCATTACTGTTTTACTCAGAGTCAGATGTAAACAGATCAGTTCAATGATAGATATCCATCCTCTGTCTCTGAGTAAGACAGAAACAAAAATGTTGGAGTTCTTTAAACAGTGTCAGGGTTTGATCTCTTCTGCTGTCCTACCTTTCAAATCACTCCTTTTCTTCTCTTGCTTTTCCTCTTTCTTACATTGCTCAGTAAATCAGGTGACCTTGAGGAAGAATTGAAAAATGTCACCAACAACTTGAAGTCACTGGAGGCCCAGGCTGAGAAGGTACAGAGGGAGTTAGAGGGGCATTCAGCCTCAGAACTGGATAGTCAGTCTGTATATATGCTGTTGATACTGATGTTTATATTAGTAGAAAACTCTCCAATAGGTCATTCTGGAGTGCATGGTATAATCGGCCTATGTGGTCATTTAATTATGAGGATGTGATCCATCAAACAGTCCTCATTAATCTACTGTAGAGACATGAAAAACTGCACATGAAATAAGTTCAGAAGGAGGAAAGTCCTTGGGTTCAGTTTTTTTCTTCATTTGGCAAAGAGAAAGTTTATTTAAATGGTCTTACACCATGCTAATAATTAAGGTAACAAGTAGTCCCACTTTGTCATAGCAAGTGGCCCTACCTTGTCATGCAGTATGTTATCATTGTTATCATTGACTGAATATTTTTTATCCACATGGTTAGTTCAATTCAATTCAATTTTATTTATATAGCTCCAAATCACCCACTTTTACATGGAGCAGGTCTAGACCACACTCTTCAGAAGTTAGTTACAGTTTTTGAGGATTGTGGAAATACCTTCAAAGCTGCAGTAAATGTTTTACTGTTTCATTATGTGTTTCACACCCAGTTATCCTACTTGTCATTCTTTAAAAATGATAAATAATCTCCTAAAGTAATATAGCAAAGAAGTGTATTTGATATCCATTTATGTCTGTCTCCTTTTAGTAGTTAATAGAAGTAAATATATTTTAATTGCACTTCGTTAATACCTTTTGTTTTTGGATTTCAGTACTCGCAAAAGGAGGACAAATACGAAGAGGAAATTAAAGTTCTTACCGACAAACTTAAAGAGGTGAAATTTCTTCATTCATATTTCTGTTACATAGTTATTGTTTCTTTTACTGTTGCTTACTCTTTCATGAAGTAAATGAACAGAGAGTTAGTAAATGCTGTGTGACATTGTGCTGTGGTGTGTGCTCTAGGCTGAGACCCGTGCAGAGTTTGCAGAGAGATCTGTGGCCAAGCTGGAGAAGACCATCGATGATTTGGAAGGTATTCAACACTCACCTGTTGTCTCTGCCAATACTTCCACTGACACCAGTAACATGCCTGCTTGCTGTCCTGCAGTGAATAATCTTACAGTAACAAACAACTTCACTGATCCCAGTTCTACCTTTGGAGGTGAATTGACAGTGATGATTGCAAGGGTCAAACTCAATTATCAGGCATTTAAGATAAGATGTACACTTACTGACAATGTCACAATGCACATGTACATAAAAACATAGAAACATAAATCATACATACATTCAAGATTAAATGTTCTTAATGTGTTTAAAATGTGCTTAAATTAATGTAAGGTGACATAGTATATATAATAAAAAGGAGTTGAGAAGAAAGGGAAATAAAAACAATAATTAAAAAAAGCCAAATATGGTCAAACCAGATAAATAATCAAGTCATTGTATCCTATTCCATAAATAAACTCATACAATACCACCATTGTAAATAGCCACAATAAATAGTTTCAATAAAAAAGCAGAATAAAATCAGGCCAGAAGGGTGTACTACAAAGCGAAGTTTAGAGAGGTATGCTAAAGCCAGAGTCACAATGGTAGCTCTCTTTTAACCTGGCTAGATCACCATGGTAACTTATGCTATAAACTTGACCTGGTCCAGAGCAGGTTATGTTCCAAGTTTTGGCCATCCCTTTTACTAAGCACCTGATTTGCTGCCAAGTCTGTTTAACACTGCTGGTAGTGCAGCTATTAGAACACCAATTAGAAAATTGATTTGTCTTTTATCACACCATTGTTTTGATGTATCATTTTGTACATTTCTAATGGTGCAATAGGTCAGGTACATGTTGGATGGGATTATGTTAAAATATATCAAATTGCATTTCAAACGGTGAAAAAAGCTATAAAAAAAACAACGTTGTGATACCACTTATTATCTCTGAGTGCAAGTTCAGGGTTCGTTAAGCCAGCTCACACAAAGAAAGCCTGGATATGTTGAATTTGCTTTATAGTACACCCCTCAGGTAGTAAACAGTCAATTCACAGTAACTAAGTCGCATAATAAACTCCACTACTTGTAGCTATTTAATATCTTAATGGAGGATGGAATGAATGAGTTCTTATACCAGTTCAATCTGCATTTCGGGATTCTGTACCATCGGCCTGAAGGTAGTTCAGAGTTCATGATGTGTGTTGGATCATTCAAAATTTTCTGTGCCTCTTTGAGCACAGATTTTTCCTATAAAGACTGAAGATAATGTTGTTCTTTGTTTGTATTTGGTGATTTTTACTTTCCTAGTTATGCAACCTGAGACTTAACTGATTCTAGCTGTGTAAATAGACAGTGGTCATCAGTTTTACTTTTACCCAATGACAGATGTAGTGTTATTTTTGTGGCATTTAACCTTTGCAGTTTTGTGGCCTTGATAAGTACAGTTGTGTGAGGATTTGCTGCTCTCATCTACATGGATTTCACAACTGTATATAAAGCTCAAATTTTAATTTCATTACAATGGCCGAAAGAGATAAAGGCAGAGACATAAAATTTAAAAGCAGCTTCTGCATGTCTGGAACATCCATCCCATTAAACAGTATAACCAGCAGGGGGCATGTGTGAGCTTTTGCCGCAAGCCACTGAGTTTTTTACTGATACTGTTTTAGCAGTTTCATGCTGACTGCAGCACAGACGGACAGATAGACACTAATCAGGGATATTACGGTTCAATGTTGGTGTCTTATCCCCTAAACCATGAGGTCGCCCCCAAATGTAACATGTACAGTGTATGTACTCTACAGTGGGGAAAAATGACCAAATAAAAAGTGCAAATACTGTACTAAAACTCAGTTTAAAGGGTACTTCTTGTTTCCATTTTATATTTCACTCCATTTCAGTGACGAGTGCACTAAATACATGACATTTATTTAAAAGCTTGACTTGCTATTGACTTTACAGATTGAGGTTATGTATAATCAACTTATTAAATTGATGCATTGTCATAGATAAATATACCCAACAGTATATAAAGTAGTTAGAATGAGCTACAACATTAAAATGATGCTTATATGCTAATGCATCATATACATAATAAAATAACACTCTAAAAGGGGCCATTCTGCAAAAAGACTACTTTAACTTTTTATACTTTTACTTATGTTTCACTTATGTGGAACTTTGAATGCAGGACTTCTACTTTACTGTTACTTTTATACTGTGTTATGATTCTTCCTACAGTATGGAATCTGAGTACTCTTTCCATCACTGGTACCACCACTAGTAGCAAGTAGTAGGACTTGTTTCTACCAGATATGTTTCTGGATTTGAAAAGTAGATAAGAACAAGATCTTTTTTTTAGCGGTGAAATGATCAGATTTTCTTGAAACATCCAAGTCATAGACTTAGACAAACATCAGCTCTTCGCATGTGTTGTTTCCAGGAAGTGTGGACATCCAACAGGGATTCAGAGTGTAATTGTAATTACTTGAATGCACTAATAATTACATCAACAATTTAAGTCAGAAGAGCCCTTCTAATCTAGGAAGTATGTATGCCTGGTGTGATACTCACCCTGTTGTCCCTGGCATGTGTAGTATGGAGCTGTTGAATGAAGCATTCATGGATAACACCGCATGGTGTGTTCAGTTTGTGTCTATAGAGATCAGGGATGAAATCATTTAAGTGGAATCAGCTTCAAGTTGAAACGTGTTTGCTGTAGCTGTTACTTGTGCTGAGTGAGTTGTAGTAACCAGCAGATATGATAACATTGACTCCAGTGAATCTTGGTCATTGTGTTTCAGTTTCAATCCTGTTCTAAATGTGTTTTACTTCTGTTTCCTGTCCCCTCACCACATTTTGTTTCCATTGGGTGCGTCTGTCTTCTCGGTCCATTGTCTCTCTATCTGTGTGTTTGTGTATTTGTGTGTTTGTGTCCTCTTTCAGATGAAGTGTATGCACAGAAGCTGAAGGGCAAGGCTCTCAGTGAGGAGCTGGACCTGGCCCTCAATGACATGACTACACTTTAGACACTCTGTCACTTCCTCTATGCTTCTCCTTCCTGTCTGAACTCTTCTGCGCCTACCTACTATTGTTTTGTTCCATTCCTCAGTGGTACTGTTGGCTAGAAGATTCTAGAAATGTCATGAAATTTGCTGAATCCACCCACCCTTCAGTAAGCTGTTGTTCCAGGCTGTATCTGGTTTACACAGCACTGGTCTTTTTACACAAGGTTTAGTTACTTCTCACCCAGTCACTGCTGTGTGTCTCACACCAGCATCTTTAATGTCTTCTCATTATTTAAACATTCATGTAAAACCTGTTTCCCCTCCCCCTCTGTAATAAATGTATTAAAACTCCCTCCAGTCTTGCTTTCTTTCTCTTTCGCTTCCCTCTTACTGCCTCTATTCAACATTTAAAAGAAGTTGATGAGTAATGCATTTTAACTGCTTTGTAGCACGTAATCATGTAGTTGTAAACAGTGTTTCCCATGCAAGTGTAATATACATTTATATATATATATTTATACTTTAATTATAATCACACATAAGATGGACTTTAATTGTATACATTTTACAGAATTAAAATGTTATTACTGCACATGTCAAAATTCAGATTGACCAGCATAATATGGTGCCACTCACACAGGTAGGTCTATGTGTGTGGGCAGTCTGTCTGCACTTCAATTCAGACTTGTTACTAAATCTGTCTGCTTACCAAAAGTTGATATGGTAAGCATTCGTCCCGAATCCCTCACTGAACAACCAAACAACTACTGCCTCACCATTCACAACTCCACTCTTTCTCCCTCAGTGTGTGAATGCTTGGTTTCCTCTGATGGGCAGGTTGGGACCTTGCATGGTAGCCCCTGTACCCATTCAGCGTATGAATGTGTGTGAAGGGGTGAATGTGATTCATAGTGTGAAAGCGCTTTGAGTAGTCTGAAGACTAGAAAAGCGCTATACAAGTATGGTCCATTTACCATTACCATTTACATCAAGACTGGACTACTGCTGTAGAATTCTTTACGATATCCACGACCGCTGACATCGGGGGAACGCTGGGTCAGTTGTCCCAGGCCCTGGGTCAAGGGAGGGCCCAAAAGGCAGGAGCGAGGCAGAAAGGCCAGGAAGGGAGACACTGTGCCCACTCTTGAGCAGAGCAGCAAGTGGATGCAGAAGTTAAATAGCTTCAGAGACTAATTTTAGTGATCCTGAGTTATGGCTGGATAAAATTACCTGGTATGTGTCATGGCCAAGAGAACACCTTTCACACAGATCGCAATATAATATAAATGACATAGAGTATATTCAGATCATTAAATAGATTGCGAAATAGGGAAATTCAAAATGTCATAGCTCAATAAAAAACAAAAAACAGTCCAAGTCAATTCAAATTAAAGAGTCTGATTGCTGTGGGGATGAAGGACCTCCTAAATCTCTCTGTCCTGCAGACTGCTGCAGCTACTCCTCTGTTGTTCCAGGAGACTGTGGAGAGGATGTCTGCTATTTTTCATTATAGCATTCAGTTTCTTCATTGTGCCTCTCTCCACCACTAATCTTAGAGGGTCCAGTCTCCTGCCCAGCACTGAGCCCGCTTTTTTGACCAGTCTGTCCAATCTCTTGGTGTTTTTGTCAGCAAGGCTGCCTCCCCACCACACTGCAGCAAAAAAGAGAGCACTGGTCACCACTGTGTGATAGAACATGGTCATTATCTCCTCACACACATCAAAGGACCTCAGTGACCGCAGGAAGAATAGCCGGCTCTGTCCCTTCCTGTAGAGAGTATCAGTGTTAGGGGACCAGTCCAGCTTGTCATCAACAAGGACCCCTAGATATGTGTAGGTGTGCACCACTTCAGTGTCCACCCCACAGATTGTCACTGGCTCCAGAGTGGGCTTAGACCTGCGGAAATCCACGATCATTTCCTTCGTTTTTGAGGTGTTCAATTGAGGGCGATTTTGTCGACTCCATTCACTGAAGGCTGTTATTAGATAACCAGTTTGTCAATTTTCCATGGACAACAGTACTGTAATAGTGAATCATTTCAAGTAAAATGAGGGCTGCATTTAAAAATAAGAAATATAACAGAGCTTTTGAAAAAATGTGCATTCTAAACTAAAGTGGATCAATCATATTAAGCTCTTAGATCATTTATTATCTTACTTAAGTTTGAACCATTTGAGTGGGTATATTTGCTCTGGAGATTTGTTCTTATAGGAGACATAGTGGTTTTTAACTGCCCGTGGACAGTAGCCTAAGAGTCTGTCCATTCTGGATTCAAGATGTTTTTGCTGTCTACTTTTCTCTTTTTAGAGCATGCCTTGTGAAAAACCTGGTGAATGTAATCAGTTTCTCTTATGTGGGCTCACCGACTATGTGAAAACATGCAGAACAACTTTGGACTTTATTATCAGTAGAACATCACCTGCAAAGGGCACACTAAGTTGGTCAACTGATGCTTGCAAAAAATGGAACAATTGTCCTTAGTGTCATATTGGACAATGTGAGGTTCCATTAGACTGCAGCGTGGTGTTTAAGGTTCCAAGCCCATTAAACAATATCATTTCCTCAAAGAAAGTGAGATGTTTCTTATTCAATATGGTGTAAGAAAATGTACAAACACATCTCATTTCCACATCACACTCAGACATCACAGACTATTTTGTCTATGGTGTCTGACCAGGGAGAATATGACCAGGGAGAGTAGTTGTGATGTAGTCTGGTGTCAATGACAATTGATGTGGTGATTGCAGTTAATGCATTGATAATTACTGTTAAAACAGTGTTTCCCAAAATTAGCTTAAGCAACTGAGATAACAGTATATTTTGATAGGTTTGTAATTGTTGTAATTGTAATTTCCTGGAAGGAATTATGTATATAATCTGGTACTCTGCAAACTCAGCAAAATAGGGTTAGTTAGTACACTTCCAAAATACTTCCAAGTGTAACCTGGCCTGATAATTAATGGGATTTCATTTCACCGACAAACTGTTCAACACACAGCTCACTGCAAAGGTTTTAGGCAGTAAAGATAACACAAGGATGCTTTCAAAAGTAATGCCAATTGTTCTTATCTATCAATTAACTTGATACAAAGGTCAGTAAACAGATGAAACCTAAATGAAATCAATATTTGGTGTGAACACGCTTTGCCTTTAAAACAGCAGCAGTTCTCCTATTTCTATGGTCAGGCTGCTATGCACTGTGTACTTTATATTTGCACTACACAGCAGTCCTTTTGAATCTATGTGTGTGATTAGGTTAGTAGGTAACGACTGAGGTCAGGATGGGGACTAGGAATGTTTCATTCTTTTTTCTTTTACTTTTATTCATTATTGGGTATGGAAGAAATGATGTGTACACATGGACTATATTGTATTTTGAACTGTGCTGCACCAAATTCCAATTAACTTGTTGAAATAGCATTATTGGCAGTATCGAATTGAATTGAATCAGAGGCCCTGTGTGATATATAAGAATCTAAACATCTAAAGTGCATAAAACTTTGCACAGTACTGTTGCAGAAAATAAAGATGCATAGGTTTAAATGGAGCTTTTCTTTCAAGGCAATTCCTCTGTAAATCAAAACCTACTGATAAAGTCAACACCACTAACTAAACTCCAATAATTATTCACAAATGTTTTCCTGTAATTTAGTGCTAAAACAATGAATCATTTGAAATTTTTGAAAAATAACAAATTTGGTAACTGATTAGTGATTTATGAAGAAAAAACACCAACCTTTCTCTGGTTCCAGCTCCTCCAATGTAAAGATTTGTCGCTTTTCTCTGTTTGATGTCATTGTGAACTGAATATCTTTGCAGTTTAGACTGCTGGTAAAACAAAATGTGTTATTTAAAGACCTCACCTTTAGCTCTGGGAATTTGTGACGGCCAATTTCTTTCTGACAGTTTACAGACTTAACAATTAATTAAGGATTACTTGATAATGAAAACAATCAGTAGTTGTAGCCTCACTCTAATTAGTACCAAATTACATTGTTTTTACCCAGGAAGCTGGACAATTCTTTTGAAAATAATTAGGAATATTTTTTAATAATTAATTATTGCATAACACAGTATAATATTAAAAACAAAGCAAATCTGTCTTTATAGTAAACCATTTAATGGTAGAATAGCAGTGCACAGACTGTGCATGAAGGCTGTAGGGGGCCTCCAGATTTTCCCAATCTTCAGTTCCAGACAGGGTATATATATTCGGAAGCTCACCTGTGATTTTATCTCCTCCAGAGAAACTGGCCCAAGCCAAAGAAGAGAACCTGGACATGCATCAGGTGTTGGACCAAACTCTTCTGGAGCTCAACAATCTATAAAGATGTCTACAGAGCTACATGAATGACAGCCCGTACGACAAAGCAGGACAAAAAAGGTTTAATCTCCCAGCCAAAGCTCCCAGCATACACCCTTTACATTTAGAATCTTCATGTAACAACAAGTCTGTTGTTATTGTAAGAAACAAGTGAATGTGAGTATTCTCAGCTGGTTCAGTTGTAAATCTGTAGAGCCCCTGAAGTGACATGAACAACAAAGCGTCTATTACAAACTGAAAGCTATTTGGTGTGCACCAGAAACATGCACTAGTACAGTTAATTGGAAAAGATCTTGTCATCATATAAAAAATCCTTGCATGCATGTGTAACTTGTGTGCACTACTAGAAAGTCACTTGTGTGCACAACTATCCAAACTGTTTCTGCCAGAAATGTTTTTCTTATTTAACCAAACATTGGACATATCAGAGCCCACTTCTCTATTGTCACCTTTAAGAATATGATAAAATAAGAAGAAAAAAATTCAAACTCATGTGAGATAGTAGTTGCTAATACTACATAGTAGTTTCTAGTATGCACCAAAAAACTTTTGTCTTTTCCTGTTTTTTGCCTTTGTTGATACAGTGTGATTAAGCAATGTCCAAGACTGTCCCTCCAAGAAAAAAAACAGCATTACTGGTTTGTGCAAGTTCCTCATATGACCTACATTCAAATTTTATAGACCATGTGAATCATGAACTGGGAGTTAGCTGTTCATTGTCCTAACTTGTCCACATGATTTTTGTGTTTACACCTAAGCAAATCTTAACCATAGGGGGGACTGATCAGAAAACAATCAGATGAATATTTTTTGTTACAGTCAAACAATATCTACTGCAGGGCAATGACAAATAGTGTGTTGTCTTGTAATTTGGAGGACTTGTTAAAATGTCTTTGTATAACTTGAGAGGCTACATTCAACTTCCCTTCAACAACACACAGCAAACATTTTCAAATCAAATGAACTACTTCTGTAATGGTGACATTATTTTCTAAAGTTGATTCAAAGCAGGGATCCTTTAGGTTAAAATAGTATGACATCACAGTATGTACAGAGTATTTTGGAGTAAAAAGGCAACATTTGATAAATAAAATTAAATAATTAAATTCAATTATCAATAGAACAAACTAGTAGAAATATAAGAATGAGACTGATTTTCCATGTTAAAAGATTAAATGAATGAAGTGCTGGGAGCTGTAATACTGACATCTAACTTTGAATGAAGGCTTTATATATTGTTAAAAAAACAAATGACTGACAAAGTGGAATTCTAAAATAATAAATGTCATAATTCCAAGTCTTTGATGAAGTGTCTTTTTACAGTGAGGTTGTTTTACTGTTCTGAATCTGAATCACATATCTGTCTGTCTTTATTTGTGAAACCACTGTGTTATTCAGTTTATACAGTACAAATAATTGTTTGCAGTAGTGATTTCTCAGTGAATACAGTTGTCCAAATTACATGTTTAATAATCAGAATGTGTTTTTTTTTTTTTTTGATTGGCATTAAGTAGTTGCATTGATTGTTTCCAATTTGTTACCCATGTACTGATGTAAAATCATCAGTGTAAACCCTTTGAAATAAATGCAACAAGGCAGCAACAAGTGACTTCATCATCAAAAAGAAAAAGTTAACTCTTTGGTCAATAAACATTAATCTCAATGAATTCCAGCAAGAACATTTGTGATGAAGTGGGACTTAGATCTCACCTTAGCACCAGTAATGAGGGAGGATCAGGCAGGCAGGCGATGGTAAATGTATGTAGAATCCTTGTGAGCAAAAAGCAGCGGCTTCACAAAACTCTTAACGCTCAGTTTCCAGCTGTTTTTTCTACTTTCAGCTCAAGCTGATGTCGCTTGTGACGGATTTCTTTATATGGTCATCAGCTCCACACAGCATGCAAATTCACTGCTCTGCTTGACATTATGGTGTTTTCCATCATTTTGAGGGTAGTCACACCAAGCCATGACGCCATAACACAGCAGTGCAAAGTAAAAGAAGTATTTTACCTGTTGGAGTGTGCTGGTCATCTGCAGTTCTTCTTATTATCATCATCACTGTGGCTGTTTCTGCTTGTACTATTAATCCCTATATTATTTCTACCTGATCAGCTGAACAAATAGCTCCAAATATCTCCATATCTGTTCAACTGGTTTTTAGCACTACTAATGAAGCTCCTCTAATTCCTGTAAATTCTTCACAATGAAAGTCTCCTGTTATTTAGTCATATACAACCTTTATGTAAGGTTTAAATGGTGATGAAACCTTACAACCAGGATGAAGCCAGAAGGATTGAGGTAGGCATAATGGAGGAACGAAAAGCATCAGTCACAAGACTTGGTTTCAGAGCTCTGAGTTTTCTTTACTGGTGACCAAAAACAATTTACAAAAAAAAGGTTCAACAGCTCTTACATGCATCTAGTAGAACAGTGTACAGCAAAAGCAGTCTAGCTGCTGTAGCAGGGAGCAGTCGATGGCAGCAGTAGCAGAGGTAACACTCAACCTGGCCTCTTAAAAGCTCTTTTATCAAATTCCTCCTCAGCAACAAAGGGAACCATAAAGAGAAGGAATACGAAAAAGGAAAATTGTACAATGTGCAAAAAGGAAATGTCAGTAATGTGATATCTACAGCACAGTTTTTCTTTGCATGTGTTGTTATACATCTGAAGTGCAAGGTGACAGTAACAGATGAACAGGAAACAAATAGTAATATAATTGTAATAAAATGTATAGGTCCACAGTTTGTCAGAGGGGATTCATTCATTGTACAGACTGATGGCAGCTGGCAAGAATGGCTTCCTATTTTGTTTACAGTCCCTATAACAGCTAAATGAGTCTCTTACTGAGAATGGCCCACTGTTTGACCAGTAGCTTATGGAGGTGATGTTTGTGCAACATGCTCCTGAACCAGTAATGAAAAGTAGCATTAACTATATTCAGTCAAGTACCATTTTGAGGAACTTTGTCTTCACTTGAGTATTTCCATCTTATACTACCACTCAGATGGAAATATTGTACTTTCTACTCCACTACAATTATTTGACAGCTAT
Source organism: Euthynnus affinis (assembly GCA_029490765.1). NCBI lineage: Eukaryota > Metazoa > Chordata > Actinopteri > Scombriformes > Scombridae > Euthynnus > Euthynnus affinis. Next base: position 807,431 of record CM055855.1, on the reverse strand, counting down.
AGTTACTAGTTATTTTTCAAATCTAGATTTAAAGGCAATGTATTTTATATTTTTTATTAATTTAGATCACTCGTTAAATGTTTCCACTTTGACTTATAAAGGGTCTTTTGTTGATCAGTGTTTTTTTTTAAACACAAAACAAAGCAAAACATTAAATCTCCTTTAAACCCCCAGGCACTGTATATCTTCATATATACACAGTATAATCAATAAAACACTGAGTGGGGCAAATCTGCATTATGAGCACTTTTACTTTTGATACTTAAAGTTTTGCAACTAATACTTTTACTGAAGATTTTGAATGCTCTGAATTTTTAAGTGGTATTTTTATACTGTGGTATGCCTACTTTTACTTAAGTAACAAGTCTCAATATGTCTTTCACCCCAGTTTTAGAGGAAAGGCGAGAGGTCGGTCCCCTGCTGTGCACCTTTGCTGTTCACCACCCACACAGACACACAGCCACACAAACTGTGCTCTGTCTTTCAGACAGTCAGTAATCCAGGACACAGTAGTGGCCTCTCTTCCGAATGTGGCCGGGCCCAGACAGACAAGGCCAAAGTTAGGTTCTGACAGAATTTTTGGTTGCACTGACTGTTACAACCTTCTCTGTCTAGGGGAAGACACAACAACAACAAAAAAAACTGTACACAAAAAACAAAAAAGGAGGCAGCGAACCAATAGCAACGTGGCAAATGCTGTATTTATTTACACAAAAAAAGGGGAACACCATTAACCAGCCAATATAATAAAAAAAAAAGAAAAAGATGGAAGCAACTTAAACGTCAGAGTCTCCAAGGCCAAAACAACAAACAAGCTCTAACTAGAAATGAAAAGTCTTCTTTAACCTACAGAATGAAACAAAAAGACAATGCTAATGCTCCCTGACTAACCACAAAACAGGAGAAAAAGGGAGGACAAAAAAAAGGCAGAACCCCTACAAGGCTTCCAGAAAATCAGCCGGATACACAGAGTGCCGATAGCACAGAAGTACAAACAAAAGAGTTCACAAGCACCAGCCCATCCATTAGCTCAGCAGCAAAAGGGCCGAAACACTGGTTCAAGGGGTTTATATACAGCCGCACTGATGATTGAACACAGGTCAGGTGCAGACAATCCAATCACAGGGGAAGGGCGTGGCAGACCTGAAACACAGACACTTACACAGAAAGAGGTGGAGAGAAGAATCAGTGGCTGTAACACTGATCCTTTAGTATTCAACTCACGCTAGATAAAAGACCACAGATCCCTTACAATGATACAGATCACTGTGATGGACTATGCCTAGAAGTTCCCCCAGGCCTACAAAATTAGTAAAAAATTAACAGTAATAATTTAACACCTTTAAACGGGAAATTAAATATTACTTTACAATTGTATAAAGGTACAAATGATATTTCAATAGCAATAGACTACAATAAGAAAATGGGAGCACTAAGGCGTGGTCGGCCGTATCCGCCTACAGGGAGAGGTCAAATTACACTAGTACAGAACACCCACCACGCACGTATACATAGCAAGTCAAAAACCAAAAAGGGGAAAAAAAGTAAATTGTCAAGGAAGTGCAAAAATGACTACCAAACATGCTATTATGGGGGTGAACAGCAACGGTGAGGACTCTATCACCAAAACCATCCACCATCCTGGCAGCCACGCTCACCACAGCTCCTACAGAGCTACAACAAAGAAAGACAACAGCATGCTACATTACGAGGGAAAACTAATGATGCCACGATGGGCGGGCAAGATGTAACAAAACCTAGCAATAACATACCCACTAATGAAACTGAAGGCTAATATCACAAGGGAATTTAAAACATTAAGCTAAACCAAACAAAACAACAGCAGTGGCAAAAGTATCCACAAAAGTAATTAGCACACTGCCAAACAAATGCATAGTCTAAGCAGACATATCAATATTTACCTCCTCCTATGTGCAATAATCAGGCAAGAGACTCAACACGTGGCAGCAGGTGACTGCTAGAGGACGGTACCTATGGTGAATATAACACAGCATCGCTGCTTCGATTCACAGACTAAAACCAACCAGTACCTTACCAGAGCGCTATCGTGCTAAACAGCAACAACCTGTCATACCAGGGGCCAGAGGCACAGCAGCATACCGAGTCTTTCCAGTGCAGCTTATATATTAGTATCATGGATGTCTAAAGATCCATGGATTAGTCCACAGGTTCTCAACCTTTTGTAACTTAAGGCCTGATTGTTCAAAACTTTCCGAGGACCACCTTCCCAAATAAATGGAGAAAAAACTATGCTGTTGATATATGTTATGCAACTGTCAGCTGTAATGACCAAAGTAAATATTTTGCTTACCGTTAGTGAGACACTTGGGCTTGCTTCTGGGACATAATGAACATTTAATCTCCAGGAAGTCGCATCAATTTAGGACCAGTTTAGAACAAAAGGAGGACATTTCTCTTCGTTTGCTGACGTTAAAAGTAAAGTAACGCATTGTTGTCAGCTTCCTGACTCTGATTTTAAAAAAAAACAAAAAACAATGAATTTCCTAAATTACACTTAGAACCTCTTTTTAAATTTAGATTTGAAGGATCATTTAATTTCTAAACATTAAGAATTAAAAATCCATTATTATATCGCCATTTTGCACGAGACAATAAATACTTGACAGCTTCTATTATTCCTCTAATAATAAATCAACTAAAAGGGAAAATAATTACATAGTTAAATGGTTAACCAAGACTTAAAGTGTTATAATTATGTATGTCACACCCATGAACTGATTATTATGTCACTCACGGTCATTTGGATCTTCTTCTGTGGTGTTAACCTGACTGCTAAAGTTCTCTCATTGGTTGCAAAGGGTTAGGGTTAGGGACCCTCTGCGGCCTTGTTTTAGGTGCTAGGTGCTTTATTGTTGACCTCATGTATTTTGGTCTCTCAGGTGGACAACATCATCATGCTGACCGACTACTGAATGAACTGTGACGTCGAGTGGGCCATCAACACCTACAGGAACGAAATAAACAATTAAGCCCTTGTGGTTCAAGTCTACTTGTCACAGGGGAAATGCTTTATTTTTCTACAGTATCTGTACTGTACAGTAGACATTTTATAGTTGGTCTCTACTGTCCTCTCTGTTACTATCTCATCCTGAATGTTTATATATATACTGTATATATATAAACATTCAGGATGAGAATGGGCAGGAATTATACCACGGCCAAAGGCCAGTGCCGTGGATGCCCTGCAGTGTGGCTGCAATGCCCTTTAAAAATGTAACTACCCACACGGCCAGTTTTTTCGTGCCTTGTTCTGAACTGACCGTTGTGCCCCTTGCGGAGTGTCTCATTTAAAACGACATGTTTGCGAAGCAAATAAGCAGACGAAACATTTCCCAGTGTCTCTGTCATCACGCTGGATGTCAACAGTAGTGGAGGATTTCTCCCACAAATATAAGTGGCAGCTAAGCACTGTATAGTCTAAGAATTAATACACGTTCTGTTTTAAGTTCAGTCACAGGCTCTCGGAAGTGGTCAAAAATTATTCTCTCTGGCAGTTAGTATTTATAAGACTGCTTATGTCAGCTGTCTGTGACAGTGGTAACTCATCTGACAACTTGGTACATTCTGTTTCTGCAGACGATTCGTTTTCACTCGTCACAAATTTATTTCCTCCATGGCAGAAAAACACGTTACACGATCCTTCAGCAAGTGCTGCAGGTTAAAATGGACTAACAAAACAGTTTTAGTGCTGACTGACCCTAACACACATTATTAAGACACTCGCTAGCCTAGCAACATTAATGCTACAAACAACCCATCATGCTAAACTGCGTGCTGAAGTTCCATATCCATTGAAAAAGATCTTATCAATGTGTTTAATGTTTTACATGTAAAAAGTGTGTACAGTTTTAATAAACTCTGACAGACTATACTGACTACTAATTGTTGATTGTTTACTGTTTTGTCCTCATACAATGTAATTATCACTAATTGTTATTGCACCATTGGTTTTGGCCTTGGTGTCCTACATTTTGGCCTTGATGCCCCAATAAATTTGTATGTATCAAAGGCCAAAATGGCCTAGCCCTAAAAATGACTTAATTCCAGGCCTGCGTGTGTGTGTGTATATATATATGTATATATATGTATAAGCATGTGATTTGAGGGGCAGACAGTGGACAACTAGCTCTCACAGGCCACAACTACAACCATCTGAACCCTTTTTAAACTTAATAATAAACTGTAATATTACTATGGTCTAGCTTTAATACACAATACAATAGTAAACTATGACATCTAAAGCAACATATCTTTGATATTTAGCTTAAAATAGCGGTGTGTGTTTACATTCTGAACACAGAGGTAACGTTAACTTGTACATTTTATTGCCAGTTAGTTTACAGTTAGGTTACAGTTAGTTTAAATATGTTACCTTACAACTGGGCATTACAGCTTTGTTCTGATGTGTAGGGTAATTTTAGCTCAGTTTAGGGAATTTTAGAGTTAAGCAGAATTACCATGCAAAATTTCTTCGGTTATTCGGCCAGCAATATAACCTCAGAATCAACACAATAACACTAACAACTAGTTGATCTTGGTGATCAGTCAAGAGAAATTTTGACCAATAAATTATCCTTTGAAAGGGATTAAATTGCACTTAGGCACAGGATTGGATACGTAAAGTGACTGAATGTAAGTTACAGAAAACTACGGGACAATTAACTTTATACACAAAACATTTATTACTACCAAACTAACCACACAATAGCACAAAACAGAACTCACTAGACAAACAAAAGACGTTACAATAAATGAATGAATGTAGAACCGGAGCTTGTTAAACGCACAATATGTGAGTGTGATGACAGTGTGAAGTAGCAAGGGATCATGGGAGTTGTTGTCTTCGTTGTTAAATAACCAGCTTCATCCCGGACACACAACACCGGTGTTCATGGTTCTGGATGTTTTTACCGGCAGCCGAATTACTAGCAGAGGTCTCCTCCTCTCCAAAACAAACGGACCCGGTGATTACAGGTAAAAACACTGAATAAAGCTGTTTCATCTAAAAGATCAATGTTTCTCCGACGATGTACAGCGACCCACGGACATCAGATACGGGCTGTTAGCTGAGCTACTGCTAGCACTTGTTTGGTTTATTAATCTTAATAACTTTACACCCAGACGTTCCTCCGGTTTCTCCCAGGAGCCGAATTATCCACAGAGGTCTCCACTTATCAAAAAACAAAAGTACACACAGATTAAAATCGTTCAAATACGAATTAAAGCTGTTTTACCTTAAAAATCAGTGTTTCTCCGACGATGTTTAGTGACCACCGGACGGCTGTTAGCTGAGCTGCTGCTAACACTTGTTAGTGACACGGGGTATTGCACGAGTCACTACGCTCCATAGCTATGCAATAGCAATGGAGTGTAGTGACTCGGGAATTGTTATTCGTCATGTTTCTTCCACTTCTTATTATTCCTCTTCCGTACAAAATTTCGGTGCGTAACTAGTCCCGCAGCTTTGAGAAAACCCACGCGAATTATACATCAAAACGTGCGGCTCGTTCGGGAATGGTGTGCTATGACTTTTGGTGAAGATACTGAAATTTTTCGCGACGTAAGTTTCCCATAGGAAATGAATGGGGAGGGGTCAAAAAATGTCTACATTTTAGGGGCAATTTCAAGCTTCAACTACTTCGACATACTTTGAGCTACAGACTTCATTCAAATTTTAAAATGTTCACAAAGTTGTCAGCTATTGAACTTGTATTCAACTTTTTGATATCTTTTATACTTTTTGATCTGTGACTTTTAAAGTTTCATGAGCAATTTTAGATAAATTTTGAGTTTAACATTAGTGTGTATTGCTGGAATGTTCAGGGCTAGAGTGCGTGACGTCATCGCTTAGAGTGGAAGAGGCTGTTTAAATTTTTCTGAAAATTTTCTGGATAAATCGTCCTTTTAGCCACATATTTTAGTCTACACAAATACTTTTTTCCACAGTAGTAGGCACACTTGTGCTCTGTCATTTAAATCACCAACCGTAGCTCAGACACAAACAGAATTTGAACTGTCAGCCCTTTTGTGAAGGGTTTACCGGCCAACTGTCCCATAGACTCCCATATTAATGAAGGAGGAGATTTCAGGAGAAGAGCTGAACTGACACCCTTTTTTCTCTCGCTCTCCTGTCAACATTTTTGAGTCTAGAGACTTGAAGATCACCAACATTGTGCAGAAAGATCTTGTGGTGGTCCTGGTCTGCTCAGATTTCTGATAGGATTTACGGTTCCTACGGCTGCACCAACCACAAAGTCATCAGTCACTGATTGAGGTAAGTGAATATTTTTCTCTTCAACTTTGTTATCTTAGTAGCATTAGCCTACATTATTCTTGAATCTAGACATTATTCTCTCATATTTTTGGGAATAAATTATTAATATGTACAAAAAGTATACAGTCGGTGCTGAGCAAGAACACTATAAATATAGCTAAACTGTGGCTCAGTGTGCTGTCAAAGTCCATTAAAGTGCTGTGTTTGCTTCTGTCACGTTCAGAGTGATGTTAAAAGTGTTTGAGGACATCATTAATATGATTTGTATTGAGATAGATGTCTCTGTTTAAAAGTAAGGTCCGTTTTGTTTACGTTAACCGAAAATAGCCGCGCTATATAGCAGCCCCAGACTCCTTTGAAAAAACACACATTTAAGATGGTAAGGTAACGGGAGGTGCTGCTGTAGCGCAGCTAGCTGCTTAGTCTGTGTGTGTGACTGGGTGAGTTTCAGCGGTTGAAGAAGTTATCAGATCCCTTCCTGAAGCAAAGCACCTCACATTAACGCCAAAAAAGAGACTGTGTGGTAGATCTGTGCTCTGCTAAGTAAATTTAGTCTTTCTGTCAAAGGAGTCTGGTGTATTTGAACGGCAGTGAGGCTCACTGGCCAAACAGTTATAGATGATATCACAGATTAAAACTGACCTTTGTGCTGTAATTACTGTTAGTGTAGTAACGTAATGCTGTTGGTTGAAGAAGTATTCAGATTATTTTCTATTTTCAGATTATTTTTCCACTATGAGAAATCCTTTTCGGTAAGATAAAAAAACAACCTTGTTTTACTGTTCATACAAACACCCGACTTAAAATTACACACCCGGAGAACTACGTATATATTGTTTCATATTGGACTAAATACACACAGTCAAGCCTGAAATGATTCATACCCCTTGCACGAATTTTGTCTTAAAGTTACTTTTATTCAAGCATATTATTTTGACTGGAAAATAAAAGCTGAGAAATATTTATTTCCACAATGATGCCTCTTTTACATCCTCTCCTGTCATTTCACATCAAGAAAAACCTTGCTGGTTGATTATATATGTAACAGGGTCAACTGTGCAGCATATGTTATAATTACATAAAATCTTGTGTATAGTTAAATCCTGACATGCTAATCCTCCAGGGTCAGCAGGTGGAACATTTGGGCTCAGTTTAGTGTACCCCTACGTTCATTTTTGTGGGTGCCCCCCCTTCTATAAGTGTCGTTTCCCGCCTTTACCTCTCCCCCTTTGTTGTTACTTCATGGGAGAGGTAAGCAGCGATGTGCACTTCTCTTCCTTTAAGTTTGATTATCCCTGTGGTACACTATTGTAACTATTGTAATTTTGTAATTTAATTTGTGTAGGAGCCTGTAGTAGCATCGTTGACCGGAGGATATTGTTTTTCTATTCAATCCTGTCAGGTACGTTTTTCATGTGTTATTTTGGTGTTTTGCTGTATGGCCCTTTGTTGTTACTTCATGGGAGAGGAGCCTGTAGTAGCATCGTTGACCGGAGGATATTGTTTTTCTATTCAATCCTGTCAGGAATAAATGGTGGCCTCAAACAAAACCATCGTCTGAGTGTCTTCACTGTGAACACAACGCAGAGTCACCGGTTTGGTGCCGTCGGACCCGTTGCATCTCACCGATCAGCACTCGTCTGGTCGCCGGGGTGCTGTTGCTAACAGCTAGCTCTTCTCCCCCGCTCCTCCTGCTCCGCTGCTTCCGGAAACTGCGCTCACTCCCGAGTGCGCGTGCAGGTGTGCTTGTCTGTCGTAGAGTTAAAGGGACTGTTAATCTGGTTCGGGGAGTGATTTATTTTTCTTTCGTGATTTTTTCTTCTTCATGTCAGTTTGCACTGTTTAGTCTGGACAAAAATATATATTAACAAAAAAAAAAGGCAAAGGAAATTAAAGAGGAGGGGTACAGAAAAAAACAAAACAAAAAAAACGAATAAGTTATTTTGGTCAGTTATCTGGTGTGCCTGTTTGTTTCAAATCAGTGCTGTTACAATTTGATGTTTGTTTTTGTTGTTTTTTTTTATATATATGTAACCCTGATAAAAATCATGTTACTTAAAATTACCAGGTTCTTAGAATGCACCGTAGGATTTGCGTATGCTAATTGAAATCCGGAGCTCACCTGAATGCATCACCTGCAGCTCTGTGTGTGTGTGAAAGGAAACAAAAGATGAAAAAAAGAGAAGCTGCAAGCTGGATGAAACGCGCTGTCCATCAGCTAATGCATGAAAAGAGACTTATTTTGTGAAAACTTTGAGAAGTTGCTGTTAGCAGTGAACCATAGACAAATATCTACCTCAAGACGCTGGAAACGGTCGTAGGAGAAACTCCGCTGGAGTGTTTTCCCGAACTTTTAAGAGCTATTCTGACTGTTTTTTTTTGAGGGCCGATTCTATCCTGGCGAGGAACTGCTTCATCGTGGTCCAGGAGTTCATCGTGGCTTGTGGATATCTTCAGCGTGTCAGGACAGTGACGAGTGGATGTTGTCATTCCAGGAAGGTGGTAGGAACCAGAGAAACTAAGGAGAATCCACCTGAGCGCTCTTTATCCATTTTTTTTGATACTTTCCTTCGCCTGAGACTCTTGGGCCCAAGTTAAATTAATAACTGAGAAAAAACTGATACAAGGAAATCCACGAACATTCAAACTAAAGGGATTGAAACCAATGAGAGACACTTAAAGTAAACTTAAGAGAGTAACTGAGAAACTAGTGAAATGGTACCACATTTATTTATTTTTTTCAATTGCACATTTTCTAATATTTTGGGATATTGAAATATTTTTATTTTATTTTGTTATTTTATTTATTATTCATCTTGGCTGTTAACTATTCTTTTGTGGTGTATTTGAGTTATTTTTTTATTTACACAAAGGTAATCCTACTTTAAAGTAGAGGTGTTATGTGGAAACCAAAGTAAATGAAACTGAACGGAACATAAAGATACTTTTTTGGTTCATAAGTTGTGGTCCTGTGTGTTGTGTGAGTTGGGAGGTCTTTTCTTCACTCTATTACAGAGTCGCTACTGCCAATCTCCTTCCCAAACCTAGTTGATTATTTAGCTTGAATCTGAGTTAACCTGTAATAATTTGAACTGTATGGTCCGTGGTGTAACATACTGGATAGAAACCTAGATTTAGATTTTGTATATTATATCCAGGGTCAGCAGTATAGGTCTCTCTTATATAGAGAGAAGAACACAAGTTACAGGTTACATAAAAAAGTGGCGAGCCAGCCAGGAGATTGGTGTAATAGTAGCTTTTTGATCCTCCAACCCACAGTACACACATTTTCCATATTTTGTCACTCATTTCACTGAGTACAATATGGATATTTGTAAACGATATGACGTAAATGGTCAAAATTCCCTCTACGTGACAGGAATAGGATCAGATTACACAGATGAGGAACTTAATGCTGAGTTTAGAGTACTTGGAGACATTTCCGAGATAGTCAGGATCCCTGATGAACCAGGACAACCAAAGGGTAGAGCCCTGATCCAGTATGCGTCCGACAGATCTATCTCTAGGTTCGACCCAAATACCTTAGGTACCCTACCTAGTCCCAAGGACCCTGCTGTCTTGTGGTCTGTGAGGACCATTAGGGATATCTGTCAGGAAGAGATGGGGAGGGATCTAGCTCGTAGATACCTGGGTGAGCTGGAGTTAGTCGCAGGCAGTGGCAGAGCAGGTTTCTTGAGTGAACTCCAGAGAGAGCTACAAGGAAATCAAGACACTTCACATGACTTGCAAAGCAATGCTACGCAGCCACATGCAACTGAAATGGGTGGTACACCTGATAATGATCAAAATGAGGCTGCAGAACCCACACCTGTTCGTAGTGCGCCTGCTAGTGCACCAGTGAGTCCAGTTCATCTCAATGAGAATGTCTTTAATCCCCCCCAGATCCAGAAAGTGATTGTGGAGCATGTCATCCGAAGTGAGTCAACCACTTCGTCGTCCCCACAAATAAGGGTGCGCACCTTCTCTGGGCGAATGCCAAGGCCCAATGGAGAGGTGGATTATGAAACATGGCGAACCCAAATTGACCTTCTCCTTAACGATTCTTCAGTAAGTGACACTCATAAGGTGAGAAGGATTCTTAAGAGCTTGCTGAGTCCAGCAGCTGATGTTGTAAAGCCTCTTGGCATCTCTTTACCGCCAAGCGTTTATGTCACCCAACTTGATTCTGCTTTTGGCGTTGTGGAGGATGGAGAGGAGTTATTTGCTACATTTCTTAACTCCAGCCAAAATAATGGAGAGAAACCATCAACATACTTGAACAGGCTCCACAGCCTCCTCACAAGGGCAAAGTCTAGAGGGGGAGCCTCAGCTGAAAATTTCAACGATCACTTACTCAGACAATTCTGTAGGGGCTGTTGGGATCAGAGCATCATCATAGGCCTACAGCTGGAGGGCAGAAGGACCAATCCACCGACATTCTCTGAATTTCTCCTCATGTTGAGAACTGAGGAAGACCGCCGATCAGCAAAGCTAGACAGGATGAAAAAGCATTTAGGCGCTTCAAAAGCTAATCTGTATGCCCACCAAGTCTTTGACATGCCCTCTTACAACTATGAGCCTGTCCCATCACCCAGCACGAACCAAAATGATGTGTCAAAGCTGGAAAGGAAAGAGAATGAACTAACTAAACAGTTAGAAAGGCTTAGCAAAAAGCCACAGGACCCCACTCACGATAGCCGTCCCACCCCAGTGCTGAGACCAAGGCAAGACGAAACCTCTGGCATTGAAAATAAGATAGCTGAGCTGACGAAACAGGTTGAAAAGTTAGCACAAAGTCAGAAAGGTAGTGGGGAAACTCAAAAGACAGGCTGCCTGGCGATCAGTAGTAACACGGGCAGACCCTTTAAGGTGCCTGGGATGCCAAAGCCGTGGTTCTGTTTTAAATGTGGCGAGGACAACCACATTGCTGCTCATTGCCCAAACGAACCCAACCCCACACTAGTTCGCAGAAAGAACACAGAACTTAGAGAGAGGCAGGATAAGTTTCTAGCACAGCAGACTACATCCCCCTTTGCTTTAAACTAGTGGCAGCTCCTGCCATGGGACATCCAGGAGCTGTAGTTGTGGGAAACCCCTGTCCCAACAAATTAGTTAATGGTGATGAGACACAAAATACGGTTATGACACAGACAATGACTGAAACTAACCATAGCACACAGCAAGCCATACCTCCAGGACTTATCGGTCCTCGCTGTGTCGCTCCTGCTTTCCTTGATGGTGTACAGTGTGAGTCCATTATGGACACTGGGTCACAAGTTACAACAGTGTCTGAGTGTTTTCATAAAGACCATCTGTCTCACTTACCTGCACATCCAATTGATGCTCTTCTTGATATCACAGGAGCAGGTGGGCAACAAGTCCCCTACCTTGGCTATATAGAGACCCGTGTCACAATTCCTCTGCCTATTCCTGGCAAGGAAGAAGAGTTAGTTGCATTAGCACTTGTGGTACCAGAGTGTCTGTTCAACAGCGAAACACCCCTGTTGATTGGTACTAATGTGCTGTTCCCGCTCTATGACCGAGTAATTAAAGGAGATGGGCCAGATTTCATTCGCAAACTCACCTCCAGAGACTTTGCAATGGTCTTCCAGCACATTGCACGGGTCCGTGACCTTGACAACCATGCACATCCTGTCAAGTTACATGGTGGAAACCCCATCACCATCCCGGCGAAACAGAAGTGTTGTGTCATTGGTGATGTCAGGCTGAGGAAGAACAGTCAGACCACATTTGTGCTTGAACCCAACGAGCGTCATGGGCTACCAGGTGGCGTATTCCTTGAAGCCGCTTTGATAGACATTCCTTTCAAGTCCAGCAGCAAAGTCCCTGTTGTCCTGCGTAATCTCGGGGACCATGATGTTACGTTGCAACCAAAATGCATTATTGCTCAGATCTGTGCAACACAGCAGATCATACCACTTGGACAAGAACAAAATGACCCTAGTCATGACAAACCCGAAAGTGACAACCTCAAGTTCAATCTTGATGATTCGCCAATCTCTGAACAATGGAAGAGTCGAATCATTACCAAGCTCAGATCCATCCCAGATGTTTTTGCTGTGGATGACTTGTCATATGGCCACACCACTGCTGTGAAACACCACATCAGGCTACATGACGAAACTCCTTTTAAGGAGAGGCCAAGGCCTATTCATCCCAGTGATAGAGAGGCAGTCAAACAGCACCTCAAAGAACTGCTTGATGCAGGTATCATCAAAGAGTCACAGAGCCCTTTCGCATCCCCAGTAGTCTTGGTGCGGAAAAAGAATGGCTCGATCAGGCTATGCATAGACTACAGGAAGCTTAATGCTCGAACCATCCGAGCCTATGCTCTTCCGAACATTGAGGAAACCTTTGCGGCCCTTAGTGGTGCCAAATGGTTCTCCGTCATGGACCTTAAATCCGGCTATTATCAGGTTGAGATGCCTGAAGAAGATAAGCCAAAAACTGCCTTCACGTGTCCCCTAGGCTTCTTTGAGTTTAACCGCATGCCACAGGGTGTCACAAACGCACCGAGCACCTTCCAGCGCCTCATGGAGCGGTGTGTCGGTGACTTGCACCTCAATGAAGTACTGGTCTTCCTTGATGATTTGATTGTGTTCTCAGACACACTGGAAGAACACGAAGCACGACTCATGAAGGTGCTGAACCGTCTTAAGGAGTATGGTCTAAAGCTATCTCCAGAAAAATGCCACTTCTTTAAGACATCAGTCAAGTACCTTGGTCATGTTGTTGATGCGCAGGGAGTTCACACAGACCCTGACAAAGTATCTGCCTTGAGAGATTGGCCTCGTCCTTTAAATAGGAAAGAGCTAAAATGTTTTTTTAAGGATACTCTCAGATAGCCAAACCTCTTAACAACTTGACAGTGGGCTACTATCCGCCGAAGAAGAGGGGCAAAGTGTACAAACGTGAACGCTGCACACCTCTCGTGAGCCCCACTGCACCCTTCGGTGAGGAATGGACTTCTGAATGTGAGAGTGCATTCAGAACCCTAATCGACAAGCTCACGTCTGCACCCATTCTTGCCTTCGCAAATCCACAACTACCATATGTGGTGCACACGGATGCTTGCCGCAACGGGTTGGGGGCTGCGCTCTACCAAGAGCAAGAAGGGAAGTTCAGAGTTGTTGCGTACGCTAGTCGAGGTCTGTCCAAGAGCGAGAGAAACTATCCCACTCACAAGCTTGAATTCTTAGCCTTAAAATGGGCTGTTTGTGAAAAGTTCAACGACTACCTTTATGGGTCTAGTTTCTCCGTTCTTACTGACAACAAACCTCTCACGTATGTGCTGACATCTGCAAAGCTAGACGCAGCTGGACATCGCTGGCTAGCCGCCCTTTCTACTTACCAGTTCACGATCAAGTACAGAGCAGGGCAGGCCAACCGCGATGCTGATGGCTTATCCCGGCGACCTCAAGGTCCGCCTCTGGAGGATGAAGCTTTCACCAAAGAAAGAGAGAGAATAGAGGACATGAAAAAACGGCTCATGGAGACAAGAGATGAAATGGATAACAAAGTGTTCTCAGCACTATGCCAACGTCATCTGGTGACATTTAAAGGTGAACACCACCATCATTCAGAGCAACCTGTGGTTGCAGAGTCTCTTGTTGTTGACCCCTCTGTAGTGCCTGATGTTTTTGGAGAGGACACTTTGCCATCCATGACTCACTCTGACTGGTGTAACGCACAAAATAATGACCCAGCTATCTCACGTGTCATCACCCTGGTGAGGGGAGCTGTAAAACCCAGCTTCAGAGAGACAAACCTAGAGCATCCAGATGTCAAACTTCTTCTCAGAGAGTGGAAAGAACTTGAGCTCAGGGATGGTGTTCTGTACAGGAAGTGGTCTGAACGGGGCAATCTGGTCTATCAGCTGGTCCTACCTGAGCAGTTTAGACAGAGAGCACTACAGGGAGTGCATAATGATGTCGGCCATCTTGGGTCTGAGCGTGCACTTCATCTTGCTCGAGCCAGGTTCTACTGGCCACGCATGGCCAGAGACATTGAAAAGAACTGCAAAAAGTGCGAGCGCTGCTTCAGGAGGAAGGCTGTGCCGCAGAAGGCTGCACCCTTAGAGAACATTTCAGCCACTTATCCACTCGAACTTGTCTGTATGGACTACCTATCCCTTGAGCCAGATAATAAAGACACGAGAAACATTTTAGTCCTCACTGACCACTTTACCAAGTTCGCTGCGGCAGTGCCGACAAAAGACCAGAAAGCCAGAACTGTTGCAAAAGCCCTATGGGAGAACTTCATTGTTCACTACGGATTCCCCAGTCGTCTGCTCAGTGACCAGGGCAGAGACTTTGAATCTAGAACCATCAGAGAACTTTGCACAGTGATAGGAACAGACAAAGTACGCACCACTCCATACCACCCCCGGGGAAACCCGGTGGAATGGTTCAACCGGACCCTTCTTAGTATGCTAGGGAAACTGGAGGAGAGAGACAAATACCATTGGAGGGATTTTGTCAAACCCTTAGTTCATGCATACAATTGCACAAGAAATGACACAACAGGCTATTCACCTTATGAACTAATGTTTGGTAGGCAGCCCAGATTGCCAATTGATCTTGTCCTGGGAATCCACCCTGATATGGGGAACCACAAGACCCACTCAGAGTATGTCAAAGGCCTTCGTCAACGCCTACAAGAGAGCTACTCGATAGCTGCAAAAAACTTCCAGAAAATGGGAGAAAAGAACAAAGCTAGGTTTGACAAGAAGGTCAGGGCAGCTGAACTCATAGAAGGGGATAGGATCTTAGTGAGAAATGTGAATATCAGGGGGAAACACAAACCATCAGACAAATGGGAGCAGAAAATCCATGTTGTTGTCAGACGTATCCGAGACAGTCCTGTTTATGTGGTCAAACCTGAAGCAGGGGAGGGGCCGCACCGCACATTGCATAGAGACCTCCTTCTGCCCTGCGGGTTCTTGCCTGTAACAGAGATTGAGGAACACGATTCCCACATGGACACATCAAAGAAAAGGAGACTGAGAGACAAAACAACAAAAGACACACAGGAGGATGCTGACTTTCTGGAGGACGAGTTGTACAGTGATGAGGACCAACTGTATCCTAGCACATGGGTGCCAGAAATCATCACTAAGGGTCCTTACCTAATGAGAGGGCAAGGTTTTGATGAGGTACAACCAGCTTCCACAGGGTTAAACCCTGACACCCCTTCCTTTGTGCCTCAAAGCTCAACACACTTACCTGAGAGACCTGTTCATGAGCTTCAAACAGAAACTCCTCTTGTCAGCTCTGAGGATGGTGGTTTAGCTACACCCTCTACCTTACACTGTCAATTCCCAGACCATGTTATCATTGACATCCCAGAATCAGACATGACACACGTCTCACCTGTTAGGGAGCACACAGATCTCATAGCAACAGAACCTGAAGTTGCAGACACTGACCATGTGACATTTGAGAGCCTAGAGTCAGAGGCCGCGACTGTCAGGCGTTCTGTTAGGGAGAGACGCCCCCCTCGAAAATTCACTTATGACGAGCTGGGGGAACCTTTAACCTTAGCCATAAGTTCATTCTTTCAGGCTTTAGGAATTGCTATTTCACATGTATCTTTACCTGTAACACCTGTAGGGATGCATGCAGGGACTCATGCAGTCTAGAGGGGGAGAATGTAACCCTGATAAAAATTATGTTACTTAAAATTACCAGGTTCTTAGAATGCACCGTAGGATTTGCGTATGCTAATTGAAATCACCTGAATGCATCACCTGCAGCTCCGTGTGTGTGTGAAAGGAAACAAAAGACGAAAAAAAGAGAAGCTGCAAGCTGGATGAAACGCGCTGTCCATCAGCTAATGCATGAAAAGAGACTTATTTTGTGAAAACTTTGAGAAGTTGCTGTTAGCAGTGAACCATAGACAAATATCTACCTCAAGACGCTGGAAACAGTCGTAGGAGAAACTCCGCTGGAGTGTTTTCCCGAACTTTTAAGAGCTATTCTGACTGTTTTTTTTTTGAGGGCCGATTCTATCCTGGCGAGGAACTGCTTCATCGTGGTCCAGGAGTTCATCGTGGCTTGTGGATATCTTCAGCGTGTCAGGACAGTGACGAGTGGATGTTGTCATTCCAGGAAGGTGGTAGGAACCAGAGAAACTAAGGAGAATCCACCTGAGCGCTCTTTATCCATTTTTTTTTGATACTTTCCTTCGCCTGAGACTCAGGTTGTTTTTTGTTCTTGGGCCCAAGTTAAATTAATAACTGAGAAAAAACTGATACAAGGAAATCCACGAACATTCAAACTAAAGGGATTGAAACCAATGAGAGACACTTAAAGTGAACTTAAGAGAGTAACAGAGAAACTAGTGAAATGGTACCACATTTATTTATTTTTTTCAATTGCACATTTTCTAATATTTTGGGATATTGAAATATTTTTATTTTATTTTGTTATTTTATTTATTATTCATCTTGGCTGTTAACTATTCTTTTGTGGTGTATTTGAGTTATTTTTTTATTTACACAAAGGTAATCCTACTTTAAAGTAGAGGTGTTATGTGGAAACCAAAGTAAATGAAACTGAACGGAACATAAAGATACTTTTTTGGTTCATAAACTGTGGTCCTGTGTGTTGTGTGAGTTGGGAGGTCTTTTCTTCACTCTATTACAGAGTCGCTACTGCCAATCTCCCAAACCTAGTTGATTATTTAGCTTGAATCTGAGTTAACCTGTAATAATTTGAACTGTATGGTCCGTGGTGTAACATACTGGATAGAAACCTAGATTTAGATATTGTATATTATATCCAGGGTCAGCAGTATAGGTCTCTCTTATATAGAGAGAAGAACACAAGTTACAGGTTACATATACATCATATCTTGTGATAGTGTGTGTGTAATTTTTGTTTTTTTGGGGGGGTTTTCTTTTTTTATTCAGCTGTGTTAGGCTCAGGCTGTTGATTTGCATGTAGCTGTTTGCAGTCTGCTCGACATCTGGGGTGTGTTTCTCTTTTTTTCTGGTTTCTGCTGCCATTGCCCTTAGTTTGTTATGTCAGGGAGTGATACATTTGAGGTTCACACAATGGCTGGTCGTGGGCATGATGTCACCTTTGGGGTGGGGAGGGGCCAACAAATTGCTAGTAGGGGTGGGTTTGTGTCCCCCAGTGTTCCTAATCACACTGTTGATCAGTCAGTTATTGATCCACCATTGGCCCCCACTGCTAGTTCCACACCAATCACCCAGTCTAACCCTAAGCCAACGCAAGTCATCCCCGTCGAAGCTTTTGGTGACATGATTACTGATTTGGCAAGACAGATTGGAGAGAACATTTCAGCCAGTCTGAGCACCATGCATCAGGCTAGTACTATCCAGCCCCAGTCTACAAGTCAGTTAACCAGTCAAGCTGATTTGTCGCGGTTGAAAGTTGTTGTCCAATCTGACCTCAAAGCTCCACCTTACTTTCGGGGAGACCATACTGATGCATTTTCTGTTCATGAATGGGAGGACATGATGAAATATTACCTGAACAGGGTTAAATGTGACACTCATGCTGACAAGTTTGACCTGATAATGTCCAGGCTAACAGGCAAAGCTAGGGATGTAGTGAAAGTGTCACTCCGCAGCCGCCCTGAGCTGAGTTCCACTGACCTGCCCACAGCTGTGTTTGACATATTGAAAGGTCACTTTAGCGAGCTGTCATACTCAAATTTACCCATGAAGGATTTCTATAGCACCATTCCACGTGCTGGCGAGGATGCTATGGATTACTGGATTCGTCTTAACAAGTCCATTGATGCTGCTATTGAGTGCCTCCGGAGGCGAGGTAGATCAGTGGAGGACCCCAGTGCAGAGGTTGTCATGATGTTTATCAATCACTGTCCTGACCCGAACCTTGCCATGTCATTCCAGCTGAAGGCACCTGAGCGGTGGACTGCAGCTGAGGTTCAGGAGCGTCTGGACAGTCACATGAGGAATATGAGGAGGACAGCAGCCCAGCCTCGACATACAGTGGGTTTATCAGCTTACAGTCAGAGCCCTGTTACTGATTCCCCTCATCCCCCTAATCATGGCATGTCCCTTGCTGCCTCAGTGGCGTGCCAGCAACAGCCACATCCTAGCTCTCTGCCTGGCCCCACTCTAGCTTGCAGTCCACCTCCTGCAGCTGCCTCTGCCCCTACTCCTGTTGCCCTTGACCCACCAGTAACTGAGCCTGGTGTTCAACAGGTTGTAGCTATGTTTGATAAAGTTCTGTCTTTGTGCAATGCCTCCCTTGCGACCAGTCAGGGGCCAGCCCACCGTCAGCCAGTCCACCGCCAGCTGGCTCACCGTCAGCCAGCCCAATGTCACGGTGGTCGGCCTCGCAGCCAGCAGGGTTCTGAGCCTTTATCATGCAGAGTTTGTGGTTCCAGGGACCACTCGACCCATGCACATTGCCGACTTTACAGATTGCGCCTCAACTGCTTCAGTCCTGGTCATATTAAACATGAGTGCCCGCGGCCTTCCCATTCTCCAGCTGTGCCACCCCTTTCTCCCTCTAATGCTGATTTAAACTAACCCGCCCGTGTAGTGAGAGGGGTAGCATGGGCGGTGCTGGTGACACCCTCAATGAGGAAAAAGATTTGCAGTCAATCTATGTGAACTGCTGTGGTAGTCTTCCAGATGACAAAACAGTGATTGTTGTAGGATCACATAGAGTGGAGGGGGCTAGCGACCTGTTTTATGCTCCTGTGTCCATTGGGGGCCAGTCTACCTTGAGGGGAATGCTTGATTCAGGAAGCATGTCATGCACACTTAGTGAAGAAGCAGAGTCCAAGCTCAAAGCCGCTGGTGCTCTCCCCAGTCCTCAGGCTGTTCCTGAGAATGTGGTCCTTGTTGGTTGTGGTGGCCTAACAACGCAACCCAGGTACATCTATGAGCTGGACATTGAGATTTATGGGTCCAAATTCATCGTGCCAACTTTCCTTGTTCCTGGGCAGAGGGATGAGCTCATCATTGGGAGCAACGTTATCAGGCCCTTAATACAGATGATGAAGTCTGATGAGAAGTACTGGGAGCTCATCTGCTCTAACACTGCGGACCCAGAGTGTGAGCAGTTCCTCCAGTTGCTCAGCTGCATCACACGTTGGTCTGGTCCTGAGCTGCCTGACAGGGTTGGCACCGTCAGGCTTCGGCAGGCTGTCACCCTTGTACCACAGCACTTGGTGTGGGGGAAGTTGCCTGGTGGTGCCCCTGTGTCACCTGGGAGCACGGTCACTGTGGAGCCCACCTCTTGCTGTTCAGCTCCAAAAGACATTGTTGGACTGGTTGTGACACCCATGTGGGGGGATTGCTGGGTCCCAATGAAGATCCTCAACCCTACAAAGAAACCTGTTACTCTGCGTCGCAATGCAAAGGTTGCCGATGTCTTTCCTTGTGTTGCTATGGAGGACCTTCCCCTCTCCCAGGGTTTGTGCAGGCCACAGCCTGGTCAGACAGCCGACCCTGTCCCCAACTCAGATACCATCTCTGTCCACCTTCAGCATCTTAAGGACTGTGGTTTGGCAGACGTCGACCTTGAAGGCTGTGAAGTGTCAGATGAATGGAAACAACGGCTTGCTGACCTCGTACTCACCTATCAGGATGTCTTCTCCAAAGACAAGCTTGACTGTGGGGAAGCGAAGGAGTTTGTCCACCATATTCACCTCACTGATGATCGCCCCTTCCGGCTACCCTATCGCTGTGTACCTCCGGCACACTATCATAAACTCAGGGAGGTGCTGTCTGAGATGGAGTTGAAAGGCATCATCCGTAAGTCAGTCAGTGAATATGCTTCGCCGTTGGTCCTGGTTTGGAAGAAGTCAGGGGAACTGAGGATCTGTACTGACTTTCGCTGGCTTAATGCCAAAACTGTCAAGGATGCCCACCCACTGCCCCACCAGGCTGACTGCCTTGCTGCTCTTGGTGGAAACGCCTTTTTCAGCACCATGGATCTCACGTCAGGGTTCTACAACATCCCCTTCCATGAGTCTGACAGGCGATACATGGCCTTTACGACACCTTTGGGCCTGTACGAGTATAATAGGCTTCCACAGGGCCTGTGCAACAGTCCCGCATCCTTTATGCGGGTGATGATGAGTGTCTTTGGTGACTTGAACTTCTCCAGCCTCCTCTGTTATCTGGATGACCTGCTCGTCTTTGCTCCTTCTGAGGAGGAAGCCCTAAAACGACTGGAGACTGTTTTCTCACGCCTCAGAACCAACAACCTGAAGCTGGCGCAGAAGAAGTGCCACTTCCTGCGCAGGTCTGTGAGGTTCCTTGGCCACATGGTGGACAGCAGTGGTGTCTCCGTTGACCAGGAGAAAGTGAAGGTCATCTCAGCTTTCAGGAAGGAGGACCTCATGAACAATGACGGCTGTACTCCATCTCAGCAGAAAGTCAAGTCTTTCCTTGGAATGGTGCTGTACTACCAGCATTTCATTCCTGGTTGCTCTGCCATCGCTAAACCACTCTACTCCTTGACTGCAGGGCAGAAGAGGAGTACTAAAGGCCCCTTTGGTCGACGGAGAGCTGGCACCTTTCGTGAACTGACCCCTCAGGACTGGACCCCTGCCTGTGAGGAAGCGTTTGAAGCTCTTAAAGGCGCCCTCCTCAACAGTGTGGTGCTGGCACATCCAGATTTTGATGAGCCTTTCATCCTTTCCACTGACGCTTCCCTTGATGGTTTGGGTGCCGTCTTGTCACAGGTACCAGCTGGTGAGGAGAAAGCAAGGCCCATTGCTTTTGCAAGCAAATCTCTCACTCGCAGTCAAGCCAACTATCCTGCCCACAGATTGGAGTTCTTGGCTCTTAAATGGGCAGTTTGTGATAAGTTCAGCCACTGGCTCAAGGGTCACAGATTCACTGTCTGGTCGGACAACAATCCTCTCACATACATCTTAACTAAGCCAAAGCTTGATGCGTGTGAGCAGCATTGGGTCTCGAAGCTGGCTCCGTATACCTTCGAGATCAAGCACATTCCTGGCAAGTTGAATGTGGTAGCGGATGCCCTCAGCAGGGAACCTTTTGTCAGGCCTTTGAGAGAGCGGCTGCAATGTGAGCCTTACTCTGAGCTGCTGGGCCAGGTCTGTGATGTCAACGATGGACAGAAGAGATTTCAGTTTGTCGTGCCTGAGTCTCTGAAAGCAGATGCTTTGTTTGGTGTACATGAACACGCTGGTCATCAAGGTCAGCCCCACACACTTTCTTTGGCTCGTCAGCGTTTCTTCTGGCATGACATTGAGAAGGATGTACGCAATCATGTGAGGAGATGCCACAGATGTGTCCTCAGTAAGACTCCTGAGCCTTCTGCCAGAGCCCCACTGGAGAGTATTAAGACCTCTGCCCCTCTGGAACTTGTGTGCATTGACTTTTGGTCAGCTGAAGACCGTAACAACAAGTCTGTGGATGTACTCGTGATAACAGACCACTTCACGAAATTAGCACATGCTTTTTCCTGTCAGGACCAGACTGCCAAAAGAGTAGCCAAGAAGCTGTGGGACAACTTTTTCTGCGTCTATGGCTTCCCTCGGCACCTTCACTCTGATCAGGGGGCAAACTTTGAGAGTGAGCTGATTGCTGAGCTATTGAAGTTGGCTGGGGTTGACAAGTCCCACACTTCACCTTACCATCCTATGGGGAATGGCGGTACAGAGAGATTTAACCGCACCCTGGGCAACATGCTGAGATCCCTGCCCCTGCGTTCCAAACAGTAATGGCCACAGATGATCCAGACCATGACCTTTGTGTACAATTGCACTGCTCATTAGACCACTAGGTTCGCGCCTTTCTATTTGATGTTCGGGAGAGTGCCCCGGCTGCCGGTTGACCTCCTCTTCAAAAATGTGCTCCACGATGTGAATGTGTGTGACTATGACGCTTATGTGAAGTCCCTGTTGGAGGACCTTCATTGTGCCATGGCAGTAGCCCAGAAACACTGCACAGCTGAGCAGAGTCATCAGTGTAAACAGTACAACAAACGGGTCAAAGGTCAGCCTCTGTCTCTCGGTGACCAGGTGCTGCTGGCAAACAAGGGTGTCAAGGGGAAGCGGAAGCTCTCTGATAAGTGGATGCCTGTTGTTTACACTGTGGTGGCCTCAAAACCTGCCTTGCACATCTAATGAACACTGTGAACACAACGCAGAGTCACCGGTTACACATATATATATATATATATTGATGTCACTGAGAGCATGAAACATCACACAGCGACGAGGATGGGATACACAGAGATACAAGCCCAAAAAAGAGAGACGACAGAAGAGGAAAGCACAAGTGAGTTGCTAAGCTAAACTAAGCTAAGAAGACACGTCAACTCCCATAACAACGCTATCATGTCGCTCGCTGGCAACGTCACTCTCCCCCCCTTCGACACTGAAAATGATCCCAGTTCCACCGGGCCACGCTGGATAAAATGGGTACAAAGGTTTGAGAATTACACCACAGCCATGAACATCAGTGGAGATGCTAGGCTAAAAGCAATGATGTTACACTTAGCAGGGGAGCAAGTGCATGACATTTACGATACCATGGCGGCAGAGGGAGACAAATATGCAGACACTAAACAGAAGCTCACAGGATATTTTTTGCCCAAAAAGAACGTGCAGTACCAAGTAAATGTATTTAGAAAAGCAGTACAGCAAACAGGGGAAGACCTGAATAGCTACCATACAAGGCTACGCATGCTAGCAAAGAACTGTGAGTTCACAGACACTGACTCTGAAATCAAAAAAGCAACTAATTCAAAGCTGCACGTCATCTTGGCTGCACAGGAAAGCGCTGAGAGAGCCTGATATGACACTAAACGAACTCTTAGGTCACGGGAGGACTCTTGAACTGTCTGAAATGCAAGCCACAGGCATGGAGCAGGGTGCAGGTGCTACAGTGAACA
This sequence comes from Euthynnus affinis, assembly GCA_029490765.1. Lineage (NCBI taxonomy): Eukaryota > Metazoa > Chordata > Actinopteri > Scombriformes > Scombridae > Euthynnus > Euthynnus affinis. The sequence continues at coordinate 784,214 of CM055855.1, read as the reverse complement.
CAAGAAATTGCAGCCACACCCACAACTCAAGCCAACAGTGACAAAAATATACCCCTACAGTTCCAAAATCCCCCTCCCTGTTGTCAGTGCGTTTGAAGGACAAGCACAAAAAGGAAACAAACACTGCCAAACCACTTTTTATGTGATTCAAGGGGACAGCTTCTCCATACTGAGCTATGATACCTCCAAAAAGCTAGAACTGATCAAGATAGTGACCTCCGTGTCACCCACACCAACTAACAAGACTGTTGCAAATGAGCTGGTCAGTAAATACCCTGAGCTTTTCGAAGGGATCGGCAAGCTAAAGAACTTTCAGGTAAAGCTCCATATAAACCCGGACATCCAACCCACATGCCAACCACACACGTGTGTGCCATTCCACCTGAGGCAAAAAGTGGAAGATGAATTACTGAAGTTGGAATCTGACGAATAGACTGTGTCAGGCCCCACACCAGGTCTCCCCTATCGTGACGCCCCCCAAGCCAAAAGACCCAGACAAAATAAGAGTCTGCGTAGACATGCGCCAAGCAAACACTGCAATTGAACGCGAATGTCACATCACACCCACCGTAGATGATGTAATCCATGGATTGTCATTCCCTCAGCAATGCAAAACAGGGTCCTACAGCTTGCACGAGGGGCACCAGGGCATCATCAAAACAAAAACACTCCTCTGGTCAAAAGTCTGGTTTCCAAACATAGACCAGCAAGCAGAGGCCATTGTCAGAAACTGTTCAGCATGCCAGGCGAACACACCGGTTAAATGTTCAGAGCCACTGCAGATGTCTGAGCTACCAGAAGCTCCCTGGCACAGCCTGAGCGCAGACTTCTATGGACCTCTCCATACTGGAGAATATCTGCTTGTCATTGTGGATGAATACACACGCTACCCAGTAGTTGAGGCTGTGAGGTCAACTTCTGCCAACACAGTCATACCCGTAATAGATTTTCTATGTTCGGGATTCCCAGAATCCTCAAGACAGATAACGGCCCTCCTTTCAGCAGTGCTCAGTTTGCCCAGTTCGCAACCTTCCTCGGGTTTCACCACCGCAAGATCACACCCCAGTGGCCCCAGGCAAATGCCACCGCAGAGCGTTTCATGCACACACTGGGCAAGAACATCCGTGTTGCATCTGCACAAGGCATTCCATGGAAGCAACATCTTAACATCTTCCTTTGAGAATATCGTTCCACATCACACAGCACTACAGAAGCCTCACCTGCAGAACTGTTGTTCCAGCAGAAGATCTACACAAAGATCCCTACAGCCACAGCCAGTTCTGACAGCTCGGATCACATAATTAGGGCAAAGGATCATGCAGCTAAGATGAAAATGAAAGCCTATGCTGACACACATCGTCATGTGAAGCCTAGCACTCTTGTCCCAGGAGACACTGTACTCCATCGCCAGCCCAAACACAACAAGCTCACTACACCTTACAGCACTACACCGTACACGATATCAAAGATAAAAGGCTCCATGATCACTGCAACAAAGAGTGGACACTCTATCACACAGAACTCTTCCTTCTTCAAAAAAGTCCCCACTGAGCTCCAGAGCATTCCTGTGGAGTTGAACGATGATAGAGACAGGACTGTTGTTGATACACCACCTCCAAGATACCCTTCTCGACACAACAGACGCCCTCCTTCCTACCTTTGTGAATATGAGCAGTCTTAAAAACTCATATGTACTGATATAGATGCTTTCCATCCTATTGACTGACAAAGTTATCATTTAGAATTACTTAGGAATGAACATTGTTTTTCTGTTGGATGCCAAGCAAGTACTAAGTAGATAGCTGTTGTTTTTTTACAATATATAAAATGACTTTTCAGTTGCTGTTCCAAACATGCATGCATTTATTGCAATCAAGCCATAGTTGTAACTATCATACTTTACTTTGTGTGTATATATATGCAAACGTATAAGACAAAACAAGTCAGCAGCAAGTTGAGAATACAGGCTGAGTTGTTGTTGGTTATTGTTTAAAAAAAAAGGGTGATGTAATGTCCACAAGAAGTCATGGTTTCTATGACTGCATGATAGTTTGTTTTGTACCCCCTGGTGGCGGGAAAAGGTATATATGCGAGAGACACAGTTATGCCAGAGTTCAGTCATGAGGCAGTTCACCCTGTATGTTTACACCCTGCAGAGCTTCACTAAAGCATCGTTATATACAATCAGTGTCTGTCCGTTTATTGATGTCATCGAGAGCATGAAACATCACAGAGGTGATCTTTTATAGGTTACTACCTATAAAAGTTACTACCTATAAGTGAGAGACTTCAAAGAAGTGTCTGGCCAATTAGAGGACTACTGACCTCCCCCAGGGGTGGTCTCTTTGTGTAACCCCCCTCTGAGGACAAGCCATTTACTGGAGGTCAGATGATAAGTCTTAATTTAAAACAACTTCTAAACACGGTACCCTTCACCAAACAACTATCCTGACAAAAAATCTGGTAATTTTATGATACCAAACAGCACATGTTTATCTCTGGGGGTTATTAAGCTATTAATTACCAGAATTTAGCACACAAACAACTTGGATAACTATGTTAACAATGATGGAAATTTCTAACATAGTTATAAACACAAATGTACACATTCAAAAAACAAACAAGAAATAAGAGAATGGTGCTGTGTCCCTTTTAGAAGTATCATGGTATATCTGCTGAGAGTCTGTTGATTAGGGTCCAAAAAGACAATCAGAAAGAGGGGAGTTTGCGATTGTCTGTGGAGAGTGTTCCAGGAAGAGCGGAAGTTGTTATACAACAATGTGTGTTCAGGCACACATATTGTATTGTATTGCATGGCGGGTCCATCCTTAATCCTGTTGTCAGATGGTGTTCTTGGACATGTTGAATAGTTTTATTCCAACTTTCCTTATGAGAATCCATGTAAACTGAAGGCGATTGGAGTTACGAATACCAAGCACAGCAGGCGTCCAACGGCTCGTCTTTGGTGGTGCCTGTGTATTCCCAACCCTGGCTCTTCAGAGTCGTTAGCAGTCCCTTGCTAATCCCATTCTGATGTCTCCTTATTCCAGGGGGGCTTTGATCTACCTCCATTGTAGATATGGCCTTTTGCTTTGTGTCTGGTCACAGCTACTTCATAATTGTGGGGAGCGAGCCCCTGGGTTGTGTGGGGAGTCTGGTATTTTGTAGACAACACTATACACCCCCACTTAACCGAGCTGGACAATGTTCTGCTGATAAATATCCTACAGATGTTTCAGTGTCCCTATTTATGGTCAGTTTAAGATACTTAAATCAACATAACATCCTCCTGACCTGTCTCTTGACCCTTTCTGACTTCCTCTGACATATGTATCCTTAGCTGCTGTTACTATCTATGCAAGTTGCAGAACAAAACAGAAACATTCATCATAACATGCTAGAAGAAAAGGGGCACACACCCAGTATGATTCTTGGACATCTAATCATAGTATAATCCTTATTTTTACAACACTCACATATTTGTCACAGCCTATGAGCTGGGCTGTGACACTAACAATATACAGAGAATAAATCTAAATCTCAGAAGATATAAATGATTTCACATCTAGTATTGTAAAGCTGGGGAAATTGCTAAATGATACACATACCATTTGTGGTCATTGGTTTGTATGACATTTTGCAGCCTTACCTAGTTTTATCTTTCTCTCTCTGTGTAACTGTAATTGATTTAGGTATCTCTTGCCACATGTTGTACATCTTTATTTCATGTCTGGCTGTTGAGAATTTAAAAATCCTAGTGTGTTTGGGACACAAGTATAAGGCTAAGGTTAAAGGGTCAGTGTGTAGGAATTAGTGGCATCTAGCGGTGAGGTTGCCGATTGCAACCAACTGAATATCCCTTGTATACTGAATTTTTATGCACACAATCATGAGAAAAGGAGTTAATATAAAATGGTGGATACATTTTTGAGTGTCACAACCCTCACAAAATGACTTGTTCATGATCAGAATTTGATCCATTCAGTCCAATCACATTTCAAAAGTCTAGAAGAGCCACTTATTGAATTGTTTTATCCCCAATCAGGTTAGCCAGAGGAGTTAAAACGGAAGTAAGATGTCTTAGCTGGCTGAAGTCTGTCAGCATGCCCTATGGGTGCATGGGGCCCAGTATGTTTTCATCTGGGGAATTTCTTTAAAGCAGGAAGTGATTTTTTTTTTTTTTGGTCACAGATATAGATGACTCATTGTAATATAACAAAAATACAATTTATACACTATAGCACAATATATACACTAATTTAAACATACTTTTACATATATTTCTGCCAAATCTGTTCTGCTAGATGCCGCTAAATTCTACACACTGCACCTTTAAACATCTCATTTTGACATTACTTGACATCACATTGTGGTTTTGTTTTCTTTGGAAAGTCAATGTCAAAAGGTTCAAAGGCCTTTACGGGAACGTGCATTTCTGGTGAACACGAAGGGCGGAGACATACTGGAAAACAACAGCGATAAACGCGTACAGCCGGGACAGTCAAAATCGGAATCGTCCTATTCGTCGAAAATGTTTGACAGACAGTTTCTCTGACAAATCACCAAACAGTATGTCTTCACTGAGCATTGGAGTCGATCCCTAAACTATCAGCTGCAGGGCAAAAGCTCAATACAACACACTCAGGCCCATCAATATGGTGTGAGATCGTCTACGCATGACGCAGCACTGCCTAAATGTTGCTACGTGACTTTCCCTTGACGGGAAGTGGGTGGTCTTACCAATCACTAGTACGGACGTGAGATATATTATGAGATTTATTTCACTTGTTTTGACCAGTGTGAGGTTTCGGCATTAAGAAATATGGTGTTGATCCTGTAAATCTTAAACAGGGACTAAATTAGGTAAGTAATAACTTCTCTTTCATTGCGGAAACAATATAGCGTAGGCAGGGACGGCAATGTGAGGTCGCATGCGAAATATTTAATAGGAAACGCTGTCGTCGTTCTCTAGCAACATTGTTCTTAGCTATACATTACCAATAGCGTTTCAACTATGCTTATGCCTTTTGAGAACCAAGTTGCCATTATAATAAATTCATGTGTGGAGTTTACCTAATGTTTACAGGACTGATTACGTTATCACAGAAGCATTTTCAGATCGGATTTAAAAAAAAAAACCTCGACGTTACGCGACTTGTTGAAAAGTTTTTGATGTTTTAATGTTTTAGACAAAACTGACATTACGCTTTTATGTTCTAGATGGTCATCAACATGGTGTCTACGAGGGTGCTCCAGCTGTTGATGTTAGCTTGCCTTGCCCCTGCTCTATCTGCTAGAGGTGGTCAGTACCATATTACATTTGAACCCTTGACAGTATTGTGGAGTATTCAGACGACATAGAAACACCAAACCCTAAGTAACCTCAGTCTTCTGAATGAGTGTGTGCATGTGAATGAATAAAAAAGCTATCATTAGTGTTAGCTTTTTAGTAATATTAATGCATGTGTGTACATGCACATATCTTTTAAAAATAAACAGCAGCATAATTAGAGCCTGTGTTGGAGCCTGAGTTTCAAGTGTCTTAATACAGCAGTCAGGTGTCCATATGAATAGTGAAACAGGTTTTCCTTGCTGTAATCATTCCTCCTGTTCGTACTGGATATTAAAAGATCCAATTCAAATGTGCTTTCAGTCTAAGTATTGGAGGCCAAAATCCACAGTATGTCCTCACAGTCATCTAAAAGTTTATCTGAAGCTTACATGAGGCTTCAGCAGTCTGAGTTAGTCATAGCAAGTTCAAATTCCCGAGTTAGTCATATCAAGTTCAAATTCCCTCTTTGTGTTTCCCTGTTGAGCTGCAGGTGGAAGTATAGTAACAAAAAGAGGGACTAAAAAGACTGTAATGTTGAAACATATCTACTTGATTTAATGGCTCAAGCTTCATATTAGTTTCAGATAAACTTTTAAATAAATTTTTGCACATAACGAAGACTGTGGATTTAGTCCGCCATCACTTCCATTGTAAGGTCATAATGAAGGGATCTTCTAATGGTGAGTATGAACAGGAGGATTGATTACAGCAAGAAAATATGTTTTAATATTAATTTGGGCACCTGACTGTTGTTTCAAGACAGACTTAAAAAATTGTGAACTTGTCCTTTTTAATGGATGATAATGATCTGGGATCTTACTATTTATCATACATAAAAGTGTGAGGTATATTTACTCAGCCTTAACCTGATGGGAAGAAAATGCAGGTGACAGCAAATTAAGATATACAAATCCAAAAATATAAGAGATATTTAACTTTCATAGTCCATTCCAATAATAATAATGATGGATGGATGGAATTGTCCTTGGAGTTAAAGGACATACAGTGGGGGAATCCCAGAAACTATAAGACCAGAAAGTAGGAACGACAATTTCTCCACAGACATTTGTCCACAGCTTGTAAAGACTAAACATCCTGCCCCTCTACTGCATCACTTTACTTGCAGTGTGTTGAGCTCTCTTCGCCATCAAACAACTCTTCTGAGTAGTGTGTTGTCTTCAAACACTGCACTTTCTGTATTTTAACCTTTCCCCATTTAGGAGGGAGTCAAAAGTTGGAGTACAATCATATCCTGTCATGTTCCTGTTGAGTGTGTGTTGATTGCTAAACTGTGAGAGGAACTGTGGGTTATGTGCTGCCCCAGCAGTTACAGTAATATGTTATCTGACTTTGCTTTAGTTAAGTTTTATTCTGAACACTGAATTACAGTGTTGTCTTGCTTTGTTGGTCTTCAGAAAATGAAGGCCGTTTATTGATAACCCCACAGTCTCCAGTGCTAGCGATTGGGACCAACTTTACAGCTACATGCGTGATCATCAACACAGCTGAAGCTACAGCAGATGACCTCTACTGGACATGGGCAAAGTCACAGACTATTATACCCAAAGAAAAGTACACCAAGATCAATGGATCAGCTCTTAATGTCACTATCCCCATCACCAGTGAAGACTCTGAGTGGTTAATCTGCAAATCAAACCATGATTACCTGAACCAAGGCAGATTTATCCATGGGATCCTCTTAACCCCAGGCTGTAAATTTTTGTTGTTATATCTTAAAACCTACAGCTGTTTTCTTACCATCTGTGTTTAATTTTTTATAGGTTTAGCTATAATTTCTGTCAGTCATGATCACACAAACAACGTAATAACATGACTGTGGAAAAACATTGCGCTGCACGTTGGACAGTTTAGTATCTTCCCCTTCTAATTACGTGGTGGACAGCATTTTGTGAAAACCTACAAGCTACAATGCTAATGTTCCTTGCAGTAGATCATCATGTTGCCTTTTTTCTTACAACCTGGGAGCTGCATCTACATACTGCAGATCCAGACAGGATCAGCGCAGCTGTTATCCACCATTATGCTGATAAATTGGCCCCCGTGTTCTCTAATACATTCAACTTCTCCTTACTCCGGTCTTCCGTTCCTCACTGCCTTAAGAATCTAGTGCTTCATTATAAACTGCAACATCTGTGCACTTAATGGACTGTAGGACAAAAAAAAAACATGCTTCTATGCACTCTAATCATTGCCTTGTTGCACTGACTGTTGGCATCTACATGCTATCAGGCCCAAATTTAAGCTTTATGGCACTTACTCATGTTGTTGTCTGCTGACTAGATCCCTGCTTGTGATGTAAAAGACTCATATGCACGTCGCTTTGGATAAAAGTGTCTGCTAAATGAAAAATGTAATGAAATGTAATATGGAATCATCTAACACCTATGTCCGCATCCTCTTCATGGATTCCGTTTTTAACACCATAAACCAAGTGAACCCTTTTCTTTAATACTGGACATGAACAATGACCCGTTTTCATCATGGATCCATAACTTCCTATGAGATATGCAACAGAAGGCCAGGGAAGGCCACATGCAGTTTAACAAAAAAAAAGTCAATAAGATGTCTGTCTGTGTGTTCTTGTTTATCCCAATGTCAGATCATTCGGAGAAACCTGAGAATCTCTCTTGTATTGCTGTCCAGGAGGGAAGTTTTATCTCTCCAACCCTCAGCTGTTCATGGGAACCAGCAGGACGCCAAACCACAAATGTCCCTATAACATACACACTGTATGTTAAAGTCATAAAGTGAGTACACACGATGGTTATGGATCCCGGTCACGTTTGTTTGAAAGTAACATTATAGCTAAATTTTGGCAACATCTCTGTTTTTGGTTAATTCCATCAAGGTGAAATCAACTAAACTCTTTGATATTTTAAGTCAAACTGGCTATTCAAGTAGTTGAGAGAATGCATGGACTTGATAATTTGATGTTTGCTATGGCTTATTATTTGTTGTTTCTGACTTTGAATATATACATTTCTGTCAAGCCCCTTTCAGACATACACTTCACTGTGTCTGACCATGTCAGAAATCAAACGCCTTTTATAGTTGTTCCAAAAAGTTACACTAAAAGGTGGAGTGAAAAGCTGGCCATCATAGAGAGGGGGTAATAATGCACACTTTCAGACAGTAATTACTGGAAGACATTAATAGTGCTTCACATGAAACATTAAAAGTGACCTTTCCAATATCTGAGGTGGGAGCTGTGTCCACTTATTCATGTATACGCTTATATATACATGTATAAAAACATGTGCTGTCCAACTATAGGCAATAATATCTACGTTATATTTAATAAACAATCAGTCTTGGAAGAAAATTGTCAGTCAAGCCACAGAGATAAACAGTCATTCAACTGAAAAGTGTATTTTACAATCAATCACTGCTGCAGCCAATGATGCAATTGACCCCACTCCTCTTTTCCTTGGCATTTTTTCAAGCCATCACTTTTGCTCCTCATCCTCAACAGATAGACGAACCAGCAGTGTCACAGGTTTCATGTCTGAGAGGGGCTCATGTTTGTCACTCATTCATGCCATAGCAGAAATCAGAGCATTGGATTGAATGGTATTCTGTGAGCATGTAATGAGAAAGCTGTAAAGTTGCAATATGTAAAAAAAAAAAAAAAAAGAAATTGTTTTAATTAGAAGAATTCCAATTGTATGTATTGTTGGTGTAGGCCTTCTTGTTATTTCTGTAAATATATTAAAATCTTTTCTCAACAGTTCTCAGGTTCATAATGTGACAACAAATAAAACCAGTGCCCAAGTGACTATGGATGTTTTCCCCCATTATATGAAACTGGAGATCTGGGTGAAGGCATCGAATAAACTGGGAACGGTGGAGTCTGAGCATCTGCTAGAAGATGCTGACTCGTTTAGTAAGTTAAATGTTGTATGATTGTATGAGTAAGGTTTACACTGTGCTGCCATCTTGATGTCTGTTTGTTTTGATCTAGTCTGGTCTAAAACATTAGTCATGATGCTGGCTCTGCTGAAAGGTGACTCCAGTATGTTTTATGCAATATGATTGTCACCATCTTGCATGTTTATTGACAGCTTGTTGTGTCTTTTGTTGCAGTTAAAACAAACCCTCCATCAGATGTCAAAGTCATTTCAGAGAAGAGCTTTCCCACCTCCCTGCTAATAAACTGGACTCAACCTATTGATAAAACTTATGTGAAATTAACATATCAAATCAGATTCCGCCAAAATGGATCTCAGAGTTGGACCTCTGTAAGTATGTTTGTGTCTCACTCTACCACTGGTGTGCATTTTTATCATATCAGGAAAAGCAGAAGTAATGATCTTAATGCTAGTGATTCTATTTGAAGTGGTTTTATTTGTGAGCCAGCATGCACAATAGCAAGGCCGTGGCACTGAAACAACTATGGCGATTACAGTGTTATGTCTGTACCTAGAAAGAGTGAATGAATAATGAGGAAATATCATACAGAAATAATTCATGATTATTTCTGATCCCTTGAGGTAAACTAGACTGCCGAGACTTAGCTAGTGACTAAGTTGCTGTTTGTCTTTTTTTAATGATTAGTTGACTAAATCCTTTCAGGTACCTCGTGAGGACACTGCTAAGGACACACAGTCCTTCAGACTCCAGAACCTTCAACCAGACACAGTCTATGTCACTCAGGTGCGCTGCAAAAGTGTTAAAGAGGACCACGGTTACTGGAGCAACTGGAGTACCGAAGCTACCAAGAGAACACCAGAGGGCAGTGAGTACTATGGCTGCCAGTTCAAACTAGTTTAAATCATTTGACCACCAAATTCAACATTGTGCCCTATTTTTTCATGGCAGTGCAATGACCAGTGTTCGCCAGCCTCTCCTCCAACTTTTCCAACTTCCAACTCTTCTTTGTAACAAAAGAAGAGTTTAATGTTTTATTTAGTAATATTAGTAATATACATAAGTATATAACCATTTACAAGGTGAGATACATTAAAATAACAGCTGAAATACCGTTGGTCATATAAACAGCTTCACCAAATTTATTTATTCATTCATTCATTCATTCATTCATTCATTCCATCTTTTGGCTGCAGATGTGTGATGATGCTCTGAACCATCCAGACATTTCCTGAAGAAAAGCTTTCTGTTTGTTGAGCTGTTATCACACTCATCAATCCTGTGCACCATTTCCTTCTTTCCAACTTTCATTTTAGCAAATGTTTGTCACATCAATTAAAGTAAAATGTCATGACCTATAATGTGTTAATCACTTAAGATATAGGAGAATTAAGACTGAAATAGCATCGGATTGATTTAGTCATACTGTAAGCCTAAATGTTCTCCCCATCATCTTTTTGTCATTTTGCCTTTATTTGTGATTTATTAGTGATGGTAGAGATATAGACATAAAATACAGAGTGAGAGATGGGGGATAACATACAACAAATATCCCCAGCAGGAATCAAACCAGGGGAGTTGCAATTATGTGTTTTACTTCTTTAACTTCTGCTATTGGATGCCCCAACAATTTTTCTTATTTCTTTTGTCATTGTTCTAATTAACTGTTTAAGAACACACACACACACACACACACAATTGTGCTGCTCTGTATTCATTTTGTGACATTCAGTACCTCCAGACCACAAAATGATTTCCTGAAGAAGCATCTTTCTGTTTGTTGAGATAATGTTGTCACACTTCACATGGCTGATTGGCCCAGCTGTTGTCAGAGCTCCAAGATCAGAGATGTGATTGATTGAGAGTGCATTTACCAATCAGCACAACCTGTGATTTATATTCCACCTCACTCAGGTCTTGTGCATTTTTCCCTACTGCACATACATGAACCAAAATAGGAGGTGTGCTTGGAGACACTACACAGTCTGTGCATCCAAGAACTGCTTCATTGGTTGTTGTGCTTTTGCCATTAAAATAGGGCCCAGAGTGTTTAAAGACTATTGAAGGAGTTCAAATGAATTTGTTGTTGACTTATTAATCTGTTACACATGTTGTACACTATATGCGTCCTAAATCCCCGAGACCTTCCTTGCAGTGTAATTAAGCTGTCAGTACTGACATCAAATTAAGCTGGCACATCCCTGTTCTCTGTTCGGTTACCTTGCGAAGCAGCTGGATTCGCGAGATCCCAAGATCACACGAGATTCCATCTTATCATCTTGTCAGGCTTCAAGCCACCAGTGGTTTGGACCAATCAGCATCCTATGACGATTCTTGCATGATCTTGTGATCTTGAGAGTTCAGCTGCCTCACAAGGTAAGACGGTGATAGATGGATAGATAGAAGGAAGGTTCATCCAATCATCTGGCAACTATTTTTTTGAAAGTGCCTTCCCTTTTTCCAAACAGTTTCCAAGGATGACTTCTCAGATGATTCTGTGTAACAAACCATCTGTCATGTCAGATTACGTTCAGAGTGTGCAGGCTGGCAAACACTATTTGAGCAAATGTTCATGCAACCTCATGAACTCCAGAGGGGGCTTAGACCTGCGGAAATCCACGATCATTTCCTTCGTTTTTGAGGTGTTCAATTGAGGGCGATTTTGTCGACTCCATTCACTGAAGGCTGTTATTAGATAACCAGTTTGTCAATTTTCCATGGACAACAGTACTGTAATAGTGAATCATTTCAAGTAAAATGAGGGCTGCATTTAAAAATAAGAAATATAACAGAGCTTTTGAAAAAATGTGCATTCTAAACTAAAGTGGATCAATCATATTAGGCTCTTAGATCATTTATTATCTTACTTAAGTCTGAACCATTTGAGTGGGTATATTTGCTCTGGAGATTTGTTCTTATAGGAGACATACTGGTTTTTAACTGCCCGTGGACAGTAGCCTAAGAGTCTGTCCATTCTGGATTCAAGATGTTTTTGCTGTCTACTTTTCTCTTTTTAGAGCATGCCTTGTGAAAAAACTGGTGAATGTAATCAGTTTCTCTTATGTGGGCTCACCGACTATGTGAAAACATGCAGAACTTTGGACTTTATTATCAGTAGAACATCACCTGCAAAGGGCACACTAAGTTGGTCAACTGATGCTTGCAAAAAATGGAACAATTGTCCTTAGTGTCATATTGGACAATGTGAGGTTCCATTAGACTGCAGCGTGGTGTTTAAGGTTCCAAGCCCATTAAACAATATCATTTCCTCAAAGAAAGTGAGATGTTTCTTATTCAATATGGTGTAAGAAAATGTACAAACACATCTCATTTCCATATCACAGACTATTTTGTCTATGGTGTCTGACCAGGGAGAATATGACCAGGGAGAGTAGTTGTGATGTGGTCTGGTGTCAATGACAATTGATGTGGTGATTGCAGTTAATGCATTGATAATTACTGTTAAAACAGTGTTTCCCAAAATTAGCTTAAGCAACTGAGATAACAGTATATTTTGATAGGTTTGTAATTGTTGTAATTGTAATTTCCTGGAAGGAATTATGTATATAATCTGGTACTCTGCAAACTCAGCAAAATAGGGTTAGTTAGTACACTTCCAAAATACTTCCAAGTGTAACCTGGCCTGATAATTAATGGGATTTCATTTCACCGACAAACTGTTCAACACACAGCTCACTGCAAAGGTTTTAGGCAGTAAAGATAACACAAGGATGCTTTCAAAAGTAATGCCAATTGTTCTTATCTATCAATTAACTTGATACAAAGGTCAGTAAACAGATGAAACCTAAATGAAATCAATATTTGGTGTGAACACGCTTTGCCTTTAAAACAGCAGCAGTTCTCCTATTTCTATGGTCAGGCTGCTATACATCCTGCCCCTCTACTGCATCACTTTACTTGCAGTGTGTTGAGCTCTCTTCGCCATCAAACAACTCTTCTGAGTAGTGTGTTGTCTTCAAACACTGCACTTTCTGTATTTTAACCTTTCCCCATTTAGGAGGGAGTCAAAAGTTGGAGTACAATCATATCCTGTCATGTTCCTGTTGAGTGTGTGTTGATTGCTAAACTGTGAGAGGAACTGTGGGTTATGTGCTGCCCCAGCAGTTACAGTAATATGTTATCTGACTTTGCTTTAGTTAAGTTTTATTCTGAACACTGAATTACAGTGTTGTCTTGCTTTGTTGGTCTTCAGAAAATGAAGGCCGTTTATTGATAACCCCACAGTCTCCAGTGCTAGCGATTGGGACCAACTTTACAGCTACATGCGTGATCATCAACACAGCTGAAGCTACAGCAGATGACCTCTACTGGACATGGGCAAAGTCACAGACTATTATACCCAAAGAAAAGTACACCAAGATCAATGGATCAGCTCTTAATGTCACTATCCCCATCACCAGTGAAGACTCTGAGTGGTTAATCTGCAAATCAAACCATGATTACCTGAACCAAGGCAGATTTATCCATGGGATCCTCTTAACCCCAGGCTGTAAATTTTTGTTGTTATATCTTAAAACCTACAGCTGTTTTCTTACCATCTGTGTTTAATTTTTTATAGGTTTAGCTATAATTTCTGTCAGTCATGATCACACAACAACGTAATAACATGACTGTGGAAAAACATTGCGCTGCACGTTGGACAGTTTAGTACCTTCCCCTTCTAATTACGTGGTGGACAGCATTTTGTGAAAACCTACAAGCTACAATGCTAATGTTCCTTGCAGTAGATCATCATGTTGCCTTTTTTCTTACAACCTGGGAGCTGCATCTACATACTGCAGATCCAGACAGGATCAGCGCAGCTGTTATCCACCATTATGCTGATAAATTGGCCCCCGTGTTCTCTAATACATTCAGCTTCTCCTTACTCCGGTCTTCCGTTCCTCACTGCCTTAAGAATCTAGTGCTTCATTATAAACTGCAACATCTGTGCACTTAATGGACTGTAGGACAAAAAAAAAACATGCTTCTATGCACTCTAATCATTGCCTTGTTGCACTGACTGTTGGCATCTACATGCTATCAGGCCCAAATTTAAGCTTTATGGCACTTACTCATGTTGTTGTCTGCTGACTAGATCCCTGCTTGTGATGTAAAAGACTCATATGCACGTCGCTTTGGATAAAAGTGTCTGCTAAATGAAAAATGTAATGAAATGTAATATGGAATCATCTAACACCTATGTCCGCATCCTCTTCATGGATTCCGTTTTTAACACCATAAACCAAGTGAACCCTTTTCTTTAATACTGGACATGAACAATGACCCGTTTTCATCATGGATCCATAACTTCCTATGAGATATGCAACAGAAGGCCAGGGAAGGCCACATGCAGTTTAACAAAAAAAAAGTCAATAAGATGTCTGTCTGTGTGTTCTTGTTTATCCCAATGTCAGATCATCCGGAGAAACCTGAGAATCTCTCTTGTATTGCTGTCCAGGAGGGAAGTTTTATCTCTCCAACCCTCAGCTGTTCATGGGAACCAGCAGGACGCCAAACCACAAATGTCCCTATAACATACACACTGTATGTTAAAGTAGTCATAAAGTGAGTACACACGATGGTTATGGATCCCGGTCACATTTGTTTGAAAGTAACATTATAGCTAAATTTTGGCAACATCTCTGTTTTTGGTCAATTCCATCAAGGTGAAATCAACTAAACTCTTTGATATTTTAAGTCAAACTGGCTATTCAAGTAGTTGAGAGAATGCATGGACTTGATAATTTGATGTTTGCTATGGCTTATTATTTGTTGTTTCTGACTTTGAATATATACATTTCTGTCAAGCCCCTTTCAGACATACACTTCACTGTGTCTGACCATGTCAGAAATCAAACCCCTTTTATAGTTGTTCCAAAAAGTTACACTAAAAGGTGGAGTGAAAAGCTGGCCATCATAGAGAGGGGGTAATAATGCACACTTTCAGACAGTAATTACTGGAAGACATTAATAGTGCTTCACATGAAACATTAAAAGTGACCTTTCCAATATCTGAGGTGGGAGCTGTGTCCAGTTATTCATGTATACGCTTATATATACATGTATAAAAACATGTGCTGTCCAACTATAGGCAATAATATCTACGATCAGTCTTGGAAGAAAATTGTCAGTCAAGCCACAGAGATAAACAGTCATTCAACTGAAAAGTGTATTTTACAATCAATCACTGCTGCAGCCAATGATGCAATTGACCCCACTCCTCTTTTCCTTGGCATTTTTTCAAGCCATCACTTTTGCTCCTCATCCTCAACAGATAGACGAACCAGCAGTGTCACAGGTTTCATGTCTGAGAGGGGCTCATGTTTGTCACTCATTCATGCCATAGCAGAAATCAGAGCATTGGATTGAATGGTATTCTGTGAGCATGTAATGAGAAAGCTGTAAAGTTGCAATATGTAAAAAAAAAAAAAAAAGAAATTGTTTTAATTAGAAGAATTCCAATTGTATGTATTGTTGGTGTAGGCCTTCTTGTTATTCCTGTAAATATATTAAAATCTTTTCTCAACAGTTCTCAGGTTTATAATGTGACAACCGATAAAACCAGTGCCAAAGTGACTATGGGTGTTTTCCCCCATTATATGAAACTGGAGATCTGGGTGGAGGCATCGAATAAACTGGGAACGGTGGAGTCTGAGCATCTGCTAGAAGATGCTGACTCGTTTAGTAAGTTAAATGTTGTATGATTGTATGAGTAAGGTTTACACTGTGCTGCCATCTTGATGTCTGTTTGTTTTGATCTAGTCTGGTCTAAAACATTAGTCATGATGCTGGCTCTGCTGAAAGGTGACTCCAGTATGTTTTATGCAATATGATTGTCACCATCTTGCATGTTTATTGACAGCTTGTTGTGTCTTTTGTTGCAGTTAAAACAAACCCTCCATCAGATGTCAAAGTCATTTCAGAGAAGAGCTTTCCCACCTCCCTGCTAATAAACTGGACTCAACCTATTGATAAAACTTATGTGAAATTAACATATCAAATCAGATTCCGCCAAAATGGATCTCAGAGTTGGACCTCTGTAAGTATGTTTGTGTCTCACTCTACCACTGGTGTGCATTTTTATCATATCAGGAAAAGCAGAAGTAATGATCTTAATGCTAGTGATTCTATTTGAAGTGGTTTTATTTGTGAGCCAGCATGCACAATAGCAAGGCCGTGGCACTGAAACAACTATGGCGATTACAGTGTTATGTCTGTACCTAGAAAGAGTGAATGAATAATGAGGAAATATCATACAGAAATAATTCATGATTATTTCTGATCCCTTGAGGTAAACTAGACTGCCGAGACTTAGCTAGTGACTAAGTTGCTGTTTGTCTTTTTTTAATGATTAGTTGACTAAATCCTTTCAGGTACCTCGTGAGGACACTGCTAAGGACACACAGTCCTTCAGACTCCAGAACCTTCAACCAGACACAGTCTATGTCACTCAGGTGCGCTGCAAAAGTGTTAAAGAGGACCACGGTTACTGGAGCAACTGGAGTACCGAAGCTACCAAGAGAACACCAGAGGACAGTGAGTACTATGGCTGCCAGTTCAAACTAGTTTAAATCATTTGACCACCAAATTCAACATTGTGCCCTATTTTTTCATGGCAGTGCAATGACCAGTGTTCGCCAGCCTCTCCTCCAACTTTTCCAACTTCCAACTCTTCTTTGTAACAAAAGAAGAGTTTAATGTTTTATTTAGTAATATTAGTAATATACATAAGTATATAACCATTTACAAGGTGAGATACATTAAAATAACAGCTGAAATACCGTTGGTCATATAAACAGCTTCACCAAATTTATTTATTCATTCATTCATTCATTCATTCATTCATTCCATCTTTTGGCTGCAGATGTGTGATGATGCTCTGAACCGTCCAGACATTTCCTGAAGAAAAGCTTTCTGTTTGTTGAGCTGTTATCACACTCATCAATCCTGTGCACCATTTCCTTCTTTCCAACTTTCATTTTAGCAAATGTTTGTCACATCAATTAAAGTAAAATGTCATGACCTATAATGTGTTAATCACTTAAGATATAGTAGATATAGGAGAATTAAGACTGAAATAGCATCGGATTGATTTAGTCATACTGTAAGCCTAAATGTTCTCCCCATCATCTTTTTGTCATTTTGCCTTTATTTGTGATTTATTAGTGATGGTAGAGATATAGACATAAAATACAGAGTGAGAGATGGGGGATAACATACAACAAATATCCCCAGCAGGAATCAAACCAGGGGAGTTGCAATTATGTGTTTTACTTCTTTAACTTCTGCTATTGGATGCCCCAACAATTTTTCTTATTTCTTTTGTCATTGTTCTAATTAACTGTTTAAGAACACACACACACACACACACACAATTGTGCTGCTCTGTATTCATGTTGTGACATTCAGTACCTCCAGACCACAAAATGATTTCCTGAAGAAGCATCTTTCTGTTTGTTGAGATAATGTTGTCACACTTCACATGGCTGATTGGCCCAGCTGTTGTCAGAGCTCCAAGATCAGAGATGTGATTGATTGAGAGTGCATTTACCAATCAGCACAACCTGTGATTTATATTCCACCTCACTCAGGTCTTGTGCATTTTGAACCAAAATAGGAGGTGTGCTTGGAGACACTACACAGTCTGTGCATCCAAGAACTGCTTCATTGGTTGTTGTGCTTTTGCCATTAAAATAGGGCCCAGAGTGTTTAAAGACTATTGAAGGAGTTCAAATGAATTTGTTGTTGACTTATTAATCTGTTACACATGTTGTACACTATATGCGTCCTAAATCCCCGAGACCTTCCTTGCAGTGTAATTAAGCTGTCAGTACTGACATCAAATTAAGCTGGCACATCCCTGTTCTCTGTTCGGTTACCTTGCGAAGCAGCTGGATTCGCGAGATCCCAAGATCACACGAGATTCCATCTTATCATCTTGTCAGGCTTCAAGCCACCAGTGGTTTGGACCAATCAGCGTCCTATGACGATTCTTGCATGATCTTGTGATCTTGAGAGTTCAGTTCATCCTGGTCTGATTAGGAGAGACGGCATACATCCCACTTTGGATGGAGCTGCTCTCATATCTAAAAATATGGCTGAATTCATAAGAAAACCTAAACCATGACAACCCAGAGTTGAGACCAGGAGGCAGAGTTGTAGTCTTACACACTTCTCTGTGCTTCCATTAGATCAGTTACCCACCCTAAACCACATAGAGACTGTGTCTGTCCCCCGACCATTTAAATCAATTAAATCGAAAACTAATTGCAGAAGTATCAATCAAAAAAATCTAAAACATATTAACATTAAGTCTGGAATTGCTCAGCAAAATAAAACAATTAAATGCGGTCTCTTAAACATTAGATCATTATCTTCTAAAGCTTTATTAGTAAATGAGCTAATCTCAGACCAGCATATTGATTTATTTTGAAGAATATGTTAGCCTTAACGAATCCACTCCTCCCAGTCATATTAATACTCACATTCCTTGAGACACTGGCCGAGGAGGTGGAGTTGCAGCCATTTTCAACTCCAGCCTTATTGTCAGCCCTAGACCTAAATCTAAATTTAATTATAACTCTTTTGAATGCCTTGTTCTCTGTATTTCCCATCCAACCTGGAAAACTGTACAGCCAGTTCTATTTGTTATTGTGTACCGTCCTCCTGGCCCGTACTCTGAATTCTTATCTGAATTCTCAGAGTTTTTATCAAACTTAGTCCTCAGTACAGATAAAGTAATTATAGCAGGTGACTTTAACATTCATGTGGACGTCGATAACGTTAGTCTCTGTACTGCCTTTATTTCATTATTAGACTCAATTGGCTTCTCTCAGTGTGTAAATAAACCCACTCACTGTCATAATCACACCCTGGATCTTGTGCTGACTTATGGCATAGAAATTGTACATTTGATAGTTTCTCCTCAAAATCCTATTTTATCAGACCACCATTTGATAACTTTTGAATTTTTATTGGTAGATTACACACCATTAGAGAAAAATGTTTTCACTAGATGTCTTACTGATAGTGCTGTAGCTAAATTTAAGGAAACAGTTCCATTAGCGCTGAATTCAATTCCCTCTATCAATACTGCAGAGGACTCTTATGATAATTTTAGTCCTTCCCAATTTGATAATTTTGTTGACACTGCTGCAGGTACTCTACAGCAAACGCTCAATTCCATCGCTCCTTTAAAAAGAAAGATAATAAAGCATAAGAGATTAGCTCCATGGTATAATTCTGAAACCCGTAAGCCCTAGGTTTCTTTTCAGCACCTTGGCCAGGCTGACAAAGAGTCATAATTCTGTTGATCCGAGTATTCCGAGGGCTCTCAGTAGTAACGATTTCATGAGCTTTTTTGATGATAAAATTCTAACAATTAGAGATAAAATTCAACAGTCTCTCATCTCAACAGGCACAGATTTATCAAGCTCCCTAGAAACAGCCACAAAACCTGATTTAAACTTGGACTGTTTCTCTCAGATAGACCTTCCTGAGCTAACTTCTATAATTTCGTCATCAAAACCTTCGAATTGTCTTTTAGATCCCATCCCAACTAAACTCTTTAAGGATGTCGTACCCTTAATTAGCACCTCCTCACTAAATATAATCAATATGTCTTTGATAACTGGATATGTACCGCAGTCCTTTAAAGTAGCTGTAATTAAACCCCTCCTTAAGAAGCCTACTCTCGATTCAGACGTCTTAGCCAATTATAGACCCATATCTAACCTTCCTTTTTTGTCTAAGATTCTCGAGAAAGCAGTCGCTAATCAGTTATGTGACTTTCTAGATAACAATAACTTATTTGAGACTTTTCAGTCTGGATTTAGAGCGCATCATAGCACAGAGACAGCGCTGGTTAAAGTCACAAACGACCTCCTGACTGCATCAGACAAAGGCCTTGTCTCTGTACTTGTCTTGTTAGACCTTAGTGCTGCATTTGACACTGTTGACCATCAAATCCTGTTGCAGAGACTGGAACATTTCATTGGCATTAAAGGTTCTGCATTATGCTGGTTTAAATCCTATTCATCGGATCGATTTCAGTTTGTTCATGTTAATGATGAATCCTCCATAAAAGCAAAAGTTAGACACGGAGTTCCTCAAGGTTCTGTTCTGGGACCTTTATTATTCACTTTATACATGCTTCCTTTAGGGAATATTATTCGAAATCACTCCATAAATTTCCACTGTTATGCAGATGATACCCAAATATATTTATCAATGAAGCCAGATGAACCCAATCAGTTATCTAGACTCAAAGTGTGCCTTAAAGATATAAAGACCTGGATGACCTGCAGTTTTCTGCTGCTAAACTCGGAAAAAACTGAAGTTATTGTGCTTGGCCCTAAACACCTTAGAAACACATTATCTAATGATTTAACTAATCTAGATGGCATTACCCTGGCCCACAGCACTACTGTAAGGAATCTGGGAGTTATCTTTGATCAGGATATGTCCTTTAATTCCCACATAAAACAAATATCAAGGACTGCCTTTTTTCACTTACGTAATATCTCTAAAATCAGACATATCCTTTCACAACAAGATGCAGAAAAAATAATCCACGCATTTGTTACTTCTAGGCTGGATTACTGTAATTCAATATTATCAGGCTGCCCTAATAGGTCTATAAAGACTCTGCAGCTGGTCCAGAATGCAGCTGCTCGTGTTCTGACTAAAACTAGAAAACGAGATCATATTTCCCCCATCTTAGCTTCGCTGCATTGGCTTCCTGTAAAATCCAGAATAGAATTCAAAATCCTTCTTCTCACGTACAAAGCTCTTAACGGTCAGGCACCATCTTATGTAAAAGAACTCTTGGTACCATATAATCCCACTAGAGCGCTGCGCTCCCAGAATGCAGGTCTACAGTATTTAAAAGTAGAACGGGAGGCAGAGCCTTCAGCTATCAGGCTCCTCTCTTCTGGAACCATCTCCCTGTTTCGGTCCGAGGGGCAGACACCCTCTCTATGTTTAAGAGTAGGCTTAAAACTTTCCTTTTCGATGAAGCTTATGGTTAGGTCTGATCTGACTCGCCTTGGATCAGCCCTTAGTTATGCTGCTATAGGCCTAGACTGCCAGGGGACTTCCATTGATGCACTGAGCTCCTCTCCTCCATCTCTATGTATTCTATTACTATTAATGCATGTTACTAATTTCACTTCTTCCCCGGAGTTCTTTGTGCTTTCTGATCCACAGGAAGCTCCATAAACCATAGACCATGCTGATGTGCTGACGTCCTTCTTCTGCCCTCCGCCAGCTGTTCCTGCTATTGCTGCTGCTTGCTGACTATTGTTGTTGTTGTTGCTGCTCTTTCACTGTGTACAACCCCCCCCCTCTCTCTCTTTCTCTCTCTCTTTCTCTCTCTCTCTCTCTCTCAACCCAACCGGTCAAGGCAGACGGCCGCCCACCCAGAGCCGGGGTCTGCCTTAGGTTTCTTCCCGTTAAAGGGGAGTTTTTCCTTTCCGCTGTCGCCAAGTGCTTGCTCATGGGGGGAACTGTTTGGTTTCTCTTTCTGTAAATTAAAGAGCATGGTCTAGACCTGCTCCATGTAAAAGTGCCCTGAGATGACTTTGTGTTGTGATTTGGCGCTATATAAATAACATTGAATTGAATTGAATTGAGCTGCCTCACAAGGTAAGACGGTGATAGATGGATAGATAGAAGGAAGGTTCATCCAATCATCTGGCAACTATTTTTTTGAAAGTGCCTTCCCTTTTTCCAAACAGTTTCCAAGGATGACTTCTCAGATGATTCTGTGTAACAAACCATCTGCCATGTCAGATTACGTTCAGAGTGTGCAGGCTGGCAAACACTATTTGAGCAAATGTTCATGCAACCTCATGAACTCCAGAGGGGGCTTAGACCTGCGGAAATCCACGATCATTTCCTTCGTTTTTGAGGTGTTCAGTTGAGGGCGATTTTGTCGACTCCATTCACTGAAGGCTGTTATTAGATAACCAGTTTGTCAATTTTCCATGGACAACAGTACTGTAATAATGAATCATTTCAAGTAAAATGAGGGCTGCATTTAAAAATAAGAAATATAACAGAGCTTTTGAAAAAATGTGCATTCAAGTGGATCAATCATATTAGGCTCTTAGATCATTTATTATCTTACTTAAGTCTGAACCATTTGAGTGGGTATATTTGCTCTGGAGATTTGTTCTTATAGGAGACATACTGGTTTTTAACTGCCCGTGGACAGTAGCCTAAGAGTCTGTCCATTCTGGATTCAAGATGTTTTTGCTGTCTACTTTTCTCTTTTTAGAGCATGCCTTGTGAAAAAACTGGTGAATGTAATCAGTTTCTCTTATGTGGGCTCACCGACTATGTGAAAACATGCAGAACTTTGGACTTTATTATCAGTAGAACATCACCTGCAAAGGGCACACTAAGTTGGTCAACTGATGCTTGCAAAAAATGGAACAATTGTCCTTAGTGTCATATTGGACAATGTGAGGTTCCATTAGACTGCAGCGTGGTGTTTAAGGTTCCAAGCCCATTAAACAATATCATTTCCTCAAAGAAAGTGAGATGTTTCTTATTCAATATGGTGTAAGAAAATGTACAAACACATCTCATTTCCACATCACACTCAGACATCACAGACTATTTTGTCTATGGTGTCTGACCAGGGAGAATATGACCAGGGAGAGTAGTTGTGATGTGGTCTGGTGTCAATGACAATTGATGTGGTGATTGCAGTTAATGCATTGATAATTACTGTTAAAACAGTGTTTCCCAAAATTAGCTTAAGCAACTGAGATAACAGTATATTTTGATAGGTTTGTAATTGTTGTAATTGTAATTTCCTGGAAGGAATTATGTATATAATCTGGTACTCTGCAAACTCAGCAAAATAGGGTTAGTTAGTACACTTCCAAAATACTTCCAAGTGTAACCTGGCCTGATAATTAATGGGATTTCATTTCACCGACAAACTGTTCAACACACAGCTCACTGCAAAGGTTTTAGGCAGTAAAGATAACACAAGGATGCTTTCAAAAATAATGCCAATTGTTCTTATCTATCAATTAACTTGATACAAAGGTCAGTAAACAGATGAAACCTAAATGAAATTAATATTTGGTGTGAACACGCTTTGCCTTTAAAACAGCAGCAGTTCTCCTATTTCTATGGTCAGGCTGCTATGCACTGTGTATCAAAACCTACTGATAAAGTCAACACCACTAACTAAACTCCAATAATTATTCACAAATGTTTTCCTGTAATTTAGTGCTAAAACAATGAATCATTTGAAATTTTTGAAAAATAACAAATTTGGTAACTGATTAGTCATTTATGAAGAAAAAACACCAACCTTTCTCTGGTTCCAGCTCCTCCAATGTAAAGATTTGTCGCTTTTCTCTGTTTGATGTCATTGTGAACTGAATATCTTTGCAGTTTAGACTGCTGGTAAAACAAAATGTGTTATTTAAAGACCTCACCTTTAGCTCTGGGAATTTGTGACGGCCAATTTCTTTCTGACAGTTTACAGACTTAACGATTAATTAAGGATTACTTGATAATGAAAACAATCAGTAGTTGTAGCCTCACTCTAATTAGTACCAAATTACATTGTTTTTACCCAGGAAGCTGGACAATTCTTTTGAAAATAATTTTTTAATAATTAATTATTG
The DNA here is from genome assembly GCA_029490765.1 of Euthynnus affinis. Lineage (NCBI taxonomy): Eukaryota > Metazoa > Chordata > Actinopteri > Scombriformes > Scombridae > Euthynnus > Euthynnus affinis. Next base: position 760,340 of record CM055855.1, on the reverse strand, counting down.
CATAACACAGTATAATATTAAAAACAAAGCAAATCTGTCTTTATAGTAAACCATTTAATGGTAGAATAGCAGTGCACAGACTGTGCATGAAGGCTGTAGGGGGCCTCCAGATTTTCCCAATCTTCAGTTCCAGACAGGGTATATATATTCGGAAGCTCACCTGTGATTTTATCTCCTCCAGAGAAACTGGCCCAAGCCAAAGAAGAGAACCTGGACATGCATCAGGTGTTGGACCAAACTCTTCTGGAGCTCAACAATCTATAAAGATGTCTACAGAGCTACATGAATGACAGCCCGTACGACAAAGCAGGACAAAAAAAGGTTTAATCTCCCAGCCAAAGCTCCCAGCATACACCCTTTACATTTAGAATCTTCATGTAACAACAAGTCTGTTGTTATTGTAAGAAACAAGTGAATGTGAGTATTCTCAGCTGGTTCAGTTGTAAATCTGTAGAGCCCCAGAAGCGACATGAACAACAAAGTGTCTATTACAAACTGAAAGCTATTTGGTGTGCACCAGAAACATGCACTAGTACAGTTAATTGGAAAAGATCTTGTCATCATATAAAAAATCCTTGCATGCATGTGTAATTTGTCTGCACTACTAGAAAGTCACTTGTGTGCACAACTATCCAAACTGTTTCTGCCAGAAATGTTTTTCTTATTTAACCAAACATTGGACATATCAGAGCCCACTTCTCTATTGTCACCTTTAAGAATATGATAAAATAAGAAGAAAAAAATTCAAACTCATGTGAGATAGTAGTTGCTAATACTACATAGTAGTTTCTAGTATGCACCAAAAAACTTTTGTCTTTTCCTGTTTTTTGCCTTTGTTGATACAGTGTGATTAAGCAATGTCCAAGACTGTCCCTCCAAGAAAAAAAACAGCATTACTGGTTTGTGCAAGTTCCTCATATGACCTACATTCAAATTTTATAGACCATGTGAATCATGAACTGGAAGTTAGCTGTTCATTGTCCTAACTTGTCCACATGATTTTTGTGTTTACACCTAAGCAAATCTTAACCATAGGGGGGACTGATCAGAAAACAATCAGATGAATATTTTTTGTTACAGTCAAACAATATCTACTGGAGGGCAATGACAAATAGTGTGTTGTCTTGTAATTTGGAGGACTTGTTAAAATGTCTTTGTATAACTTGAGAGGCTACATTCAACTTCCCTTCAACAACACACAGCAAACATTTTCAAATCAAATGAACTACTTCTGTAATGGTGACATTATTTTCTAAAGTTGATTCAAAGCAGGGATCCTTTAGGTTAAAATAGTATGACATCACAGTATGTACAGAGTATTTTGGAGTAAAAAGGCAACATTTGATAAATAAAATTAAATAATTAAATTCAATTATCAATAGAACAAACTAGTAGAAATATAAGAATGAGACTGATTTTCCATGTTAAAAGATTAAATGAATGAAGTGCTGGGAGCTGTAATACTGACATCTAACTTTGAATGAAGGCTTTATATATTGTTAAAAAAACAAATGACTGACAAAGTGGAATTCTAAAATAATAAATGTCATAATTCCAAGTCTTTGATGAAGTGTCTTTTTACAGTGAGGTTGTTTTACTGTTCTGAATCTGAATCACATATCTGTCTGTCTTTATTTGTGAAACCACTGTGTTATTCAGTTTATACAGTACAAATAATTGTTTGCAGTAGTGATTTCTCAGTGAATACAGTTGTCCAAATTACATGTTTAATAATCAGAATGTGTTTTTTTTTTTTTTTGATTGGCATTAAGTAGTTGCATTGATTGTTTCCAATTTGTTACCCATGTACTGATGTAAAATCATCAGTGTAAACCCTTTGAAATAAATGCAACAAGGCAGCAACAAGTGACTTCATCATCAAAAAGAAAAAGTTAACTCTTTGGTCAATAAACATTAATCTCAATGAATTCCAGCAAGAACATTTGTGATGAAGTGGGACTTAGATCTCACCTTAGCACCAGTAATGAGGGAGGATCAGGCAGGCAGGCGATGGTAAATGTATGTAGAATCCTTGTGAGCAAAAAGCAGCGGCTTCAGAAAACTCTTAACGCTCAGTTTCCAGCTGTTTTTTCTACTTTCAGCTCAAGCTGATGTCGCTTGTGACGGATTTCTTTATATGGTCATCAGCTCCACACAGCATGCAAATTCACTGCTCTGCTTGACATTATGGTGTTTTCCATCATTTTGAGGGTAGTCACACCAAGCCATGACTACATTAACACAGCAGTGCAAAGTAAAAGAAGTATTTTACCTGTTGGAGTGTGCTGGTCATCTGCAGTTCTTCTTATTATCATCATCACTGTGGCTGTTTCTGCTTGTACTATTAATCCCTATATTATTTCTACCTGATCAGCTGAACAAATAGCTCCAAATATCTCCATATCTGTTCAACTGGTTTTTAGCACTACTAATGAAGCTCCTCTAATTCCTGTAAATTCTTCACAATAAAAGTCTCCTGTTATTTAGTCATATACAACCTTTATGTAAGGTTTAAATGGTGATGAAACCTTACAACCAGGATGAAGCCAGAAGGATTGAGGTAGGCATAATGGAGGAACGAAAAGCATCAGTCACAAGACTTGGTTTCAGAGCTCTGAGTTTTCTTTACTGGTGACCAAAAACAATTTACAAAAAAAAGGTTCAACAGCTCTTACATGCATCTAGTAGAACAGTGTACAGCAAAAGCAGTCTAGCTGCTGTAGCAGGGAGCAGTCGATGGCAGCAGTAGCAGAGGTAACACTCAACCTGGCCTCTTAAAAGCTCTTTTATCAAATTCCTCCTCAGCAACAAAGGGAACCATAAAGAGAAGGAATACGAAAAAGGAAAATTGTACAATGTGCAAAAAGGAAATGTCAGTAATGTGATATCTACAGCACAGTTTTTCTTTGCATGTGTTGTTATACATCTGAAGTGCAAGGTGACAGTAACAGATGAACAGGAAACAAATAGTAATATAATTGTAATAAAATGTATAGGTCCACAGTTTGTCAGAGGGGATTCATTCATTGTACAGACTGATGGCAGCTGGCAAGAATGGCTTCCTATTTTGTTTACAGTCCCTATAACAGCTAAATGAGTCTCTTACTGAGAATGGCCCACTGTTTGACCAGTAGCTTATGGAGGTGATGTTTGTGCAACATGCTCCTGAACCAGTAATGAAAAGTAGCATTAACTATATTCAGTCAAGTACCATTTTGAGGAACTTTGTCTTCACTTGAGTATTTCCATCTTATACTACCACTCAGATGGAAATATTGTACTTTCTACTCCACTACAATTATTTGACAGCTATAGTTACTAGTTATTTTTCAAATCTAGATTTAAAGGCAATGTATTTTATATTTTTTATTAATTTAGATCACTCGTTAAATGTTTCCACTTTGACTTATAAAGGGTCTTTTGTTGATCAGTGTTTTTTTTTTTAAACACAAAACAAAACAAAACATTAAATCTCCTTTAAACCCCCAGGCACTGTATATCTTCATATATACACAGTATAATCAATAAAACACTGAGTGGGGCAAATCTGCATTATGAGCACTTTTACTTTTGATACTTAAAGTTTTGCAACTAATACTTTTACTGAAGATTTTGAATGCTCTGAATTTTTAAGTGGTATTTTTATACTGTGGTATGCCTACTTTTACTTAAGTAACAAGTCTCAATATGTCTTTCACCCCAGTTTTAGAGGAAAGGCGAGAGGTCGGTCCCCATTAACCAGCCAATATAATAAAAAAAAGAAAGATGGAAGCAACTTAAACATCAGAGTCTCCAAGGCCAAAACAACAAACAAAAGAACCCCGCTCTAACTAGAAATGAAAAGTCTTCTTTAACCTACAGAATGAAACAAAAAGACAATGCTAATGCTCCCTGACTAACCACAAAACAGGAGAAAACGGGAGGACAAAAAAAAGGCAGAACCCCTACAAGGCTTCCAGAAAATCAGCCGGATACACAGAGTGCCGATAGCACAGAAGTACAAACAAAAGAGTTCACAAGCACCAGCCCATCCATTAGCTCAGCAGCAAAAGGGCCGAAACACTGGTTCAAGGGGTTTATATACAGCCGCACTGATGATTGAACACAGGTCAGGTGCAGACAATCCAATCACAGGGGAAGGGCGTGGCAGACCTGAAACACAGACACTTACACAGAAAGAGGTGGAGAGAAGAATCAGTGGCTGTAACACTGACCCTTTAGTATTCAACTCACGCTAGATAAAAGACCACAGATCCCTTACAATGATACAGATCACTGTGATGGACTATGCCTAGAAGTTCCCCCAGGCCTACAAAATTAGTAAAAAATTAACAGTAATAATTTAACACCTTTAAACGGGAAATTAAATATTACTTTACAATTGTATAAAGGTACAAATGATATTTCAATAGCAATAGACTACAATAAGAAAATGGGAGCACTAAGGCGTGGTCGGCCGTATCCGCCTACAGGGAGAGGTCAAATTACACTAGTACAGAACACCCACCACGCACGTATACATAGCAAGTCAAAAACCAAAAAGGGGAAAAAAAGTAAATTGTCAAGGAAGTGCAAAAATGACTACCAAACATGCTATTATGGGGGTGAACAGCAACGGTGAGGACTCTATCACCAAAACCATCCACCATCCTGGCAGCCACGCTCACCACAGCTCCTACAGAGCTACAACAAAGAAAGACAACAGCATGCTACATTACGAGGGAAAACTAATGATGCCACGATGGGCGGGCAAGATGTAACAAAACCTAGCAATAACATACCCACTAATGAAACTGAAGGCTAATATCACAAGGGAATTTAAAACATTAAGCTAAACCAAACAAAACAACAGCAGTGGCAAAAGTATCCACAAAAGTAATTAACACACTGCCAAACAAATGCATAGTCTAAGCAGACATATCAATATTTACCTCCTCCTATGTGCAATAATCAGGCAAGAGACTCAACACGTGGCAGCAGGTGACTGCTAGAGGACGGTACCTATGGTGAATATAACACAGCATCGCTGCTTCGATTCACAGACTAAAACCAACCAGTACCTTACCAGAGCGCTATCGTGCTAAACAGCAACAACCTGTCATACCAGGGGCCAGAGGCACAGCAGCATACCGAGTCTTTCCAGTGCAGCTTATATATTAGTATCATGGATGTCTAAAGATCCATGGATTAGTCCACAGGTTCTCAACCTTTTGTAACTTAAGGCCTGATTGTTCAAAACTTTCCGAGGACCACCTTCCCAAATAAATGGAGAAAAAACTATGCTGTTGATATATGTTATGCAACTGTCAGCTGTAATGACCAAAGTAAATATTTTGCTTACCGTTAGTGAGACACTTGGGCTTGCTTCTGGGACATAATGAACATTTAATCTCCAGGAAGTCGCATCAATTTAGGACCAGTTTAGAACAAAAGGAGGACATTTCTCTTCGTTTGCTGACGTTAAAAGTAAAGTAACGCATTGTTGTCAGCTTCCTGACTCTGATTTAAAAAAAAAAACAAAAAACAATGAATTTCCTAAATTACACTTAGAACCTCTTTTTAAATTTAGATTTGAAGGATCATTTAATTTCTAAACATTAAGAATTAAAAATCCATTATTATATCGCCATTTTGCACGAGACAATAAATACTTGACAGCTTCTATTATTCCTCTAATAATAAATCAACTAAAAGGGAAAATAATTACATAGTTAAATGGTTAACCAAGACTTAAAGTGTTATAATTATGTATGTCACACCCATGAACTGATTATTATGTCACTCACGGTCATTTGGATCTTCTTCTGTGGTGTTAACCTGACTGCTAAAGTTCTCTCATTGGTTGCAAAGGGTTAGGGTTAGGGACCCTCTGCGGCCTTGTTTTAGGTGCTAGGTGCTTTATTGTTGACCTCATGTATTTTGGTCTCTCAGGTGGACAACATCGTCATGCTGACCGACTACTGAATGAACTGTGACGTCGAGTGGGCCATCAACACCTACAGGAACGAAATAAACAATTAAGCCCTTGTGGTTCAAGTCTACTTGTCACAGGGGAAATGCTTTATTTTTCTACAGTATCTGTACTGTACAGTAGACATTTTATAGTTGGTCTCTACTGTCCTCTCTGTTACTATCTCATCCTGAATGTTTATATATATACTGTATATATATAAACATTCAGGATGAGAATGGGCAGGAATTATACCACGGCCAAAGGCCAGTGCCGTGGATGCCCTGCAGTGTGGCTGCAATGCCCTTTAAAAATGTAACTACCCACACGGCCAGTTTTTTCGTGCCTTGTTCTGAACTGACCGTTGTTGGGGCCTGCACCATGTGGTCACACAGAGAGGGCCTACATGTAACATGAAAAGCCTGACCGCATGTTCCCTTGTCTCCCTGAGACAAAGGAAGAGTGCCAAATGCTGTTCAAGACAAAGGGAGTCCACTTCAGACTACATTTCCCAGCAAGCTTCACAGTTTTCACACCTCAGCAGGGGATCGCTGCTCACTGGCAGAGACGCTCCTTCACAGCGGAGGGTCCTGCAGATGCAGCTCTGACGTCACTGCCCCTTTAAAAACCCTGGCTGACTTGCAACAAGTCGTCTTCCCGTTTGGTTCGAGCACCTGGACGTTCGCGTTCCTGCGGTGAGTCAGCCAGACTAAAGGAAACACCACGTGCATGTGATTTCCCCCTCACCGAAGTCTTCCTCTCGCCGGACGAGCCGAGACTTCGCCGTGTTCACCCGAACACACTCTGGATCCGTGAGAGTCGCCTGTGCTGCAACACAGCGACCGCTCAGCACCGTCTGCAGGAGTGAGAAACAGAGTTTCTTACGAGGACGCGGATTTCTCTGCCCCACGGATTACCTCTACCGACCGAGTCGACTCTGCTGCTTCCCCCGCCACGCCGCCGAGGATCAGCCCGCCTAGAGAATCGCCCACAGCGCGAGGATCGGCGCCGTCAGGGGTCCGCGCCGAGGAACCGAGCCGGACCGACCGACGGATCACACACACCCTGCTCGCTCTCCGCAGCGACCACGTAAGAGGCATAAGTCTGGGCAGAGGCAGTGTTTCATTGTGTGTGTTCGACAGCAACAGTGCTGTCGTGTAGCATAAAGCTTCTCAGCTTTATAGCTATAATGCTAGTGACATAACGGACCGTGTCCTTTTGTCGTGCCTACTCTTAGGAGTATGTAAAGTTTGCTGCCTGTTTAGTAGTGTTCACCACGCTAGACCGTTGTTTGTGTTTGTCCCGCTCGGGACTACTTTCTGTGTTTGTGCCACCGTGAGTGAGAGAAAGTTGCTTTGTCAGTCAGAACCAGACAACGTGTGTCTCAGACAGTCGTCCGTACACACGCTCTCTGTGGACAAAGTGACCGCTTCATGCTCCTCACGATCGCTTTCTCTCCTTCCTTTCTCTCTTGCGACTAACACGTACGCACGCACGCACACACACACACACTCACACACATACACGCACCGACACCTCGTTGGCACATCTGATGGTCAGATAACGTCGAACAAGCACCACTTGTCCTTCCTTATCCGCCATCAGACACGTGTATTTTTAACGGAATTTGGTGACTGCAAGACGCCGACCGCCAGGCGGCGCCATCTTGCTAGTGTGACCAAAACACCGCCATTTTTCCGCCATCCGGTTCTCGCGTGGTGTGACGTGACTTCCTCCCATAGTCACGTCCCGTCGCAGACCGCTGACGTCACCACGTCAGGCCAAGACGCCATCTTGGCACCCACACCTCTTTTCTTCCTTTTTCTTCTTCACACACACACACACCTTCTCATACATGTGTTTACACTTGTGTATATAGCTTGTGTAGTT